>JARHVA010000478.1:4632500-5112500 GCA_037957365.1 Torreya grandis
ACATGATTAGGATGATGCTTAGAAAAGACTGTCAAATTATCAAGGTAGACCACAATGAACTTACCCATTTCATTTCTAAAAGCAAGATCCATTTCTCTTTGGAAAGTGGTGCTAGCATTGATCAAGCCAAATGACATTCTTAAATATGCAAAAGTGCCCCAAGGTGTCGTAAAGGTAGTCTTATGTTGGTCTGATTCACCAACTTCCACTTGATTGTATCCTAAAAAGCCATCTAGCATTGATAACATCTCAGTGCCAGTTGCTATCTGTAGTATCTGATCCATGATGGGTAGGGGATAGTTGTCCTTTAAAGATGATTGATTTAGATTTCTAAAATTAACACACAAACAAATTTCTCAATTTTTCTTTCTTACAAGGACTATATTTACAATCTAGGTGGAATGATGGATTGGAAAAATAAACCTTGCATTCAGCATTTTCTATATTTTAGACAAAATCATGCTTGATATCCTGGAATTGTACTACCTTTGCTTTTACAACCCAATCTTGAGAGGAATCTCATGCTGGATTTCTTCAAGTCTGAGCGGTTTCAGATCATCATATGAATATGCCAAAACATCAATATAATGGCAAATCAAAGTGACAAATTTGAGTTTCTCATCAAGGGTACAATAATTCCTGATGTTGACCATTTTTGGATTGTCACTTGAACTCAGGTTTATTTGATCAAAATATTTGAAGGATTTTGAATCCATTTGCTATTCCTTGACATACCTACCATGCTTGTCAAAACATTTCTCAAGAGAAACTAATCCTTTAGGAATTTTATTCCCTTTGAGCTGAAAGTATTCATTATCAACTTTTGAATTTGTTTTTGGAGCTGATTCATGATGGTCAGAGGATTCACTGCTTTCAAAATAAAGCTTTTCAAAGCTGTCTCTGTGTGCTAGAAAAGCAATGATTTGGTTATCACTATTGAACACCTACTAATGGCCTACATTATCAGGTACACTTGGTCAAAAAACTAACTCAATAGTGTACCTATCTTATTTGAAGTCCTTATGAGGGACCAAAAGAGTTAAAGAGATAGCCAATATATCTGCATAACTATTGAATTCTCTAGGCATGGCAGAAATATTGAAAGCATCAAATCTTTCAATGCAGTCCCACACCAGATTGTAGTAATGCCATAATCTATCATTTTTAGTTTGATACAAGTTCCTCACTTTAAAAACCACTAACTCAGTGTCCCATTTAGCATGAAGGATTTTAACACCTTTATCCTGAGCGGCTTTTAATCCAAGCAGCAGTGATTCATACTCAACAGTATTGTTGGTGTTGCTAAATTACAACTTATATGCATATGTAAAAATATCTCCTTGAGGAGATATTAAAACAACTCTAGCTCTAGAACTAGTTAAAGCATTTATTCCATCAAATTCTAGGATCTAGACATCATCAGATTTTGATACTCTCTCAGATTTTTCTCTGTCAGGAAGGAAAAACCCCTTTTCATGTGTACTACACCCTACCAATTCTTATGATGTTTTATCTAAATTTTTTGGATTGTCAATTAGTAAGCTTTTGTCTGCTAAAACAAGAATGTCTTTATAATTCAAGAAGTAATTATCCATTCTTGAAGACTCAAAAAAAATTTGAGCTTCAGAGGCTAACATTTGAGTGACTATGTATTTTGATTCCTTCTCAGGAAGCAGCTTTTGCATCATGCCCTTAACAGGGATCCTCACCTTAGACAGGTATATGCTTAATTCTCCACCAACATTTTTTCAAAAAATTCATCCAAAAATAATGTTGTAGGAGGCTGAGATGTTGGCCACCAGGACTGTCATTTTAATTCTCTTATTTGAGAAGGCCACAAATGCAAATTGAGCATCTTTGATTTGTCCCAACAGAGGCACTTGTTTATTTTCCATGGAGAAACATCTCCCAAAGGTCTTAGTTAGCATTAGACCAAGAGATTCTACCACTTTGGTAGGCATGACATTTTCAGATGTGATAGAATCAATTATGCAATTATTTAGCTGATGACTGTTTATCAACAGAGAGACATAAACTGGTTCTATTTTCCTAGAAGTGGCTAGAGGAGTAATCAAAAGATTATTTTGGGCATACATTTTCTCTGGGGGATCACAATGTGATTTCAATTTTTTTGTCCTACAGGGATGATTTTATTTTTGACATATTGAACTAACCTATCCAACTACTCAGGTTTGGATTGTTAGAATTCAAACTTAGACATTTGAATTTTGGCTTTCTTAACATGGTCAATTATATCAAATGACTGAAATGAATTTGAGATAGAGGAAGGTAGTCCATCAATTTGGGTTTTACTGGGCATATGACTGGTCTACGAATTTGAAGCAAAATATGAAGAAACATTTGAGGTACTTACTTTTTTATTACTTACCAGATCCTTTAATTGGAAAGGTAGTGAAGTACCTCATTTAGCAATTGAAATTGTTGGGCACGGCTTTTCCCCTATTTTTCTTTTATCAACTTGTTGAGCTAACTAGTTTTAGGACTAGGTAAATAATGTGTATGATCCATCAAATGCTTCACTTTTGGCTCTGGGTTCATCATGGTAATTTAGGAATCTAATGTTGGAGTCATTAGCTAATTCTTCTTGGCCTTTTGCAAAGAGATTAATGTCATCTTCTTGGTTCAACTCAGGCTGGAATGAAAAATCAGATTTGATTTCAAGATAACCAAATGCTGAGTTAGCTGGTGCTGCCTCAATGGCAAGCTTTCCTGGTGGGGGAGGAAGGTGATTTGGTTGCCCTTGATTTCTGGTAGCATTGCCCTGATACGACTGGTTGGGAAACTTCCTCCTTGGTATATCCTGATATGAAAGGGGAGCATACATCCCTTGTGCTATTTGTTTTTTGAGAGCTAAAAATTTATTTGTTAGCTTTTGCACCATGGGATTGATGGTGCCTATAGAAGAGAAATCAAAAGATGAAGAAGATTTACCTCTATTAAGATCTCTTCTTATCTTTCCTACCAAGATACGGTCATCTTCAACTTCAGTCACCAAAATTTGAGCTACAGCAAGGTCTATATGGCTAGCTCTCCTCAATAGAAAACTTACTTCAGGAAGCTGAAAACTGATGAAGAAGCATTTGAGATTCTTAGGTGTCAGCTAAGCAATTATGGGAATCTTATTCCTCAACTTATAAAATTTGGCAATGAAGTCTCTCATGGGTGTATGAGGTTCCTTCTTCATTTGTGTAAGATGAGCTAATAGAGCATGTGCATCTTCTCAAGGCTTGAACCTGGCCTCAAATTTGGCTTTAAGAGTGTTCTAATCAGTCACTGTTTGCACTTCTAAATGAGAGAACCAGTCTGCAGTAGTGCCTTGTAATGTTTCCATAAATAGTCTGACTGTAATGTCTTCATATTCAATGCCTATGACACCACAAGCTATGAAAAAAGTTGCAACATGTTCATCAGAATGAACCTTCCCATCACCATAGAACTTGGGAAATTTTTTTCTTGAGCTATGGGGTAGCTCATGTAGAGGTGGGGTTAGATTCAGGGGACCAAAAATATTACCCTAGGGGCCTCGAGCAACCATGATATGGCTATTGAAAGGAGGGATAATAAATCTCTATGGGATATGTATGGACAAAGCTCTACTAGCAGAGGAAAGAGTAGTTTTGCGTGGTATTGGGGACCTGATGTTTGTAGGAGGAAAACTCCTAGTTCACTGAAGATGAGTTTGTGGAGGAGAAAGATAAAAATTATATTGATGCACAAGCTCAAAAATAGGGTCAACAATACCTTGAGCTCTCTGGCTTCATGTGTATGGTGGGTCTGCGAGAGTGCTAAAATAGTTATGGAAAAGAACCAAAACTACTTTAATTTGAAGCTTGAGGCTTCAAAATGCATGTTCTAATCCCCAACAGAGTCACCAAAAAACTATTGGGTGAATATTTTGTCACCAGCTGACTGACGACAAAATAGGTGCATCAACAATAGCATAAGAAGATTTATATAGCAAAATGTGTAGGTCTACCACATCATAAGGAGATAAATCTCTCCTCTCATCAAGGGGAGGTTCCCTATAAACTACTATATACTAATATAAGTAGAAAATACACTCAGGGGTGAAAACATACCATCCATCTCTCTTTTTTCAAAGATGATGTTCATAGAATAGAGGAGGATTCTAGTGTAATTATTGAAAAGGCACTTCTCTTCTTTCATAAGTGATATTTAGTAAACAACAGGGCTCTCCCAGGGTAGAAATAACAACCGCAAGAAACAAAATAAACATAAAGTTTTGGTTATTTCTCATACTGATTGGGATAAAGGAATGCAACATAATTAAATGTAGCTCAAAGTCTACACTTAAAACTGCAATATGGTAAAGGATTACGAAGGATAAAGAGATCACAAAGTCTCCCTAGTATCCTTTACACAAAAACACAGGCTAAAAGCAATTATGGCAGCACAAAGTCTCTCACAGTTAATTTCAAGACATCTTCCAACTTATTTCCACTGATTTTGCTTATTTGATTAAATGGAAAAGACTATATTTAGGAAACAAACATAAGAACAATTACGTAAAACACACAAGCTTATTCCAACATAAAGTCTAGAAAATCACTTGCTTTTTCATTTATTTAACAAAATATGATTAACAGTTTGAGCTCAAAGACTCAAGAATGCCTTTCAATTTGGGCAAAGCTTCGCTTCTGATAATAGAGAGATCTCTTTTATACAAGATGGGAGATTACAATATATAGCCTTTCATGAAAGCCTTTGGAACTTGTTTTCATAAAGACCATCCATGTTGAATTAAATGCCTTTAATATATGTGAAAGAGCCATGTTAGAATAGGGCATTGGCCTTGACTTTGGTGTTCTAAATTAACTCAAATGTCCCTTCCTCAACATGGTTCTTTTGGTCTTCTCAATGATGCTTACATGGCTTTCCATTCACCTTTACTTTATGTAGAAAAATAGGCCGCGCCTTTAAATATTTATGTTCCCTGATGTCCACCTGGTGGACTATTCCACCTACTGGAAATAACTCATGAAGATATTTCTAGTTTTCTTGTAGTAATTCTCTCTTTCCTTGCCACATTTTGTATTTTCTTAAAAATCTGAGCTCTTGGGGCTATCTTCTCGCTTCTTCCATTCGCTTATTTAGCTCCTTCCTTGGTTGGTCACTGAGCTTATTCTCAGGGCTTTTGAAAATCAATGGTCATTCCATCACCTTAAAATTGATGTCCACGGGGTCGTCACTAGTCCCTTTGAACCTCTTTAAACCTTGAACCTTGAACTCTTTTGGTTCAAAGGTTCAATGGTTTTGTGAAGGGCTGCATTCACTCTCCTTTTCTTCTTTAGTTGAACCATCCCTTTGAACTTCTTTCTAGAATCTTCCACTTTCTTCATTCCTTCAAAGCTTCCTTTCAAACTTATGAACTCTTTGAACCCATTGAACCTTTGAACCATTTTGGTTCAAGGTTTAATGGTTCAACGATTCATTCTCTTTCTTTTAAAGTCTTTTATTCTCTTAAGTCTGTCGAAGTCATCAAATTCATTAAACCTTTGAACCTTTGAACCATTTTGGTTCAAAGTTCAATGGTTTAACGAATCAACCTTATTTCTTTGATTTCTTTTAAAGCATCGAACTCTCTAGATTTTTCAAGTCTATTTAAGTCATTGAACCTTTGAACTCATTAAACCTTTGAACTCTTTTTGGTTCAAGGTTTAATGGTTCAGTAGTTTAATCTTCATTCTTTGAAGCCTTATTTTCTTTAAGTCTTTTGGACTTATTGAACTCATTGAACCTTAAACCTTTGAACTCTTTTTAAGTTCAAGGTTCAATGGTTCAAAGTTCAATCGTAAGTCTTCAAAGCCTTCCTTTCTTTAAGTCCGCCGAAGTCATTGAACCTTTAAACCTTGCGAAGGCGGGGTTCAATGGTTTAAAGTGGTTCCTTCTATTTCTTTAAAGCCCACCATTAAGTCTTTTAAATGAACCTGGGCATTGAACCATTCCCAAAACACTAAGGAAAAGCCTTAAGTGTTTTGAACTTCCTTTGAAGAAGGTCTGCCTGTTGAACCTGCGGCTTCCTTAGAAGAAAAGGCTTAGATATTTAGAAAAATTAATTGCTCAAAACATTCTTGAGAAAGAAAAGAGAGAGTTTTGGTTTGTAGGGCCAAACTAATTAGTAGGTTGTCCACAAAAACAAGTGACAAATTTTGGGAACAACACATTCTACCTTTATATTTTTTCCACTAACCATTCCTTAGGGGTAATGATCACTCATCATGATGAACAAAATAAAGATCAAGTTTTCTATTACATAAGTCAAACAATTAATAGAGTATGAGACTTAGTACACCCATTATAAGAAACTTTGCCTCACCTTAGTCTTTGTGGCTTCCAAACTTCATCATTACCTTCTCAACCACAAAAATTTCATCAACACTAACACTGACCCACTCAAGTACATGCACTCTAAACCATACCAGAACCAACATATGGCTAAGTAGCTCATGTTTTTAGCTTAGTTTGACCTTGAGTTCTTCAAGTAAAAGTTGATTAAAAGGTAAGTAATTGTTGACCAATTAGTTGAAGAACCTTTACTAGACAACTAAGTACTTCCTCTTTCATTTTCAAATGAGTTCATCATGACTCTTTCTTAGGAGGACCCCACCTACCAAATGAAAATGTTCTTTGATGGCTCAAAATGCCAACATGGTGGGCGTACTAGAGTTATTCTCATTCCCCTTGATGGAAAACCTCTTCCTCTTTCCTTTAAACTTGATTTTGAGTGTACCAACAATGTGGATGAGTATGAAGCCCTAGTAATAGGTCTCCAAGCCACTTTATCCTTCGGAATTAAGACCATTAGTATCTTTGGTGATTCCCAATTTATGGTCAACCAGGTCAATGGATCCTACCAATGTAAAAATGATGTCTTGAAAAAGTACAAACAAATAGTAGATGTACTCTTAGCATCATTTGATCATTACCTTATCTAGTCTATTCCAAAATATACCAATAAGTTCATGGATATAATGGCTTCCCTTACTTCCCAAATCCCATCTCAACCTATCGATTCTAAACTATTTGTCACCATCCACTACTTTATCACACCCTCTTATATCCATTATAAATTCCTACCATTTTTAGTGTGGAAGCATCTCCATTGCACATATGGTACAAACAAACCTTCAACTACCTCGATTTTGTCATCATTCCTCCCAACTTCTCAGGAATGCTCAAAAAACCTTTGTTTAGAGTACCTTTCATTATACCATACTAGGGATAATCCTTTACAAGCATGGGTTTGATAGCCTCCTTCTCCATTGTCTACATATTCATAAATCTTCTCATGCTATCAAGGAAATACATGACAAAATCTATGGGGGACACTTTAGTTGTTTAGTTATTGTTAAATGTATCTTTCCCTTAGCTATTATTGGCCCACCCTTAACTAGGACTATTTAATTATGTAAATAAGTGAGTTAAATGTCAATAGCATGCCAATTTACATCATGCACTGACCCATGGCCTTTAAGTATCCAAAGACTATTGTCCCTTCTCACAATGGGGACTCAATCTCATTGGGTAAATTAATCCTCACTCCTCACAATGACACCAATCCATCATCACTGACACCAAGTATTTCATCAAATGGGTGAAGGCCATTCCTCTCATCTTGACCAAAGTAGATAAAATAGTTGACTTCATCAACCATCATATCATCTATCAATTTGGCATTCCCCATAAGATCATCAATGATAATGGAAAATCTCTTAAGAACAAGCAAGTCCAAGGTATTTGTGATGTATTTGGCATCAAGTTAATCTTTCCTCACCTTACTATCCATGAGCAAATAGACAAGTGAAATCCTCTAATAAAACCCTTAACAAAATGTTAACCAAATTAGTCAGTACTTTAGGTTAGGATTGGCACTTGCACATCCCTTTCACTTTATAAGCCTACTACACTAGCATTCAAACCTCTATAGGTACTACCCCTTTTTCTCTAGTCTTTGGAGTAGAGGTTGTCTTGCCTTTTGAATTCTAAATTCCTTCTCTTTGTATATCCTTGTAAGACATCATTTCTAATAATGGATATCATCAAGAATGTCTAGCTTAAATTGAGATACTTGACGAGCATCACCTAGCAACACTTAACCATCTTCATGTCTATCAAGAACAAATCAAGTGTACCTATAAAAAACACCTCAAATAATGAGAATTCAATATCAGAGACCTCATCCTAAAGGAAAACCAACATGTAACCAATATGGATAAAATTAAAAGAGTCAAGTTTTCTTTCAATTAGCTTGGACCTTACATCATAACTCATAAGTATGGATCATGAGCTTACCGTTTATCATCTCTTGAAGGCAAACTAGAACCTGAGCCTTGAAATGCTTCACATATGTGTCCTTTCTTTTGTTAAACAAGGACAAAACTTACCTTCTTGTCTAACTTAAGCTCATCCCTTGATTTATGAGATTTTTATCTGTACTTATCACTATCCCTTTGAGGATAACTAATTACAACATAGAACCATGTGATTAACTATCATAGCTATAGCCTAATCCTAAATATGGGTTCCATGGCTCTACCCATAGCATGGCTCTCATACATAATTTTTTTCTCTAAACAAGATGAAATTCCATGGTCATTGTCTCTCAAAACCACCCCTTTCACCTATCATTGAACTTTTGTGCTAAATTTTTTACCTTCATAAAGGTAAACCTCTAAGCCTATATAGACAAGTCCATATCTAAACCTAGCATCAAAATAATTTGGGATACTAAAATATCACTTGGGTCATATGTCTCTAGCATTGTAAATTATTCCCTTAAAGGAAAGCTACCTAAAATACTAAATTGCTTAAAAGATATACTGTTCCCTTGAAGGACAACTACCAAATAAACAAACCCAACCTTAAACCACTCCCTTGAAGGATGGCTAAGTCAAATGGGTCAAATTCAATCATTTGAAGCTTATTGCATTGATCAACTTCATAAACCTATCAAAACCATAGAAATAACAAAAGACCCTAAAACAAAATTAGAACAAGTTATCCGAAGAAATATGCAATTGGTTTTCATATCTAGCATTACTGCATTGATTAGTCTACACCTTGCATGAAGACATGAACTTGTCTAATATGGTTATTAGATCACCTATATAAGGGAAAAATAACCCTCATAAGGTTACCTTACATATCACCCATTTACCCTTTACCTACCACCTACCTCCATTTTATACCATCAACAAGTCAAGGGATTATGAGCTTACTTAACACAAAGTGATCAAGACAGTTATTTATCAACCAAAGCATGCTAATGCAGAGCATTTGAAAGGTTTATGTTCCTTAAGCCAATCTAACTTCAATTTTTTTATCCTTTCCAATGAAAATGAATCACACTTTTTTTATTATCCTTATCATTAGTTCATGTAGATATATGTCTCATGATTCTTATCTCTTTTCCCACATCTAGTTCGTTATCTAACTTACTTTATGTGCCTTCATTAAACTTTAATATCATATTTCACACATCACATATCCATAAATCATCAACATCATAATCATAATTAAATAATCCATAAATCAAATCATATAACATCATATCATCAACCATATCAATTACCATAAACATTAAACCATCCATAAAAAGTGATCATCGATGGTCATCCTTGGGACCCCTAATCATCTACAGTCAAGAAACCCACATTTCACAATTTTTAGGCACCCACACTTAAGTGCCTTATTTTTGGAGATGACCTTCTCCCCCAAACAAAAATTTGAACTTTTAGAGATTACCCTTCTCGAACAAACCATTAGACCATGTCCACCTTGACGTTGGTCATTTTTTGACCCAAACTATCACATATTTTATGACAACCTTGCCTGGTATTTTTGACTGCACCGACCAACCTTGCCATGTTGAATATTTGAATTTTCACCACATAGTGAACAACTAGAGAATTTGTGTTTTTTAAAGGATCACTTACTACCTTGGATACTTATAAAAATATTGAACTTGTCTAGGATATTTATAGAGTAACATGATTAACTATGACTAATGCTATGGACCAGTTACCCTATCACTTATACTTCTAGAATTGACCTTATTTTTATCAACCATTAGCAACATCAGTCTATGTGTGATCTTGAATATCATATTTAGTCACATTTTGTGTGCATTTTTGTGATTCAAAATCCCAACCACCTCTTTTGTTACCAACCTTGTGATTCACCATACACCACTTATCAAACCCTGACTCAATTTTGGTTTCATCTCATCAACTCCTAGTTTGAGTGGGAACACTTCCTCTCATACTTAAGATAACCAACCTTCAACCAAAAAATCTATTTTTGTTTTATAACTTGTTAATTCAAAGTTGTATAGTAAAAAGGGGTAAAATGTAGACACTAAAAAATCATATTAGATGTTAAAATGACTCAAGATACTTTAAGGACCACCTAACCCTTCACAACCCACTAACCAACCCATTAGACCTTGAGTCTAGTTAGATACTTAGCCAACTAAACTCACTAATTTACTAACGTAACCTTAATACAATCTCTTTTTAACCCACATTAACCCCTTTTCCTTTGGATACTGAACCATTGATGGTTAGCTTGACCATCGATAATTAGGCTGACCATCGATGGTCAGGTCCTCCTCATTCTTACACAAATACCATTTCTGTAAGATATCATGACATAATTTAATATATCTACCTTACCCATTGCTCAAAAACTCCCAAGAATCAAAATCAATAAGCTAACCTACTAGGGAACCTTCTATCCTCCATCTCTCTTTTCCTATAAAAAGAGAGGAGTAGGAGGTGAAATCCATCATCATAAGCATTTTTTCACATAGGTATTCAAGCTCTCCAATCAATCTTCTTCTAGTAATTTAACAATAACAACATAGATTTGAACCTTTGTCAAAATTTCACTCAAGGAAAAGTATTGTTACTCTACCAAAATTAATCCAACCATCAACCATTAAGCCATAGGTATAATTTATGTTTTAGTTCCATTTGGTTTTTAACTTCTAGGCCTAAATTAGATCTACTACACCTATCTTCCAACTTTCCTATCCTTAACCAAACCCCTATTTGATTACTCAACCATTCTACAACTCCTTTTAAATACCTTAAAAATTATACAAATAATCATTGATGCTTAGCACAAACACTGAAGGTCACCTCCAATCATTGATGGTTACCTAACCATCAATGGTTAGCTTAACCACCAATAGTCACCTTGATTACTGATGGTTACTATGGTATGAAATAAAAAGTTATTTTTAACCCCTTACACCCAACCTAATCTAAATTTCTATGTCTCTACCTATTCACAGACCCATTCCTAATTTTACAAACCTAACTTGATCTATTTTAACACTATTATTAATCCACTTTTGTTATATTTAGTCATTTTCTCTATCAAGAATTCATATTCTTCTTATATTTTATTTTAGTACTTTCTATTATTTGATGCAAGTATCTTCCTTTTATCTCTTTCAACTTAATTATTATCAAAGAGTAGATTAATAACCTCTTAGCAAGCTCACGCTTTTTGGGTCTAGCTCACACTAGGTAGTCCACCTAACTATCTTACTAACAACCCTTTTTGTTAGTTCTTTCTTATCTATAGGTTATTCCTTCTAAGACAAAGAGGAGCTCTCCATACTCATCTGGATTACATGTGCATTAACAACCAGGTCTTTCTACCACACCATTATTACTAGTTTATTATCTTCTTCCAAATTAAGAAATGAGCAGAAATTAAGAGAAACACTCAGAGTTCTCAGCATAGGGCACCTATGTCAACTACAACATCTTATACCTAATGGGTTTGTAAGACCCCTAGATTTCACATGACCATAGTTAGTTTCATGGATTCTTAGCATCACTTCACATGCAGTTTCAATTATAAATCAATCATTATAGTAGGTTTTAGGACCCAATTTCCTTTTCACATAGCACACATGATCATTATTCCTTTATTTGACACATAACACATTGATAGTGAGTCTCTTATGAGACTCATCGGTTAGTTTTGTTCCTCCCTTATTATACATACGTTCCTTATTTCTTGGTCCCTTTATATAGTTTTATTTTCATGTTTCTTGTACATAACTTATACCCAAAAAATATAAAAAAAATATAATATGTCAAAAACATAAAAACATTCAAATATTTAATTATAAAATATAAAACTATAGATTGTATACATGACCATGTTTATATTTCTTAAATTTTATAGACACTACATATGCTAACTATCTTATTATAGTTAGTTTTATCATACATATGTGCTTCATTTATTCTTATTGAGTGATTGTAGATTGCTATACAACTCATGTCCACTACATTGATCTAAATTTACTATTATATACCCATTGGGGGTATACACAAAGATACATGAGTTCTTAATTGTATATATTTTCCCATTTGGGGGAACCCTATACACAGTTTTGATTGCTAGGTTACATCTTTATAAATTTTACACCACAAATTTAACATTGTTATATCTTGATATTTATCATGATACATATAAAGATTTTTTACCAACTACTACTACTTTAGACTCAACTTATGTATATCTTATATATTATACAAATTTGTATCACATGTTCATTCATACTTTCATTTCTAGCTTTCCTAGTTTACACTTGATTGTGTTTTTATGCCTCTTCTATTTGAGGGCCTTTGAATATGCCATTTCTTTATGTCTCTACACCACTTATTTCCATTATATGTATGATTTGGATATGTTCCCATGTCCTTGTGTGTGATTTATTGATTGTGTATGCAGACATTTGAATATGTATTTCTTTGTTATTCTAAGCCACCTTGCTTGTTCTTTGCATATATGTAAATTATAGCATGTCCTTGTATGTCTTGCTTTCTTAGATTTAGTGACATGTTCCCACGTGTTGTTAGCCAAAATTTGGATACCATGAGTGAGGATCATTAATTTTTTTGTGTATTTGATATCCATTATGAAGTTTTTTTATTGGTCATTAATGATCCAAGATTGATAGGTAATGTATCTTCCTTGGTAGCTTATAAGGTCATTTAGGGTGGTTTAGTTGGTATCTAAGTTACGTCATTTTGTCTTGTCATCAAATGGTTACTATGTATGGTATTCATTATTTATTTAACATTTTTGAAGGTAAGTTTGACAAACTTAAGGTAACTGGTAAATCAAGTCAATGTGGAGGCATACCCAAGGAGATCAGGTGGTAACCCTTCAAGGAACAAACATGGTCTAAAGATGGTCCAATTGGTCAAAGAAGCAAATTAGTAAGTTAATTACATTATTTTTTAAATTAATTTGGAAAGTTTAAGGTATTTATAAAAATATTAAGGTATTCTACTACTTTAGTCTCTTTATGTTTTCCAATGTTGAAGATGACACTTACTAGTAAGATACAAATATAAAGTTTTGGTCTTAACAAAAGGGATGTTTTAAGTCACCTACTACACAAATGATGACATACTATTGTAAATTACTTTACACATCCTCAAAATATCTTATATAAACTATTATCAACATTGGAATCTATTTATAAGCGCCACTTATCATTTTCTAATGCACAAATGAAGAGTTGTTGAGAGATCTATAAGTCATTTTGACACTCTTATCCACATCTATATAAGTTAGGGGAAGATGAAAAGTCACTTGGATCACCATATCCAATAGTTTCAAAGGGTAGAATAGTCATAATATTGAGAAAATCGTGCTTTTTGTGGTTTTTTGTAGAGGGATTCTAAATCCTTTCTTCAAGATCAATCCAAAAGAGTATTGTGAGCCAACAGGTCTATAGACCTATAGGTCAATATTAGCATCAAATGTTTATATTAGTGACTTAAAATTCACCTTATAAAGATTTTAAAGGACCTATTTAAGCATATAAACATCAATGAAAGACCCTCTAGACTTCATTTCACTTTGTTTCAATGGATTGTGTCCTTAAGTATGACTATGTGAGTCTAAGGGGAAAGGCTATAAAGCCCTTGGGAATGATCTAGGTGACTTGAACCTATTATAGTGAGATAAAAGATCTTAAGTATTATGCTAGCTTTATCTAATAGGTCATAATCAGTCAATTAGGCTTAAGAAAGGGCAAAACACAGATAAAAAGAAGGTTTTTAGGCTTAAAAATAACCTATAGGCATGTCAATAGGCAAAAGGAAAAAAAACATGTTTATGTTGATAGTTGGAGTGTTTGAGAGGATTTAAGGGTCAATAAACAAAATATAATGAATATTAATTTATAATAAATCACATAAATAATGTTTTTTAGGTTTGAGAACTCTATCGCTGGTGACTTATAATCAAGAGAGCCTAAATTATCACCTATAGCCTTTGTAGGTAATGTCTTCGAATGCCATATCAAGAAGGTTAAATGGAGGGTTGGAAGGTCTGTAGGGAATTATAATTAATCATGAAACAAACCTATAATAGTGTTTTATACCAACAAGGCACCAAAATACAAGTGGAAGAGGACCACCCTGAAGTTGCAGTCAAGAAGCCTAGATGGAGACCTACATGTCTGTGTTCAAAATATGAAGATAATATGCAATTATAGTTGAGATTGAATATATAGAGGAGACATATGAATCATGATAAAACTCTCCAATAATTTTCATATCAATAAAATTTTTATAAATGAAGAATATAACTTTAATACTTGGTAAGAGGCTGAAATACAGACCTACATGCATGTGTCAAGCAAAAATGAGGGAAAACACACATATAATTCAAAATCAAAGGTCAAGAGGTTTGTAGGGAGGCTATGAGGAATATGAAGTGACTTAATTTTTTTTTTTCAAAGATCAATTACTGTTAGTATAATACTGCTGAATAAGGGATATCTCCAATTTGTAGTCATGTAGTCATAGACACCTACAGACTCATTGTGGAGTCTGTAAAGATAAAAGACATATCCTTTGTAATAGATAAATGGTTTAATATATCATAAAGTTAATATGATAATATTAATAATCTCCACAATATATCTCAAGACAACTCAAATGACAAGGAAACATGTTAAAGGAGGTTTAGTCTCAAAGTTATAGTCCATGCCTAGTTGAAGAAATACATGTATGTGCTCAGTTTGATGAGAGCTTGCATAAGTTTTGTATTGATAATTGGGTATAGATGATTAGTATATATTTTTGGGGTCAAATAATAATATTATACAATGTTTTTAACCTATGTAAAGGGAGATAAATGTAGTGAAGGACAACTACGACTAGAATGTTAAACTTGCTCTCAAGTCTCATGGGTGGTCATATCAGAGTTTAGGATGTTTGAAGGTAAAATTAATTAGATAAGTGTTGGATGATGTCATGGATGGTATATTAGACCTCTTATAAACTTTTTAAAATGAAAAATTAACATTTGAATGATGTTTTGGTCGAAATCACTCTCTCAAGCTTCTTAACAGACCTAAACAACCATGAAAGTCAACCTTGCTCATGTGTGAAGTATAAGGAGAAGGTGCAGGTGAATCTAAGATCATTGGGGAAGGTGTACAAGGTTTAATTAATGAAATTACTTGCATTTTTTCTTAGGTCAAGTCCCACAGGTTTATGAACCATCATTAAGAAGGTTACATACTCTTGAAACGTACTTAAACCCTCTAAAGAGACACAATGGAGGAGATTGACCTCTTAAGTGATTCAAAAATCCTAAAATGGCCTATACATTCATTTTATGATACCTAGAAACCCATATGTAACTTAAAAAGTCACTATTCTATCATGTGTGAGGTACTATGGTATAAAATTTGGCTTAAAATGACTGTTATAGGTCTAAAAATGTAGTTTTGAGGGGTTCTCATGAGGTTTGAGTGATTTATACCTAATACGGTTTGTTAGAACCATATATAAACTTTATAATTCAAGTAAAAATTATTATATGCACTCATGAAGAAGGTTTCCAATGATTGCAACACCATAAATTAGTTTCCAGACACCTAAGGTTAAGTAAACATACTATCAAGGGTTCTTATCAGACCTAATGCACATATACCTCAATACTAAAGATGTTTTTGAGATTGAATAGGGGTAGAATGATATCTTATATGGTGTGATAGGTATTAAATTTTTTAAAACAAACCCAAGCAAAGGACTAAGCCTAGAATGATAAGAGAGACCTTTTCTTGTAGTTTTTATTTGAATCAAGGAGGTTGTTCTATCAAATGTAGCTTCCTTATTAGTTTGAAGAATCTCAAGCCTTAATCCTTAACTCCATAAAGATGATAAAAAAATATAATTGGTCTAGGATGGCATTAGAGATCTTAAGGAGTCATGATCAAGAGTGACACACAGTAATACACAAGCATGTAACTCCTATTTGACCAAGAATGGGCAACTTTAAATAAGATTAATGTGTCATCCTAGAAGGTGAAGGGTCATTATAGGTCACCCTTGATGAGGGATAATATCAAATCAAGGTGACACATGTTTAATGATTTCTTAAGATTGGTATTTAAAAATTTTCTTGATTGTAACTTATTTTCTTAGGAGATGACACTTACAATTGATCTTCCTACACCACTGCTCTCTCTCTCTCTCTCTCTCTCTCTCTCTCTCTCTCTCTCTCTCTCTCTCTCTCTATTATCTTATATATGTTGCCTAGAATGGATTGCTATGGATCATTTGGCTGAGTATGGTGAATCCCTTCTCAACTAAATTTTTTTACTATGCCTTTTAATGTTGAATAAAATAAATTCTTACCTTCTCAAATGCTTACAGCTTGTGTACTTGTGTGATTGTTAATGAATGCTAGTAGTAGTACTGTCACTCTCTCTCATTTGTCCTTTCCTACCTTTTTGTAAATGGATTAATTTATTTTAGGTCACATGGTGAGTTTTAGGTAGTTTTGCATAGTTTGGAAGTGGATTTTAGTCATTAGTGTCTTTTTTAGACCTCTTGATTAGCTCTCTCATTCAATATATTATCTATGACCTCCATGTTAAAACACTCATAGTTGAAGGTCCTTGTTGAGTAGTGTGATAAGATTCAAGACTAATTCATGTTCATAGTTCATTTTGGTCAAGTTGAGAGTGTTAATTTTGTGTATCACCTCCCTATTTTAGTTTAATTTTATCTCTCTTACCCTTTTCCTTTGCAAGAAATAGGCCTAGTAGTAGTTTCAAGGTGATAGCATCAAGGGAGCTAGCCCTATATAAAGATTCACATCACTGATTAGGTCATCCACAACCTATAGTTGTCTCCATGCTATCACTTAAGTGAGGAGGTTTGAAAAACCTCCTCAAAGGTTCAATTTTTTATGATAACATGTCACTTTTATTATGGCCCTTGGCCTACTTTGTGTACCTCATGTGAATTATTTATATGTTTTCTTATATACACCATGGACATAATATGTGTCTCTTGCTTGTTACACACTCCAATTTTAGATACCACGAGGGACATCATGTATATCCCCTTCCTACTTGGGTGCCATGATGGACATCATGCCCCATCCACCTAGGTAGATACTCAGTTATTACTCAAATTTGTTGTTCACATACATTATTACATCTATCTTGACAACCTTGTGGATGATAGAACTAACATACATCACACACTAAAAAATTATGCTTATATTATCTTACATTTTGATGTTATGTATACAAATTATATTGGTCTATTATTTAGATATCAATATTGCTCTAGATAAAACACATTTTGTAGAGATTTTTATTTTAAGGACTATTCTTACATAGCTTTAACAACTCCCCTCAAAATAGGGAGATTCATATAGTTTTATTAAAGAGATAAACCTATTAGAATGCACTCAAAGTGTAATTTTTTAGCATATAGGCTTAGAATACAAAAATCAAACTTAGGAAAATATAGTGGGAAATAATTACACAAGGAATAGTTACAGTTTCATAGAAATTAGAATAGTCAGACATTAATGCCCAAATTGGGACACTAGCGCCACTTTACACTACTATCCAAGACATAGTGTTATTGTCTAATAGCCTTAATTTTAAAAAATTATATATTGGCTAGAAAATTATAGTAGGTACAATAAAATTTTGAAAAAATTTTAGTTATAGTTTACCAATTTTGGCTTAGATTCATACTAGTGTACTTAAATTAGGGGCATAATGCATGGCATGATTATTCTAATTTTATTTTAGATACTCAAATATAAATTATTATAACTCAATATAGAATTCGTATGCTCTAATATCATATTTTAGGTCATGTGTATGACACATTATTTACATATGCTGACTTATACATCAGTTGATTAGATGGAATGACAAAATCCATATCATTCTCTACATCTTACACATTAGACACCATGCTCCTGGTTACACACCATATTCATGCCTTACTCCATATGTAGTGGTTGACATTCTTGAGTGGCCACAATTCACCTTGTATACTCAAGTGGATACAAAATTAACATCTCCAATTACACATTTCTACTTACATTGTACACTTTTAATTTTAGATGCATCTATTATACATGAATAAGAAATGATGGAGTCATAGTCTACTTGAGTTCTTGAGATACCTACATGAGAGGGTTGGACACACCATCAATCCAATCCAATCTATTCACAAGTCATGATCCACCAAGTAAGGGTGGGTAATGATAGAGACAAATATGGATTGAGTTCTTTAACCCCCCACACATGATGATTGAGCAAGCCACCAGCTCAATCCAAGTTATTCACCAATTGATAAATATCCACATGCACACATAGGTTATCACTAAGTTTATACATTGGTTACCATACCCAATGAGTTATATTCATTCCATTCCTATCACTTATATTTTTATTCAATTTTATCTCTCTACTTAGTTTTATTTCTTTACTCAGTTTTATCTTTGTGTTTGATATCTCTTAAGTAATGACTAATATATGAATGTTTCATTTATAAAACACGTAATGGAAAAGGTTTCACAAAGTCATATCTAGATTCAAAGGCTTCACCTCTTAGGTACGTCAATGTAATATTCCTTTTCCTTTATCCTAGTCATTTCATTTTGTCATATTTTTATAATAAAGGGAGGGGAATGTAATCACCTTAAAATGACACTTGAGTGCTAAGAGTGCTACTTTAGACCACCTATCCCTAGCTTATCCTTAAACCTACCTTAGGGCCTATTTTCACACTTATTTAGCCTTTGTGTAGGCCACAAACATCCCTAAACATCCCTAAAGTAGTCCCAAACCATCATTTTTGACATCTTGGTCCTTAGTGCCTTAGGTTTTTCCACCTAGACACTAGCACCATAATAGGGATAGTAGCTCCACAGGGTGTTAGTGTCCTAATTTTGGCATTATTATCCTTTCCATCATTTTTCCACCAACTTATATCTTTTCAACTCTATGACCATATAGGGTTGTCCTAGACCTCTTTTAAGACTTACACAAGCACCAAAAAAAAAATATATACATGCATTTTATCCTTAAAAGAACTAGATGGAAATCAAATGTAGATTATACATATAAACTTAGAACAAGTTGTGTAAAATCAAGGTTATCAATCCCTATTATACCCTACTTCTACTTACAACCTTTTAAAACATTTCTAATGTTTGATTACTCAGAATTTAGTCTCAAAAACATTCAAAGAACTCAAGTCAACATTAATACTAGCTTCACTTTCACTTACACTTAGGTGGGGAGAATTACATTGGGCTACATTACTCTTTAGAGTATTGGTATGTAGTCAACTCTCATCACAAAGTGGATTTGCAAATGTCTAGCCTACCCCACTAATAACAAACTTTACTTCTTGTATAAACCAAATGCCCTATCAACATGTAGGATTAGGTTTTTCACATAAAATTAGTCAAAATAAGTCATATACATAGATACAAAACTTGTGTGTGTAAGAAAAATCTTGATATACCTAAACACAAGTGCATCCAAAAGCTTAGAATAATCATGCACAAAATGACATTACCACTAAAACAAGGACATTAGTGCCACTATCTAGGAGGGGTTTTAACACCTAGATAATGTTTGTGACACTCAGACCAGCCTTTATCTTAGTTTGAAACCTCAAGATTTCCCATTTTAGTCATTTTTCAGCTAAGTTCTTATATACATTTTTATTTCTATTTTTAGAAAGGTCACATTAATTCAATTCTATTATAGATCAATGGTTTTATTTATTGCATATTTTGACCCTGATTTACTATACTCAATCCTTTAACAACATAGGGTTTACACCATCTAAGTCCTAAAAGGTTAAAATAGTAATGAATATCATATAATGACCCCAATTAATCTCTCTCCTAATGAAGAGTAATTTACTTTTCTTGTAGAGTGTAATGTTAACCAACACTTGAATATATACTCTATGGTTGAAGTGCCAACACCATTCAATTTAAGAAATAATGTATATCTTACACCCAAAAATATGATGAAAACCAAGGTAATCAATTGAAATACATGAGAAAATATTAGAATATATGGAAGGTAGAATTTCAAAAGGAACAATTAAACATCATAATCAATGTGTATAGGACTATGCATTTTACAATAAAACTGATACAAAATGATGTCAATTATTTTTTCAATTGATGAAAATGCAAAAAATGTTCTATGTGATGCATAATTTAAGGTTAAAAACAAGTAATATAGAGGGAATAAATAATGAAATAATAAAGAATATTATTAATTCATATGATGAAATGAGTAATAAAACTAAAAAAATATAGTATAATATGGCAAGATGAGTAATATCGAATTTTATAGTGAGTAATTTAACATATATATGTCAATTTTTAGTCAAAAATGTACAACCCTAAAATTGAATAGGAAAACTTTAACTAAATCCATAAAAATAAGAATAAGACTCAATTACCCTTTAATAACATATTATTGATCTTTTATTGTTAGAATGTTACAAAAATACAAGGTATTAGTTGAGGTAACAAGACATTTTAATGAGTTTTTTTGGCACGATAGCACAAGTGTCTCACCTAATATAAAATATTTTGTTAATAGAACAAATTCAAAAATATATGAGTCACATGAAAACCATTTATTAGACATGACCCAAATATAATTATATAAAGATATTATTGAAAAATGTAATGGGTAATTGATAATTAGTGAAAGTTCATTTGAGATGTAAAATCCTTTCTATGTTCAAATAAACAAAACACACAACACATATTGTTATATGATCTGTGTTTAATTTTTTATTCATTTTGATGTTTTTAATCATATGCATTACACTTTATAAGATTGTATGGTGACTTCTTTACCTAAAATCTCAAGAGAGTTGATCCCAAGTCTTTTTGTCAAAAACTTGAAGGACAAGATTTTCACCAAAGAATATTTAGATGGAATATGTAACACTTGTGGTTTTTTTTCACATTAGACAAGATATATACATGAAGATATTTCACAAGAATTTATAAATAGATCATTTAAGTTTAAGAAGTAAAAATATGTAAAGTATGCATTATATTTTATCAAAAATTAGAAAACTAGGGAAATAGATTACCTAATATGACAACTTGTTGTGCAAAATTAGACAACTATAGATATTGAAATAAATGACACAAAATCATTTTAAACTTGATAAATTTGGAAAATTTATAAATATATAATATGCAAGAGATAAAATAAAAACTCAGTTATAAAAATTGAGGTGCACGATGATTCTAGATCTAAGATTGATAGACTGACTATGTTGACTATATATGGAATGGGAATATGATTTGGTAGGATTCTTAGATAGGAGTGTTGTGACTAAAGGACAATGCAATTGTTTTTGTCCTTAGGGAACATTGTTATCCTATAGAGAATAAAAATGTGATTTTTTTTGTTTTTCTTGCTTTAACATATTTGTTCTGTGAACTCTACATGCACTTCTAATTCACTTAGGATACCATTGTGTAACTAATTGTCCACTTGAAAACCTTATCTCAATAGAAAAGATTACAAGACGGAATCATGGAGTAAAATGGGATTTATGTTTAAAGTTTTTGCTTGACGTCAACACCCCCTATGTCGAGTGTTGTTTATATACCAATAATCTAAAGAGGAACCAAAATCCTTGTATCTCTCCCATGATATGGTGGTGTGTGAGAAACTAGCAAAAAATTCTAGATGCTAATGTAATCATGATGTGATCAAGTAATTTAATAATAACTTGTGACCTTAAAGGTCTATTTAGACTTTAGATTAGGTCTAATATGGCTAGATGTGATCAAAATTAGGGGAAATAGGGAGTTTAATCTCAATTTGTTATTCTAATTATGGTTTTTTTCCTATATGGAAGCCTATATTGTGTGAAAAGTAGTATTAAATTTGTTTAGATATCAGTGCTTGTGGAATTAATTTAGATGTTGCTTTATAAAAATTATGGGCTGACCCTTACAAAACTTATAATTTTGTACAATAGTTTTTAGTCAGCAAGAGGATAAATTATGTCATGGTGGATAATAGTGGGGTGTGTTTTTTTCCAAATGGGGATTCTCCTATCCTAAGGGAAATAGAATATAAGTTGATGATATGAATCAATTTGAGCATGAGCCTAGGTTATAGATTAAGCTTGATGTATAATTTATAAAGTGATTTGGGTTCTTGGAAGGAGTGAGCCATCATGTGGAAAGTGGTCAAATGTCTCTAGAATAGGTCATGAGATAAGTGTGTAAAAAGGGTGATCACACGTGTGAAATTTTATATTAAATTTTAATTTATGTGTCTATATTTTACCCCCTTTTATAATAGTAATGAAATAATGAGAAGGTACTAGATTAAAACCAAAAAGTGCATAAATGAACTTACCTGTGAAGTGCATCCTTGAATGTAGGTGATAATGCTAAATTGTGCTTCATGCAGACCTACAATGAAACATGTAAAATTGGTCTTTAATTTAAAATTAAAACCAAGAAGCAAAGACAAGAAAAATTATAGATATAATATAAATGAATGAATACACCTAACTAGGTTCGTGAACCATTGTATTTTATTGAAAAACTTGTGATTGTAGAGAATAGGTCCCTTGTATGTTTCATTTTTTATTAAAAAACATAGATTAGAATATTCAAACCCCAATCCTCATTGATTATTAGAGTGTGATTAAGAACTTATGGTATGATTGACTCCATAATTGCATACTCAAGGTAGTGGAAATGTCTTGAAATCCATGTATGAATCCTAATAAAATGTTCTAGTGAAAAATGATGAGAAAATGGGTTAAACAACTTCTCTAGATAGAACATGGCTCATTTATAGTGAAAACATGGGGTAAATCATTTGTAAAATATGATTATAGTGTATACAACATGAAAAATGACA
The DNA here is from genome assembly GCA_037957365.1 of Torreya grandis. Lineage (NCBI taxonomy): Eukaryota > Viridiplantae > Streptophyta > Pinopsida > Cupressales > Taxaceae > Torreya > Torreya grandis. The sequence continues at coordinate 4,655,794 of JARHVA010000478.1, forward strand.
AATGTTAGCATTCCACCTATGTAATGGTGCAAAATTTAGCAAGGAAGACATGTGCCATGAATATGCCCCCAAATCGATACTTTGTGTATATAGACTTTGAAATTAAGCAATAAAAATTGAAATTTTGAGTAAAAAACTCTTTATAACTTGGCATGAATGATGTGTATGATTACCCCAAACTTAGAGAAGATGAGACAAAATTACCATAAATTCTAAGAACTAAAAAAATGAACTTGTTGCAAACTAATAAGATGTCTTGAAATTTTGATAGATTCTTGAATTCTCTATTTTATTAGTTCTATGAAAATAGCTCATGTTTGGATAAAAATGGGAAGCACTCATATCTATTTGGAGTGCTAATATCTAAACTTATTCTTTGAGTGTTTTTATATTATACTCTATCATGCACTCCATGAGGACTTTAAAGTTTTCCCCGTGTCTATATGTGAACTATACTCAGTGGGCTTAAGTATTTAAGATTAAATATATATATATATATATATATATATATATATATATATATATATATATATATATATATATATATATATATATATATATGCCCCCTATTTTGAGGTGAGTTATTGATCATGTAAAATAATTTAAATAAAAATAAAAATCTATGATAAAATATGTTATGATAAAATATGTAAATATAATAAGTATTGATAACATGGAGGATCATGGCATCATCATATAGATAAACTAAGTATAATAGTAATGTGAGATGCATGTAGGAACAATCATGTAAAAATGTGAATTTAAATATAGATGTTAGAAATTATGATGTAGATAAGTGATCAAAATTGAGTATGGAAAGTTGAATATAACTAATCAGGGAGGGATGCATGATATTCATAATGGCATGAAAAAATTGGAGTGTGCATGATGTCCATCATGGAACCAAAATCTAATCAAATTGTGCAAACAAGAAATAAAGTGTCATGATCATGGAACATAAAAACATAGAGTACATGTAAATTACATAGGGAACATAAACAGAAGTCGAAGGGGTCACATACAAAGGAAATTAAAATTTCACTCACATGCATAGAAGTAAACATAAGAACATATTCATATGTCTTCACATGCATGTAAATAGTTAATTAAATCTTAGAGCCACACTCAAAGACACATTCAAATGTACTCAAGTGAATAACACATACAAGGACATGTTAAAAGGTCCTCAAACATATAAAATTAGAGAACTAAGGCTTAGAGCCGCACAAAAAGACATACTTAATTGTTCTAAACTAAAGAAACACATAAAAGGACATGAAGCGGGAAAGTAAACATGGAAAAAAAATACATGAGTGATATGTGTAATTGATAGATAGGTAAATTTAAACACACATAGATTTAATTAGTTATATAACTAGTAGTATACAAATGTGTTAGTACATGAGAAATATCGATAGATGTAATTCAATGAAAAGAATTGGGTTATGGGAAATAAGGGGAAGTCATAGAAAGATGAACCCTATGTATGAGGTTCCCCTCATGAGCTTGTTGATGTATATATATGCTGTATAATCCTTATGTGTGATCTATATCTCATAAATAATATCATGTGCTCAATGAGAAAACATCATGGCAATAAGACAACAATGGGGTGAAGTCTTATCCATATAAAGCACTTCTATCTAAATATAAATTCTAAGTTTGTAACATCTAAATAACATGGAAAAAGGTTTGAGGATGGAAAATTGTATGCTTTAAAATCACTCATATTCACTCCTAAATCATATATGATATAAAAACTAGATAACACTAAGTATTAAATACTTTGCATAAATTAACTGATGTGAATGAACTAAACATTAGCATGCATAGGTCTTATTTTTAAACTTTTATTAAATATTTTCTTTTTGTATTTTACATATATGAACTAAGATATAAAAATAAGGATACTAATTAATGACTCACTTAAGATTATTTACATCAATAGATATTGTATTTAACAAATGAATGGTAATCTATGGAAAATGAAGAGCATCATGCCATTGTGTAGGTAATGTATCATTGCCATATTCATATTTTCATAATTAGTATCATCAATATCATACCAATTTTTGGTGTTATAATCATATTCATCTCAATTTTGAACTTGTGGAATGCCACTCTTGTATTATTTTTAATATTGGTATGTAAAACCAATTGCCCCATGTTGTGGTATTGATCTTCCTAATTTCTAATTTTTAATATGTATTGTATCCTTTGCCCTAAATGTTATCCCATTACTTGTATATGTTTGTATACTATATGGAATCATGTTTTATATTTGTTATTCTTTCCTTTAAAAAACTTTAGCTTCTCTTGAAATTATGATTGTGTCACTTTCATTTGAAAATGTGACATGGTTATGATCTTCATCCATCCATCCAATTGTTATAATCCATGATGTTCCTAATTCGACATTATATTTGACTAAAGAAGGACATACCTCAAATACCAATGGACATTTTTTTGGACCAAGTGTGAAAGTTATCTTAATAGATCCAATAAATTATTTTGATATAGTAGTCTTAGTAAAATGTTCCTTATTATATCTTGAGAAATATTAGAAGTGTCATGCTACAAACATTCAATTCAATAGAGTTATTGATCATAAAATTGGTACATTTCTTATCATGTATGAGTGGATTAAGAATGAAAGGATCTATAAATGATGAATTATTTTTAGTTGAATCATTTTCAACCACACTTGTAACTTTAAATTTGTTAAGTGTCTCTTGATTTTTGACATCTTTTGTTAGAAACCCTTCTTTAAGCATGGTTTTTTTTGTACCTTGAATTTGAGTTGCCAACTTCTCTTTGAGTAATTTTAATTTTTATTATTGTAACCTTTGATTTTCAAACCATTCATTTTGTAATTTATATTTTTCATCTTGTGCCTTTTGAATATTTTCTTACTCTATTTTTTTTCATTTGTAACTATTTCTACTCTAGATTTGTTAGAATATTGTCATTGATGTTAAAGGCATTATAATTAAAGGAATGGAATTATATTTAATGTTTTGCAATTCTTCATGATGAAGGGACCAACATTAATCATGTTTTAAATATGCACTCAAGTAATATTGTTTAAGGATAAAATTTCCCCTCTTATAACATGTATTTAAGCCTATCATTGTTGGGTTGACCCACTTGATATATGGTTGTCTTGGGGATATCACCCTACTTAGTGAATTAATTAAAATTTAATAAAATGCACACCTTTTGATGAAAGGGTGCCTCTTTGATGGGATACCTCCTTTTTGAAGATCCTTTGAAGGTTATATAAGGTGGAGAGAAGATTGGAAAAAGATACAAAAAATAATTATTTCCATCATTTAAGCATAAGCATTTTTTTGTAGAGAAGAAGAAGAGGAGATTGAATTTACCATCATTCATTGATGAAGCAACAATAGTGTGGAATATTGTTTTAGTTGAGGTTGGTACCTCAAAATAAAGAGATTGATGTATGTCAGGAATCTAGAACAACAAACATGCTCTGATACCACTTGTTGGGAGGGGAGGATGGAAGATAAATCCAAGAACAAACACACCTGTTCTAATTCCACCTCCTAGGATCTTGCTCCTTAGAAAGAGCACAGTATGATTACCAAATATAAGCAATTGAATATGCAGAAATAACCAGAAACACAAGTAACTAGAATTCACCAATAGCACAGAATATGAGAGACAATACACTATCTTGTATTAACACTAACAGAAAAGAATACAACAAAGAGCCGCCACACTCTTTCACCTTACAGAGATTCGCCACACCTCAAGTGTTCAGTAATTCTTCTCACACACACTCTCCTACACAAAAACGGTCCCAACAACCAACTCACACACAGAATTGGTGTTCACCTCACCAACCAGTCAGTAATAACCCTGCCGGTACATCAAGCACTCTATAGCACTTCAAGCTGATCTCTCATGAACTTGCAACCTGCAATTCAAAGACCAAACTTACATGTAGATCCCCAATGAGCTTGCAACAACCTGCAACTCACAGATCTTACAACTAGAAGGAACTCTTCCTTTCTATCTCATGCCCTTTTTACAATACATGCCAATGGGTCTATAAATAGATCCCTAACTCAAACAATAACTTAGACTCTTAATTTAGACAATTGTCCTCGTAGCCCAAGACTCTAACTAGTCTCAACATGCAAACTCTTCGTTCACTTAACTAACTGTCCGTGAAACGAGCAGTTCTGGAACACACAGGCGACTGACGTCGGTCCCTGCTTGTCTGGTTCTGCCGACGTCGGCCGACTTCCTGCCGTCGCCGGTGGCCTTCTGCACTGGTCTCTGCCGATGTCAGTCCTACTGCTGACGCCGGTTCCTGTAGAACTCAGCAACCATCTATTCCTCAATTTGCAAAGGTTGAAGCTTTTAGCTCCATAACCTAACAATCTCCCACTTGGAGATAAACAACTGTAACCTGTACATGTACCTGTACACTGTCTAGTTTGTTACCTTGGCTATGTATCCATCTTCAAAATCACCCTTGAAGACCAACCACCACAAAATCCATGGTGCAAAACCTGTCATCCAAATTACCTACCACATCCACATCTACAACCATGTAGAAATAAACCTGAACTTGCATAGCATGTGCACCTGCTACTAGTCCCTGTAAGAATCCACTGAACTGCCCTCCAATGGTTCTCTTCCGGATTGGCTCCTAACTTGTGACAACTCCCACTGCTTGGGAAAACTCAGGTTTAGTACATACCATGCACTCAACCTCATTATGTGAATCAAGACACCTGTTCTATGAACTGTCTAACCATCAGCGTGCTAACCGGTTTCACACAATCATCCTGAAACAAAGTCAACACATGACCTTCCATGTCTCTAGAACACACTCTTGCCAAAGAATCTTGCTGCTCCCAGATTCTCCATGACAAACACCTGAACTAGCTTTACCTTTAGTTCAGCAATACCTGTATATGTAACCCTGCAACAAGCACATCATACAAAAATAGGATAGTGTAGCTAATACTATCCAACCTGGTAAAGAGAAACACAATGAAAAAACCTCCATTACCCTGCAGCTAATACAAGATCAAATACCCTGATCTTCCATCTCACGTATCCATTTTCGCTCTTCTTTATCCTTAACATCCATTCGTCTCTCAGTGCTTACTTCCAGCTGGCAACACTACCCAAAACACCTGTTTGGTTCTCCTCCAAGGAATCACATCCTCATCCATGCCTAGCTCTCACTGTTTCCTGGATCTACCTGTTCTGCTTCTTCAATAACTTCCTGGTCCTATGCCATAAGTGAGCAACAAGTAGTGTAAAGAAGGGAAATGACGAATTTAAGAACTTACTTACACCTTCAGTCCTCCATATGGGCGCTTGAGACTCCATGACAGCTTGCTGTCCACCCAAAATTCGTCTCAGTGACCGATGCCGGTCACATCTCAGTCTACAGCCGACCGATGTCGGTTCCCTGCGACTGCCTCCCCACCGACGTCGGTTTCCCCTGGCCGACGCCGGTCTCTGTCTGCCCCGAGTCACCAACGTCGGGCTGCACATAGCCGACGTCGGTCCCTGTCTGGACACCGACGCCGGTTTTCCTGCCGACGTCAGTCTCTGTGTTTTTCTTGTGAGACCTGACTTTTTCTCGCGAGCTCCTTTTGGATCAAACCCTTGTTCAAATCACCCTTGCTCTGCTCAGAATTCCTCTGCACCTTATGCTGAACTCTGTCCGTCATTTTCTCCTTGAAAACCAAGGCTTTCCTGTTCTTGTCATTAACATCAGATTCCTCAAGAAACCTTACCTTCTTCTTCTGCATACAGAAATCACGATCCATGCCTTCCAAATCTGAAAGCATACTCTTTGACTCAAGAACCAGAATCTCCTTCTTATCTATGTGACCAAGCCTGTCAAGCCACATCTCTGAATTTACAGTTGAAGTAGATAACCCAGAAGAAGAATCAGTAAAACAAGTAGATAGATAAAGCGTACCTACTTTCTTACCTCTAGCTACAACAAGTGTACCCTTGGTAACCTTCCAAGAGTCCGCTGTGAGAGTTACTGTGCAACCCTCTTCACCCAAGCTTCTGATAGAAATTAGATTCCACTTCAGAACTGGGACGTGCATGACCTCCTTTAACACCCATGTGTTACCTGTCTGCAGTTTCAGCTTCACTTTGCCTTTGCCAACAATCTGACAAGGCTTACCATCCCCTACACAAATTTCTCCAAAATCTCCCTGGACATACTCATGAAAAAATTCTCTATGTGGGGATGCATGAAAAGAGGCACCAGAATCTAATACCCAAGATTCTACTTTATCCAAAGAACATACCAGAGCATCCTGTGCAATGTAACCCGCAACATCTGCTTCTTCTTCATGTTCTTCATGCTGATCTGTACCCGATCTGCAATCTCTCTTTAAGTGCCCTTGCTTTCCACATTTCCAGCAGGTTATTCTGCCATACCTGGACTTGGATCTCTTGCCCGTCTTCGACCTTGATCTCCCACGCTCTATCTTCTCTCTTGGCCTTCCTCTTCTTTCAACACTCAAAGCATCTCCAGATGATTCACCTATGCTTTTCCTGCGTATCTCTTCGTTCAAGATCACACTCACAATATCATCCACTTTTAAGACTTTTGAAGGAGACACAGTATTAGAAACTGCCATTACCAAACCTTCCCAACTTTCAGGTAATGAACACAAGATTAAGAGAGCTCTTATTTCATCATCAAATACAATATTGACTGAACTTAACTGGTTTACTAAACCATGGAAATCACTAAGATGGCTATGAACAGATCCACCTTCCAACATTTGCAAATTAAATAAACGCTTCATAAGAAATACCTTATTCGAAGCTGAGGGTTTTTCATATAAATTTGCCAAAGATTCCATCAACTCCACCGTTGTCTTACACTGTGATAAGCTGGAAATCACAGATGATGCAAGACTCAATCTAACAGATCCCAGAGCCTTTCGATCAAGAACATCCCATTCTTCATCTTTCATATCCAAGGGTTTGCTAGCAACCCCACCCAACGGTAAGTACAAATCTTTCTGATACAGATAGTCCTCAATCTGCATCCTCCATAATTGGTAGTTCTTGCCATTGAACTTTTCCATTCGTAGTTGACTGCTTTCTGTCATTGCTCAACTCCCACTCAAACAGAAACCCTGTGAGTAACCTGTAATCAAAACACACTACCCAGATCTACACCAATCTGTTAGTATCCCAACCAAAAGCTCTGATACCAATTATTGGTATCAAGCTTAAGAACCTACAACCAAGGCTCTGATACCAGTTGTCAGGAATCTAGAACAACAAACATGCTCTGATACCACTTGTTGGGAGGGGAGGATGGAAGATAAATCCAAGAACAAACACACCTGTTCTAATTCCACCTCCTAGGATCTTGCTCCTCAGAAAGAGCACAGTATGATTACCAAATATAAGCAATTGAATATGCGGAAATAACCAGAAACACAAGTAACTAGAATTCACCAATAGCACAGAATATGAGAGACAATACACTATCTTGTATTAACACTAACAGAAAAGAATACAACAAAGAGCCGCCACACTCTTTCACCTTACAGAGATTCGCCACACCTCAAGTGTTCAGTAATTCTTCTCACACACACTCTCCTACACAAAAACGGTCCCAACAACCAACTCACACACAGAATTGGTGTTCACCTCACCAACCAGTCAGTAATAACCCTGCCGGTACATCAAGCACTCTATAGCACTTCAAGCTGATCTCTCATGAACCTGCAACCTGCAATTCAAAGACCAAACTTACATGTAGATCCCTAATGAGCTTGCAACAACCTGCAACTCACAGATCTTACAACTAGAAGGAACTCTTCCTTTCTATCTCATGCCCTTTTTACAATACATGACAATGGGTCTATAAATAGATCCCTAACTCAAACAATAACTTAGACTCTTAATTTAGACAATTGTCCTCGCAGCCCAAGACTCTAACTAGTCTCAACATGCAAACTCTTCATTCACTTAACTAACTGTCCGTGAAACGAGCAGTTCTGGAACACACAGGCGACCGACGTCGGTCCCTGCTTGTCTAGTTCTGCCGACGTCGGCTGACTTTTTGCCATCGCTGGTGGCCTTCTGCACTGGTCTCTGCCGACGTCGGTCCTACTGTCGACGCCGATTCCTGTAGAACTCAGCAACCATCTGTTCCTCAATTTGCAAAGGTTGAAGCTTTTAGCTCCACAACCTAACAATGTATTCTTCTAAGTTGGTGCTTGGCAGTGGTGATTAGTGTCTCCAAGTAAGTTGGTTCCTATGAAATTTTATAAAAGGATTATTTGTACATAGTTAGATTTAGATAATAAATCTAAGTAGCTCTACTTTGTGTTTTTTCCTAAGAGAGAGTATTCCACATAAATCTTATTATTTCTTAATTAATATATCTTATGTGAATGATTTCTTTGTGAACATTAATTTTTGAAAGTTAAAGTTTTATTATACACTGAGTCACCCCCCCTCAGTGTATCATGTGTGTAAAAATTGGTATCAGAGTGGTTCCTTCAGAATTAGTCTAACCTCTAGAAGGTATATCTCAAGAGAACAAGGATAGTAATCATGTACATGAAGATTATCCACAAAAAAGGTTCCATTATTTGATGGAACAAACTATGCATTATGGAGTATAAGGATGCATGCTTATTTAATGGTCCTTGGTTTTGATATATGGAAAATGGTGGTGAATGGATACGTTAAGCCAACAAATCCACCAATGGATCTAGCTACAAATAAGGCTAGTGAGAATAATGCCAAAGCCATGAATGCTATTTTTTGTGGATTATCAAAATTAGAGTTTGTTAATATTATACAATGCAATTCAATAAAGAAAACATGGAACAAAATTTAGAACATCTAAGAGGGTGACAAGAAAGTGAAGAAGGCAAAACTCCAAAATCATAAGAGACAATTCTAGATTTTGAAAATGAAAGATGAAGACAAGGTTGTGTCATATATTCTTCATTTAGATGATATTTTTAACACCATCATAGGACTCGACAAAAAGGTTTTAGAATCCATGATCATTCAAAAAGTGCTAAGGTCACTTCTCTTGAGATTCGATGCAAAAGTTTTGGCTATTGAAAAAATAAAGGACTTGGAATCATTAACAATAGATGAGTTTAATGGGATTCTCATGGAATATGAAATGAGAAATAAAAAGGAAAAACCATCTAAGAAGGAAGCAAATTTTAAATATTCAAATAAAGCAAAGAATAAAGAACCTAAATCAAGTGATGACATCAGTGATGAACAAGATGAAAAGGAGGACCTTTTTTTTAAGAAAGATTAAGAAAGGATCAAGAAAATACAAAGGTAATCTACCTATTAAATGTTTTAATTGTGGTAAAATAAGATATTTTTTGCTAAGTGTCCACATAAGGATGATAGAGATGATGGGGAAAATCATAATGATTAAAGGAATAAGCAAAACAAACCTCAATACAAGAAAAGATTCAAACAAAATGAATATAATAAATTTTTTGGTAAGCACAAGAAAATCCTCTATTCCAAAAAGGATAGTAACTCAACTGAGGTGAATGATGAGAACATATTAGATAGTGATAGATAAGAAACTTTGTTCATGGATATAGAAATAAAAAATGATGCCTCTGGACACCTTGGAAGAGGAATAAGATGTCAAAGATGAAGGAGAGGTATATATTGAAGAAGAACTCATATGTGCCTTAAGCAATATCAAGCAACTTAATAAAATAAATTTGAAGAAAAAATTGTAGCTGCAGAAATATGAAAAACAAGATTGTGATTCAAGAGAAAAAATGTCCCAAGACCTTAAATAATCTAAAATATTTATCATCAACCTCAATATTCAACTTGAATAAGAAAAAAATATTGAAGAGTAGGTGTGAATACAATTAAGAAAAAAGGAATAAAATTATGAGTGGTTAGAATCCAAGATTGTCCCTTTAAGGAAGAAACTAGAGAAAATAACCACCAAGATGAACATAAGCCTTAAATTTGAAAAGAGTACTGAGATCTTAGATGATATCATAAATGGGTAGAGGTCACCATTTATAAAGACTGGTCTTGGATATAAAGAAAATTGTATAGCCAATAAAGAAGATCACAAAGAACCACCAAAGAAGGTAAATGAGGAAAATATAAAAAGATATGTAGATGTTCTCAAAAGTATTATCAAAAGAAGAAGGAGAATCAAGTCCCACAAAAAATAATCACTCCTCCAAAAGATAAAAAGGATAAATTTAAAAAGTTCTTTTTTCCAAAGAAGGCACACATGACTAGGTTCCAACATTCTTTCCTTGGTTATTGAATTTCATGGGATAATTTTGAGAATAGAGCAATGGACTGTAGAATACATGCAATAAATAGGTATACATGGGATAATGGTAGAAGTACTTATGGAGTTTTGAGTAGAAACTATCTCATTATATGTTATAATTTTAATAACTATGGACATATAACATGGTTCTGTATAAGTGTTGTTATAGAACCCCCTAGACAAAAAATGAAAGTGAATTTTCCTATGGTAAAGAGAAGAGAACCTACAAAAAGCTAGAAACAAAAGTAAGAATAATTTAATTAGGATAAGGAGAAATCTATGCTTGCACAAATAGATTTTCATGAACAAAACAAAGGGAAGCAATGGTATATTAATAGTGGATGCTCAAGTCACATGACTAGGGACACGAGAAAATTTATCTCATTAAAGTAAATGAGTGAAGGAATAGTAAAACTTGGAGACAATGCCATGACAAGAATAGATAGAAAAGGTACCCTTAGCCTTGATAATGGAAGAACAAAAATAGAAAATGTATTATATGTTGAAGTCATGAAGCATAACCTTATAAGTGTCAGTCAAATGTGTGGTCAAGGACACACTCTCATGTTTTATACTCAAGGTTATGAGATCAAGAAAATAGACACATGAAAATTATTTGTAGATGAAAACAAAAGAACAAACAACATTTACATACTCAGTGAAGTTAAGGGAGAGAAATGGTATATGAGTCAAATTGATGAAAGTGAGCTATGACATAGAAGAATGGGACATATAAACTTAGATAATCTAATGAAAGTCATCACTAAACAAGTTATAATAGATACATCTAAGAATAAAAAACCATCAAACATTATTTGTAAGCAGTGTCAACATGGAAAATAGACAAGAGTGAGTTTCAGGTCAAAGGAGTACTCAACCACCAAGACATTGGAACTGATTCATACATACCTTTGTGGGAATACAAGAATAAAATCATACGAGGTGAGAGCTAATTTATGTTTCTCATTGATAATTATACTAGAATGACATGGGTTGCCTTTCTAAAAGAAAAATCTGGGGTGTTAGAGAATTTTAAAGCTTTTGAATCTTTGGTTGAAAATGAAACAAATTTAATATCAAGTACTTGTGATTAGATCAAGGAGGTGGGTTCATCTCAAATGAATTCAATGATTTTTGTGATCAACATGGAATAAAAATGAATTTATCAACTGCAAGGACTTCACACCAAATGGATTTGTAGAAAGAAAGAATCAAACTATTCAAGAAATGGCTACAATGATGTTAAATGAATTTAAGCTATCAAATAGGTTTTGGAGAGAAGTGGTTAACACCATAGTCTACATTTTGAATAGAAGACAAATCAGAGTAAATAATATTAAAATTACTTATGAGTTATATAAATTTAGACCAATATTAGTCAAATATTTCAAAGTGTTTGGGAGCAAATGTTTCATTAAGAGAGATGAAAACTTGGGAAAGTTTGACTCAAGAGATGATAAAGGTAATTTTTTTGGATATTCCTCAAAAATTAAATCTTATAGATGTTATAATAAAAGGTTTTAAATAATATTATAAATTTCCAATGTGAATATGGATGAAAAAGGCCTCAAAAAGTAAGTGCATAAATAAATGATCATTTAGAGGAAATAGACTTTAAAGAAGAAGTAGAAAAATAAGAAGAAATGGAGGGAGAAGATTCAAAGGCACTATATCTATTTGTTCAAAAGCATCATTTTGAAAGATAAATTATTGGTGATATTGATGCTGGGGTAAAATCTAAGAAAAATATTTGTGAGTACACCTGAGCAATTAAAATTTTCCTTATTATCCAAAATAGAGCCCAGATTTTTTTTAGGAGCTAGTAATGATAAGCATTGGATTGATGCTATGGAAGAATAATTGAATAAAATTGAAAATAATGAGACATGGGAACTCATTCCTAGACCAAAAAACAAGAATGTAATTGGTACCAAGTGGGTGTTCAGGAATAAGCTGAATGAAGATGGCTAGGCAACAAGAAATAAAGCAAGGTCGGTTTACAAGGGGTATGCTCAAGTGGAAGGTATTGATTTTAAAGAAACCTTTTCCCCTATTATGAGATTACAATCAATTAGAATGTTTTTGGCATATGTTGGTTTTAATAACTTCAAATTTTATTAAATGGATGTGAAATATACTTTTCTAAATGGCAATTTAGAGGAAGAAGTATATATTAAACAACTAAAAGGTTTCCTTCTATCAAAAAATAAGGACTATGTGTGAAGATTGAAGAAGGCAATATAAGGCAATATATGGGCTAAATTAATCCCCCAGAGCCTCGTATTCAAATCTTGATAAATATCTACAAGAACAAGGTTTTAAAAGGGGAGTTACTAATATATATATATATATATATATATATATATATATATATATATATATATATATATATATATATATATATATATATATATTGAAGATGAGAATCATTTGATTGTTGTGGTATATGTGGATGATATCATTTTTGGAGGAGATAGTGAATGAATGTCCCAAGCATTTACAAAGATATATAAAAGGAGTTTGAAATGTCCATGTTGGGTGAGTTGTCATTTTTTCTTGGTTTTCAAATTTTTTGATCTAACAAAGGAATATTTATCGCCCAAAACAAGTATATAAAGGAGAGACTAAAGAAGTTTAGAATGAAATATTTCACATTTATTAGCACGCCCACAGTTACAAGATGCAAGTCAAGTAAAGATGATGAATATCTTAAAGTGAATTAAATGATTTATAGATCCATGATTAGCTATTTGTTATATACCATGGCATCGAGGCTATGCATCATGTAAGTTGTAGGATTGGTAGCACATTTTCAAGTAGCCCCAAAAGAGCACATATATAAACACTCAAAATGATATTCAAAAATCTAAAAATCACTTTGGATTATGGCTTGTGGTATCCAAGAGGTGAATATTTCACACTAACAACATACATAGATGTAGATTGGGCAGGAGGTGTTGATGAAAAAAAGAGTACAAGTGAAGAAGCATTATTTCTTGGAAAAAATCTAATGTCATGGATAAAAAAAATTCAACCTTCTGTTTCTTTAACTATGGCTGAAGCAAAATACATAGTAGCAGTGTCTTATTGTACATAGGTCCTTTGGATGAAGTAGATGTTGAAATATTTTAAGATATAATATGAACATCCAATCTCAATACTCTATGATAACACTAATGTAATAAACATTTTGAAGAATCTGGTTATGCACTCTAGAATAAAACACATTCCAATCAAGAATCACTTCTTGAGAGAATAAGTTGTAGATCAATAAGTAAAGTGGAGTACATTACCCAAAGTGACAAATAATAAATATCTTCATGAATCCCCTCCCAAAATAAACTTTTGAGTTTCTAAGTCAAAAATTGGGAGTGGTCCATTCTTCATCTAGTCATTAAATCTATCGAGATAAGCATGGATTAAGGGGGAGATAATCATTGCATTATTTAGTTTCATGGACATTTTGGTGATATAAATTGTGATTGTCTTGTATGTATATTTTCCATTGATGTCTAAAGGGGAGAATTAAAGAAAGGGTGAGTAAAGAAGGAGAATTAAAATAAGGGGGAATTCATGTACTATTTTTCTATAGGATTGCCATCAATGACAAATGGGGATATTATTGGAATATTGTCATTGATGGCAATCCTATAGAAAAATAGTAAATGAACTCACCATTACTGTAGTTCTCCACCTTTGCTCCCACTTTATTTAATTCTCCCCCTTTGACATCAATGGCAAAGAGACATAGAACACAATCATAATGTATATTAACAAAATATCCATGGAGATGAATAATTTAATGATTATCTCCCCCGTAATCCATGTTCCTATTAATAGATTTAATGACTAGATGAAGAACAAATCAAGGGAGAGATAATCATTACATTATTTATCTCCATGTATATTTTGGTGACATACATTGTGATTGTGTTGTATGTCTTTTTCCATTGATGTTAAAGCGGGAGAATTAAAGAAAGGGAGAGTAAAGGAGGAGAACTACAGAAAGGGGGAGTTAATATACTATTTTTCTATAGGATTGCCATCAATGAGAAAGGGGGAGATTGTTGGAATATTGTCATTGATGTCAAAGACATTTTAATTAACACAACGAAATTCTATTTAATTTTCATCAACTCTTCATGATGAAGGGACCAACATTTAAGAAGTTTTAAATACGTGCTCAAGGAAGATTGTTTAAGGATAAAATCACCCCTCTTATGACATGTATTAAATCCTATCATTGTTGGGCCGACCCACTTTATATATAGTTGTCTTGGGGAAATGGCCCCACTTAGTGAATTAATTACAATTTAATTAAATGAACACCTTTTGATGAAAGGGTGCTTCTTTGATGGGACACCTCCTTTGTGAAGATCCTTTGTAGGTTATATAAGGTGGATAAAATACTAGAAAAGATGTGATAAATAATTATTAATCAATTTTTTTTGGAGAAGAAGAGGAGGAGATTGAATTTTCCAGCATTCATTGATGAAGCAACAATAGTAAGGTGAAAGATTATTTTTAGTGGAGTTTGGTACCTTAGAACAAAGAGATTGTTGTCTCTTGTTAGGTCAGTGCTTAGTTGTGGGGATTGGTGTGTCCAAGTAGGTTAGTGCCTATGAAATTTTTAAAAAGGATTGTTATTTTATAATTGGATTTGGATGGTAGATCTAATAAGCTATTCTTTGTGGTTTTTCTCGAGAGAAGGTTTTCCACGTAAATTTTGTGTTGATTAGTTATTAGATCTTGTGAATTATTTCTTTGTGAACATTAATTTTCAAAAGTTAAATTTTTATTGTATATTGATTCACCCCCTCCCTCCTCTTAGTGTATCATATGCCTAACAATATCCTTTTGTATCCATACTAGTTCTTTTTGTGCTTGTGTTGTAGAAGATGCATTCATAAGGTGAGTGGGTTGACTAATTTATGTATTTATTATCAAATTGCCATTATAAATTGTATTTAATATTTTATTATTCAAATATAAAAAACCATTTTTATGATGCTCATACATTCTATGATATGCACAATAGTATTTTGATCTCCTTAGAGGATGTAGAGAAGGTAATTTGATGAACTTGTTTCTAAGCATTTCTCTTATAATCTCACATGAAATCTTATTTTCTTTTTGCATAATTTTTTAATCATTAGTTGTAGATGAATTCCCTTTATTATTATTATTATTATTATTATGAAACTTTGTTGGGAAAAACATTGATAGATGAAGATACAAATGCATGATTAACACTAGCACATTATGGATTATGTGTATATGTAATCTAATTTTCCAATGATGTGATATTTGAACTAAAATATTAATTTTGATTTTGAAACTCTTCTATGATCTTTCTCATCATGACAATTTGTCATTTAAGTTATTCACAAGCACAAACCCTACATACATTGGATTGCATATTTGTAAACACACCATCTATAGGAGATATGGGAGGTAGAGGGATTGAATGAAAGGTATGTTCTCTACCTTATTTTTGCACTATTGGATGGGGTACCTTACCTCTTGGAGTAGTGGTAGCATGGACCTCATCAAAGGGAAAGTAGCTATCACCCTATTGAGGGTTAGGGGAAGGGAGAGATTCACTTTTAGTGATTTTAAATTTTCTAAAGACAAATAGGAGAAAAATATCATAGAGATATACAAATGATAACAATCAATCCAACATGATTAGGAAAATCATAAGTGTAATTAAAACCCTAGGAGGTCAAAATTTTAGAAGGATAAATAAGATGGGTTCACCAATATGTTTTATAAAATTCTAGAAAACTATCGAAATAGATTACTTAATATGACAAAAAATTGTGCAAAATTAGATTTCTAAAAATATTGCAATAAATTACAAAAACTTATTTGAAACTTTCTAAATTTAGAAACTTATTTAAATATGGAAAGTGAAAGAGAGAAAATATAAACCTAGCTAGAAAATTGAGACATGAGATGATTCTAGATTTGAGACTCACCAACTGATTGTGATGACTATATGTAGATCAAGAATAGGAACCAATGTATTAATCCCATGTTACAGTGGTGTTTGTGAAACTAGTACAAATTTATAGATGTTTGTGCAATCTTGGAATGATTAAGTGCTTCCATCATGACATGTGACCTTCAAGATGTATTTAGACTTTAGTTCAGAGCTGCTAGGGTTGTATGTGATCATAATTGAGAATAATAGGAAATTTTATCTTAATGTGTTATTATGATTTTAGTTTTTTAATGAATGGAAAATGTGCTTAAATAGTACAATTTTTGGAATTCCTCCAAACATGGATTATTAAAACTAATGGCCTAACCTTTACACAATTTTTTATTTTGTAAAATAGTTTTTATTTAGTAGGAGGACAAATTCTATCCATGTGGACAAAAACATGGTGTGTTATTGTCCCAATGGGGCACTCATATTCTAAGGGAAATAAAAGCTAAGTTAAGGGTGAATGAATCTAAGCATGAACTTAGGCTATTGATAAAGTTAGATGTAGACCTTATGAAGTAATGTGTAGTGTTTGAAGGACTGAGTAAGTACATGGAAAGTGAAGTAAATTAATAAAATGGCCCTAGAATAGGTCATGACATAAGTGTGTCAAAAGGGTGATCACAAATGCACAATATTAGCTTAAATGTTAATTTATATGTCTACACATTATAATATGGAAAAGAGTCAATGAGATGTGATTTGGTTACAACCCAAGTATCTATATCTAATATCATGTTTGAATTTATGATGAATATTATCTACCAATATGCAAGACACACACACCAAGCAAAGCAGTTAGATAATCAATACAAGTTTTGAAAGTACAACTTCCCACATGGGACCTTTTTTTAGATGTAGACTTCTCTTATAACTACACACTACAACCAAAAAAATATATTCAATCCTAGTATTATAATTTGATTCAAGTTATATTTTTTTCATGTTATATACATCCAATTCCTAACATCATTGTGTTGAAATTGTCAATCTTACTTGAAATTGTGCGATACACACAATTTGGGCCAAAATCACTTAAACGCATTAAATGGTTCAAGATTGTCATATATAAGTGAATATTTAGGATAATTTATCCCTAAATTGGGAAAAAAAATTGATGTGATTATTAAACTTTATCAAATCATTTCAAGTTAAAATGATGCAAATGCAATTTGACACTCTTAACTACTGAATTCTTATAATTCAGAAGCACAAGACATATGCATGTGTTTTTTCATGTTGACAATGTCCTAAATGGGATATTGGTCCATATGTAACTAAAAAATTCTTCTAATTATACACAAGTATTGTATCATCTCCAATGTTATTTTTTAAATTCAAGTCCAAGCCAATAAAGTGGCTATAGAGCTTGGGAATCTTCAGGATCTCCTCTCCTATTGGGGAGATGCTCCTTATGAAATGGATTAGGTTTCACCTTCTCTACCCAAGGATACTAGACTAGATGTTAGATTTACTTTTCCTCCATATGATGGGCATCATCACAAAAATTCCAAGCACCACTCTCACATCAACACCATATACCAGTGCATTTGTCCTCCTAGGTAACAATGAGGGTAGAAGCCACCACCTCCTTCCGCTACTAGGTAGGATGGATGGGGTTATCCTCCTCATCCTATGCACCCATATGATCAGGGAGAACCACTTGGAGGCTGATCAGATGTGCTAGATAAGTTCCCCAAGATTTCTTTTTCCATTTACCCACTTGGACACAAGTAGAAGATGATGATAGGGACACTGCTCAGTCTACTAGTTGGGAGCCTACTATAGATGGAAATGACTTGTCAAGCTTGAGTTGGGGTCTTGATGATATGGATATTCTACCTTCTAGCCTTACTCTTATTGCATATAAGTTATCTTTTTTAATGACTTTGTGACTTGGTTCTAGGCTCTGCCTAGTTTTTAGTTCTTTTGATTTTGCTCCTAGGCTCTGCCTAGTGTGACATGGCATGCTTTCATACCACCTATATTTTTTTGTGAATTATTTATATATTTATGTTAAGTTAATATATAGTTATATTTCATCACAAAAAATTATGACCTAATAACTGGATATTTTGACTAGTTTGATTAAGTACCAATTTTCAAAGAATTTCATAAAATTTAATTAATCTCACTTAAGAAAAACAATCCAAATCAAGAGCTTAAGTGGAAAATAAATGGAAATTATTAAATATTTCTTAATTAGAAATTGATTTCTAATATTTTTATCATCAGGTGACAACATCTGTGGGGTGGCATCCATAAGCCATAAATGGAATAAATATCAATTTTAAGGCTTCCCATGCCTCTTTAATGTCCCCTCTTTCCAGATATTTATGATTTAAGCCTCGAAAATTAAATTCATTCATGGACACACACATTTATTTCAAGATGAATGGTCATGGTCAATTTTGGTCAATTTCAAAAATCTATAAAGAGGAGGGCCAAAACCACCATTTTCAAGTTCTTTTGGTTTGAACTTATTATGCAAAATTTTCTCCACAAGCCTTTTTTGTGTATTTTTATTATGCTTAATTTTTAATAAAATAGATTCACTATAGGAATAACATTTATCAATTTCATTATCCTAGTTTCATTAGTGCACTTGAGATGATGGATGAGCATTGCCATTCATCTTTGATAAAGACTTGAGCACCATATCAAGGGGAAAATCATGTTTTGAGCCATATTTTGAGGTGGGATGATCTTGGGAAGGTTTGATGTATATGATTTATTTCAATATATATTAATTTCCTTTTGCAAAACCACATTGAGGGACTTGGATTAGTTAGTTATGTTCTTTATGCATTTCTTGAGTTTTCTTGACTAATGTTTGATCTAACTCACTTTGGATTCAATCTTTAAAAATTGTCAAATTCATACATTACCATATCATCTATCGATATGGTATACCAGCTCAAATTATATTTGATAATGGTGGATCATTTGTAAATTGAGATGTTAAAGAGATTTATCCAAAGTTTAAAATCAACCACAAGAAATCCATACCATATAACCTGCAAGGCAATGGAGAAGCTGAGGCATCAATCAAAACCATTATGGCCATACTTAAGAAGATTTTCAATGATGCTAGCCTTATTTGGCACTTTCAAATTTTTTTTACCCTTTGGGATTATCGCACTAGTCATCAAACCCCCATAAGATCCACTCTATACTCCCTTGTTTATGGCATAAAAGCTATTATCCTGATTGAGATCCAGCTACCTTAATTATGAGTATATTTAGATAATATTAAATATGATGAAGATTATAGAGTTTCAAGGTTGTAATAACTAGAACTCCTTGATGGTAAGTTTTTATCTACCTAGACAACTTACAAGCCTATCAGAACAAATTGTCAAGAAGATACAACAAGCACATTATCCCTCAAGAGTTTGAGATTGGTGATTTCATATTAAAAGAGAATTATAAGAACACAAATGATGAATGTGAGAATAAGGGTAAATTCTAACCCAATTATCTTGGCCCATATGTGATCACAACAAATTATGGATCAGAGGCATACCAGATGGCTACTCCATGTGGAAAAGAATTTTTAGATCCTAGTAAAATTATACATCTCAATCAGTTTTACACTTGAAATTTTTTGAACCATTATCTATAAGATCCCTTACTTTGGGGAAACTTGTGTTGAAGTCTTTTTTATCGCACTATTTTATCATGGATCATCCTATCTTGGACCATATTCATTTTGACCTACCCTTGACCATTCTCATGGATAACCAAATTCTTTTATGACATCAAATAGTTTAATCTTTGGACCATTGGCACTCTGGATCATTTAGATTACATCTTGAATCTTTATAAACCACCCTAGACCATCCTATCTTGGACCATATTTATTTGGACCATTTTACTAAGAAAAATATTCTTTTCATACCCTGGGCTGTTGTAACCTAGATAGTTCTATTTCTTTTCTCAATTATGATCTTGATTATGACTCATAGGCATTTTGGACACATTTAATCCTAGGTCTATAAAATAATTCAACCTAAATAGTATTTTTTAGCTTCTTCTTATAAACAAGTGAACATGGATATATAAGCACATGGTTTTTGCCTACTGATTGGAACTTTAGATTTATCTCTATCACTACATAATATTCTTTTATTATTATTTTTCTGTTGTTTGGTAGGCATTGTTACCTTAGTAGGATCTTACTCTCACTAATTTGTGAGGCCCATTTCAACCAACATTAGCTATTATTTAAAATCCTAACTTTGGCCATGCATCTCTTCAACTAGGTAGTTCCCTAGATCTTTTTTTTGATATTTCATTTCTGTTGCTTATCCCAAAAACATATAAACATTAGAAAGCACTCGATAAAACAAATAAAAACATTGTCTTGCACTTTTATTTATTTTGATCTCCATGCTCTTGCCATTTTGTGAGCTCATTTTCCTTATTTCCTCTATCACATCAATCATGCTTTCTTTTCATCACTTTTCATCTATCCTAGTTCATAGGAGAACTACATTTGGCCTAACTTTCATGTTGAATTTTGCATCCATGGA
This sequence comes from Torreya grandis, assembly GCA_037957365.1. NCBI lineage: Eukaryota > Viridiplantae > Streptophyta > Pinopsida > Cupressales > Taxaceae > Torreya > Torreya grandis. The sequence goes on from JARHVA010000478.1 coordinate 4,676,654, forward strand.
ACTAAGTAAGCAACATCAACTTGTATTTTACATCTGGATTCAGCTCAGCCACCCCTTTCTTTTTCTTCTCCCCCCCCCATTTTGTTGTCTTGTTGTTTCCCTATCATTTGGGGGCAACTTTGTGTTCGTGTTCTTGCTACAGTGTTATATAAGGTAATGCCTCTACTACATGTGTTTGAATAATTTTTTTCTATTCATACTAACATTATGACTAACTCTTATTTGTGTGTGTTTATTTGCTTTTTATTATTGTTTTGATTACTTCCTTGTCTCTTCATTTGTTTTGTTTATTTTATTTTTTTGGTATTTTGTGTTCCTATTTTATCTTGTTATTTTGTTTTTTTTCCAAGTACATATTGTTATTACACATGGATATTGATTATTTATATCTTGATTTCATGTTGTTTATTAGGTTGTTCTTGCTTTACTTTTATACATTATTATTCCTACTTAAGTATCTATTTTTTATATCTTGATTTTAAGTTAGGTTACATTTGTGTATTATTTTTATCTTTGTTTCTGTTTAAATGTAAATCATTTTAACTCTAGTATTGGTAATTTTTATCATTATCCCTAGTTATAAATATTCACATTTGAACTAACTCATCGCAATTAAAATACAATGTCATTATATGTTATTCATTTTTATAATGCATAATTTCACTTTTACTATATTAAGCACTATGTGTTTTGGATTCAAGTTAGAAATTCAATGCAACTCCAAAGATAAGCTCTCAATGCACTAATAAAACTAAACACCAATGGATTACACATAAGAATCTATGTAAGACATGCATCTCTTGGAATACATTATAAGTCTAATTGATCGGTGGTTAGTTTCTATTCTTCTATTTTTCATTCCTCATTCTAGTTTCTCTTGCTTTTGGGTGAACTAAATTAGATTTAAGTCAATTTAGACTATGTAGGTAGTTCTTGGATACATGACATATCTCAAGTCATCTTATCCATATTTATTCTTCTTTTCATCTCTTTTATCACTTTTTACATTCTTGTATGCCTAATTTTTGTGGATTCTTTAGTCAATAGACCATTGAATTTATGTTTATGCATTCTCATATTTAATCTATAAATTAGGTTATATCCTTGAGATATGCTTGCCAATTTACCCTACTAGGGAACAATGTTTAGACTAATAGCTGAATCAAATCGGCCCTACTAGGGCGTAATTACTTATTAGTAATCAAAATCAGCCCTACTGGGGCATAATTGCTTTATCAACTGATCACATCTACCATATTGGGCACATTATTATTTTCCTTTATCTAGATAAATGCTCTCCTTTTTCTTCTAATTCCAATCTTTACAACATTTTCCCTCATTCTATCACTTTTTAAAGTATGCAACTTATCTTGGGATTGATCATTCCCAAAGCGCACAACTTGCACCTTCTTTTACGTGTATTCAAAGTGCGTCAATTATATTTTTGGATTGTATCCTTCCCACTTTCCCAACCTTAGGACCCATTATAATCTATTATATTTTGATAATTGAGAATCGATGCATGCAAATATTATCTCATCTAGATATAATCTTTTTTAGAGTCCATCCCTCTCTTTCATCCTCGTATGTCCTCTCGAGTAGGCATTATGGGTCATTTATTTCCAACTTCTTCTTGACAGACCTTTATTTGAAAAGATGTTGCTTCATTTGAATGTCTCACCATGCCTTATTAAATAGGGGAAAAATATATACATCCAATTTCTAACACTATTGTGTTAAAATTATCAATCTTACTTGAAATTCTATGAAATACATAATTTAGGCCAAAATCACTTAAACATGCTAAAATAGTTCACGCTTGTCATATACAAGTACTAATTTAAGCTAATGTATCCCTAATGGGGTAAAGCATTTTATGTGAATATTCACTTTTCTCAAATCATTTCAAGTCAAAATGATGAAAACACAATTTAACACTCTGAACTACTGAATTCTTCGAATTTAGAAGCACATGACATGTGCATTTGTTATTTCATGTTGATGATGCCCTAAATGGGATATTGGTTTGTATGAAACTAAGAACTTCTTCTAATTATACTCTAATCAATTTATGACCCAGTAACTTAACATTTTAGCCAATTTGATTAAGTTTGTAACCAATTTCCAAAGAATTGCATCAAATTAAATTGATCTCACTTAAGCAAATTAATCTAAATTAAGAGCTTAAGTGGAATATAAAATAAATTTATTAAATATTTATTAACTATAAATTGATTTATAATTTCAACATCATCAGGTGACATCATCTATGGGGTGGAATCCATAAGCCATAAATGGAACAAATATCAGGTTTAAGGCTTCCCATACATATTTAATGCCCCTTCCTTCCTAGTATTTATGAGAGTATTTATGATTTAATCTTCCAAAATTAAATTCATTCATGGCCACACATCTTGATCTCAAGATGGATGGTTATGGTTAAATCTGGTCAATTTAAAAAATCTATAAATAGGAGGGCCAAGACCACCATTTTCAAGCTCTTATGGTTAAAACTTATTATGCAAAATTGTCTCCACAAGCCTTTTTTGTGTAGTGTTACTATGCTTAATTTGAAATAGGTTAGATTCATTATAGGCATAAAATTGAACAAATTCATGAGCTTAGTTTCTTTTTTGCACTTGAGATAATGGAGAAACATTGTCATTCATCATTGGCAAAGACTTAAACCCCAAATCAAGGGGAAAATCATGTTTTGAGCTGCATTTAGAGGTGGGATGCTCTTGCGAAGGTTTGATGTATATGATTTATTTCAATAGTTATTAATTTCCTTTTTCAAAACCACATTGAGGGAGTTGGCTTAGTTACTTATGTTCTTTATGCATTTCTTAATTTTTCTTGACTAATGCTTGATCTAACTCACTTTGGATTCCATCTCTACACATATTACATTCAGATAGGAAGTTGATAACATAGAGGATATTGTAAATAGTTAGAGGAAGTACCAATTTTATATGAGCAATGATAGATTGAATTATACATAGTTTTACCAAGGTTGTTTTCACATATTTTATAAAACTATAAATTTAAGATAAATCATATTCAATGCATGCTAAATTTATTCAAGACAATTTTAAAGGGTGATTTAAGAATTCTCAAATGTTTTGTTGGTAAATCAAGATGCATAAGAAGATTTAAGTACAAACAATTAAGAGTTTCTTTGAGGATGTACATGGTAAAGGGGAACATGAAAGTGTAGTTGAATGTGTAAAAATATCACTTAAAAAGAGAGAGGACAAAATAAGGTTGGTGCTAACTTGATCGATATTGCACATATTGTGACTTAGAGTAATGAAATAATTTCTCATGGATCAAATAAATAGTCTCATGTGTAAAGATTATTTTAGTTAATGGAAGAATAAAATAATACAATGTATGAATATTTTAGTATAATACCTAGACTAAGTCATTTACACTCAATCTGAAGATAAAATTCTAGTTCGTGGTCTATTTATACTAGGGCTATGGCATACATGTTTTTCGGGTGTATGGAATTTGATTGAAATGAATGTGAGTCAAAATAATGTGTCAAAAAATGATATTTCAGACCTTTAATGCCTATGAATATGATACATTTATTTAACCCCATAGGGTATCATGAAATGACATCAATAATTGCCTTTGATCACATCTTAGATCTTGTACAACTAGGTACAACTAATTAATAATGTAAATGTAGCCTTAAACATTATTAAAATTTTACTTTTTTTCTACATGTCTTTAAAAATTATTTACACTTTAAATATATGTCACATTTTTGAATTAAATGAACAAGATTTTGATGAGAGGGAAATTACTATTACATGTCTCTTTGTGTAGAGGCAAAAAAATTAACCACAATTGTCATAAATGGATAAGACCTAGTTTATCCCATTGGATTTGTGGTAGTTATAGGAACTTAGACTGATTTATGCTTTCATAAAAATTAAAGTGATGATTATTTGAGTAATTTTAAATTAATAGGGTGATAATTATTTATTCAAATTTGGTTATCTCTTTAAGAATTTGATTGATAAAATTTCCATGAAAACCTCATAATAAATGTTTGTGGAAACTTTCTGAATCAAGCATGAAACAATTCTTGAAACACTTAAAAATACATATGATCTTAAAGGTATGTTGGAATGAATTATTAAGTTTATTAATCAATTCAAGTTAGATTTTGATTTAGTAAAGTTAACATATTTGATTTAGTGTATTTTAATTCAAAATAATGTTGTCCTTATGTATTTAGTTTTGTTTGAAATCATTACTAACACATTTAATTTAGGTTAGTGGTACAGGATGAGATTTCAATTTCATGTGGATGGTGCCATGATTAGATAATATTATATTCTTTAAAAAATATAAGAATAAACAAATTAAGGTTTCTCTCTATCACTTGTGGTTTGCCTACAACAATTGCACAAAGTTCGTTTAGATTGTTTCCTTAATAATGACAAGATTATCTTTGAGGATGCACCAAAACGGATACAAATTTTGACTCTACAGTATAAATAATGGAAAAGAAATGATAATAATGTGTTTATATTTTCATATAAACATTTTTATGGAGATGGTATGGCAATTGGGTGCAAGAGTTAAAATTCAAGTATTCTACTTACTAATTTTTAGTACCTAAAATGAGATTTGGCTACAAGAAAAAAGGTGTGCTCATTCTTAACAGATTTTAATGGTAAATAATATCTTGAGTAGTCATTATAGGACACATTCTTGAAATATCAATAGATGATGGTTCATCTCTACCCCTCACAATTTGCCTGCAGTGCCTCTATAAAGATTGTTTTTTCCCCTACATAATGACAAGATTCTCTTTGAGGATGCATTTGACCACCAACAACTTTCAAAAACAAGACTTGAAAAAGGGTGGATGAATGATAATCATTTTTTTATGCTCCCACTTGGACATTTTTTTGAAGATGGTTCATTGATTGGGTACATGATTCAAAAGATACATGTGATATTGACCAACGTTTAGTCCCTAAAATGAGATTGGTCTATGAGATAAAATGTGATGTCATTTCTCCATTATCATGAGTGGTAGATAATATTTAGTAGGCAATATAATTACTCTCCCATTCAACTATTTGAGCTTAATTTTGATCTATACTACTCATGTTTGTATGCAATGGGTGCACAAAGTTCATTATATTTTGGCCATTAAGAATGACAATATTCTCTTTTGGAATGCATCTATCCATATAAAACTTTAAAATTTTGGGGTGTAAAAGAGGGTGAATGAATAATTTCTTTTCATTTATACATCCACGTGAATGTGTTCAAGAATATGATTCATCAATTTGGTACACAACTCAAAATATATGCATTTTACTGACTAACTTTTGGTCCCTAAAGTGAGATTTATCTATGAGGTAAAACATGTATAACTTTCTATGAGGTAAAATGTGTTCTAGTTTCTCCATTGACATGACTAACATAGAATACTATATATTTTCCTCAAAGGACTCACCCATGAAATTTTAGGAGATAAAATGTCAATATCTACCCCTCATGTTCACCTAAAATGCTTGCACAATGTTTATTTTGTTTTTGACCTAAAAATGACAAGATTCTCTATGGTGATGCATCTAACCACCAAAATTTTTAGACTTTAGGACCCAATGGAGGGTATAAAAAGGCCAATATTGTGTTTATATACCCATATAGATGTGTTCATTAATATAGTTTATCAATTGGGTGCGTGAGTCAAAACTATGTTTTATATTAACTAATGGTTGGTCCCTAAAGTAAGATTTGGTTATGAGAGAAAATTTAATTCTTTTATCCATTTACATTAGTTGAAAATAATCCTTTATTTGGTTCTTATAGGACTCATCCATGAAAATATATGAACTAAAAGGTTGTCTCTACCCATCATAGTTCACCTATAATAGTTGCACAAGGTTTTTCTATTTTCTCCCTTAAGAAAAAAATATTATCTTCATGGATTCATCTATCTAGATATAAATTTTGAATATATTTTCCAACAGATCATTGATTGGGCACATGATTCAAAATAAATGTGTTTTATTGACCAAATTTTGGTCCCTAAGGTGAGTTTTGGCTATGAGAGAAAATGTGATACCATTTATAAATCATCATGATTGGAAAATGAAACTATAATATATATTTATATGACTTGAATATGTAAATTTATGAGTTGATGGTTCATCTCTACCCCTCACGGTTCACGTGCAAATCCAACACAAAAATTGTTCCATTTATTTCCTCAAGAATAACAAGTTTCTCTTTGGGGATTCATCTAGTTAATTGTATGTTTTAATTATGGAACATAATGGAGAGTTGAAAAAGGTAAACATTTTATTTAAACACCCATTTTTACATTTTGACAACTATGTTTTTTCGATTAGGCACGTTAGTCAAAATATATGTGTTCTACTTAACAACTTTTGGTCCCTAAAGTTAGATTTGGCTATGATAAAAAATGTATTGCCATTTTTACATAATTATGAGTTGTAGATAAATGCATAGGGTGTCATTCAATGACTTACCTACTTAAATGTAAGAGTTTATGGTTCATCTCTACCCCTCACTATTTGCCTGTAATGCCTAAAAAATTTTGCTTTCATTTTTGCTCTTAAGAATGATAAAATTATCTTCAAGGATGCATATGATTAGTTATAGGTTTTAACATTGGGGCACAAAAAATAAATTATAAAGTATAATATTATATTTATACACCCATATATATGTGTCTAAGAAGACATTTCATCAATTGGGTTCGTGAATTAAAAAATATGCATTTGTTTTACTATTTTTGGGAAACTAAGGGTTTAATTTCCTAATTAGTAAAGAGGTATAAATTAATATAGAAAATATGTGAATACAGTATGCTTAAATTAATCTACTAATTTGATAAATCTAGATTTGATCAATTAATTACTAGAAATATAAAACAAGGGGATAGAGAGTGAACTTAGCTAATTTTTGGACTGAGACAGAGGATTCTAGAACTACAAATTATTGACCTTATTGGGCAGATTATCAAAAATAGGACCCAAAAGTTTGTTTTCTACCTGGATAGTAGCACTAAAAACTAGACACTTAGAGGTCTAGCATTATATTCTTATATTTAGTGCTATAGTCCCTTTGATCTACTTCTTTTAAGCTTTTTATGTTATGTTCTGATACTTTAGGATGCTATGTGTCTAGAATCTTAGGTCTTGATCATCTACAAAGCTTTGTGTGAAACTAATTATATACTCTAGGTTCTTGGTTCTTCTTTAGAATTGAAAAGTGGTCTTTAATCAATTGGAAAAAAGGGTTAGTATGTATTATTCACTGAATGTACGATCACACCCCATGTGTAGGCACACTACCTACATACCAATACTCCGATGAGGGATCAAGGCCAATGTATTTCTCCCAAATAAAATGTGTTTATGCAATATTATGTATGCAATGCAAGTATTATGAAAATTTGGGCAAGCTTGAGATGACTCATGACTTGTGTGAGAGCTTGAGTAGGTTGGAAATAGTAGTGGTTGGTTGTATGCAAAGAATAAGAATATTTGCTTAAGTGTGCTTAGTGTATTTATAACTCATCGATTTTGAATGATTTACCCTTCTAAATGAATCTTGAATAGGATTTTATAGGGAAACTAGTGATATTGAATTAGATGACTTCACATTAGGATGATAGGGAAAAAGATAAGGATATGAGGAAATCTAACCATTTGAGGCTAAGAGTGACTTGGACAATAGCACTGGAAAGTGGACACCCTAAGGTCCAACTCTATAGTCCAACTTATGGTGTTATTTTCCAAGGGGATATGGACCTTAAGGGATAGGTCTATGCCTAGGAGATTATTTTGAGGTTGTTGGGGCTGATACAGGAAGGCTTCAAGTGATTGGGAAGCAATGAAAACATGCCTAGTAGGTTGTGTAAGTAAGCAGGAAAGACCAATGGTTTGGATTTCATAAGTCATGCTCAAGTTGTACAAATTGAATTTTTATGTGATTACATTTCCCACCTACCTTATTCTAAGTATGTAGCTAATCAAAATACTAGGATAAAGGATAAAAATAGAAGCATACCTAAATTTACCTGTGAGGTTAAGCCCAATAAGTTGTGTGGTGTTGTATTTGTGCATGGTGAGAGCATGTTGTATTGTGTGAATATATTAAAAAGGAAAATAAAATTATATCAATTCTTATTATATATGTTATATCTAAAATAATAATGTATAAATCTAGGTAAAAAGAGAGAAAGGAATGAATACATCTTACTAGGTATGTGAACCAATACAAAACCTATTATGCTGTTGGGTTGTGTTGAGTGATGCTAGCTAAATACTAAACCAAGATTTATGTTGATGGATGAACTGGGTGCTCAATCCCCTAAAAGGTGGCTTAAGAATCCAAAGGTAGGCCCTTTGTCTCTATCATCACCAACTATGTGAAGTTAAAAAATCATGTGTGTGTTAATCGACATTTGGACTATGTGTCTAATCCCTTTTAAATTTGTGGCTCAAGAATACAAAGGTTAGCTAGACCTTTAGCTCCATCATTGCCATGTGATGCGAATTTGAATATAAAGATACCATTATAAGCTAAATTTCATATGAGATGGCTCATAAATCCCATGAATGTGATATAATCTGGGAATGTTAGCATGGATAGCTGAATGTAACTAAAAACTAGGCTAGTGTTAACCACTTTGAAATATGGAGATTGGAACTCGTATAAAAATCCCCTCTAAAATTGGAATCAACTCAGGAACTTGGGTACTCATGAAGCAAAATTATATGAAATGAATCAACTCAAGAACCACTTATAGATGGAGTAAGGTACACAACTATTGGGAATATGTAAGAAAATGTACTTAACTTAGAAAAGAGAAAGCCCATGTGGTGTGCACATTGCCCCCAATAACTGGTGTCTAGAACATAGATTTTGAACTAAAAATTATATCAACTACCATGTTTGAACTTTAAGTGGAAACCCTCATGCCGTGCATGATGCCCCATGTATCTGGATTCTTTGAGTAGAAAAGTGTTGAGAACTACTAGATTTTGGACTATACTGTTAGGACAAAATCATGACTAAACTCACCCCTCTACCTGATTCTATAAAAACTAGAAATTCTACTATCTGGACACTAGCACCAAAAATTTCACACTTTAGGGTTCAGTGCTATAGTCCCATTTTGGGCACTATTATCTAGAGCCAAAACTAAAAATGAGACTGTGTTCTATATTGTCTACTTGATCTGACCTGCCTGTACTGAATAATGGAATCCAGACTAAATTTTTTTGAAATTGCATTTTTGACTGGTAGGAAATCTGATCTCTATGACAAATCTCTAGTTTTTTACCCCCTCTTATGAGGGTAGAAATGAAAACCTTGAAATGATAGCCCTCAGAAGAAGAAGCCCTACAAGTGTGTTAAGCTATAAAAATGTTTGATATAACATTGATATTTATGATCTCAACATATAGAAAAGGTTATAAAGAGAGATTATTAGATCCACATGGGTATGCCTAGATAGATATAACAATGTAATATCATGTGCATAAGAGAAAGATGAAATGTGAGATGTTAGTTGCTAGTTGTTAGTAGCATGGATGGTTGGAGCATGATGTCTATCATGTCATCTAAGAAGCAAGGTAAATGCATGACTGGAATCATGGCATTACACACGAAGAGAAATGATCAAGCAATCAAGCATATAAAGCAAGAAACAAGAAACACACAAGGATAGCTAAGGAGCCAAATAGACATGCAACACATGTTCAAATGTCGCATACACACACAAGAATCAAATATTGGCATAGGGACCACAAACATGAAGAAAGGCACACATAAAAGACATTGGAAAATCTCCAAAACCACACACAATATAGACAAAAGCAAAGGACATTGTCAAATGTCCTAAAACATAAATAGGAAGAAAATAGGAACTAGCAAATTCAAACACATCTAGCTGATCAAAGCACAAATAGAAGCATGTAATGTACTAGAAATATAGATAGGCATATAACTATAGAAATCAAGAAGCAAGAGTATACAAGATATGCGATACAAGACTAATGTATATGCTATGAAATACAAAAGTGTGATAAATGCTACTGGATGTCAATGTAATATCTATTTAAGTAAGGTATGTGTTACACAAGATGTCTAGAGTGTGGAGTGTGAGAATGATATAACTTGGATGGTGTAGTCATGTAGAGTTTGCCCTAATTAGGTAGATGTATTGATATGTAGCTAAAATTTAGACATAAGATGCCCCCTCAATGGGTGGAATAAAGCAATTAAGGATTTGGATGCACTGCACACACTTAAAAGAAGATCAAGTGAAGCTTGGTAATATAGATAAATTGACAAATAAGTAACATATAAAAATGTAATGTAAGTCTAGCATAGTGTTTAAGTAATGTAAGAACATATATGATGCATATAATTGACATATTTTTGTATTTTTTGAAGTTTGTATTATTTTTGTATTTTTGGAATAAGCTATGTACCATCATGCAAAAGAGACTATGTACAAGAAATACTGCAAAGGAATGATACTAACCAATGAGTCTCAGATGAGATGCCCTATCATGGTGTCTAGTATCAAAAAGTGGAATCATGCATAATCATGAAGCATGATGGAAGTGTTGAAACTAAGGCTCTAAAAGACAAATATGTGGTAAATTCTTTGAGATATATGAAATAGAAACCAACTATAGGGATCCTCTATAACTCTGATAAGTAGATGCACCTATAGGGCTCTTAAGGACCCCTATGTAAGTAGGAGAAGCTCTCTAAACATGTGATCGATATGTAGATGCCTAAGATCTCAATGAAACTACTCTAGGTGTGAAAATTGTAATTGAAAACTATCTAGAATCTCAAAGCTATGGAGGTGTATGGACCCTCAGTATTGGTAATGGATCTAGAACTAAAAATGGCTCTAAAATTAAAATTGGAAGTAGTAACTCATATGGAACTCTAGTACCTATAATAACCTAATTAGTGTGAATGATTTTCATGCATCGATGCCTTGTAGATGGAATTGCTTAGAGTTTTGTATCCAAGGTCTACCAAGTAACATGTCAAAAACTCCTACACTAGGAATTATAGTGAATGGGGGGGTCATATATGTAGGACCAACCTATAATGGAATGAGGATCTCACCCAATGTAGTTTGACTATGTCCAATAAATCCATTGATAACTATGTTGGTCAGAGTGATATCCTACTCTGTATACCCCAATTATTATAGTAGTGTCATAGTATATAAGTTAACACTAGATCTATTATTAATTAGAACACTGTGAATGAGATGATCATGAATAAAATCTATGATTAAGAGTGAATTATAATTTATGTCATCCTTGATAATCTCCTACTCAAGAAAAGAGATAGAAGGCTGAACTAGAAGGCTAGAATGAAATGTGCCAATCATGTGGCTCAATGGATGTGAATTGACTATTTGTGCCTTATATGTAGCTGGTGGAGGATGTGCTTGATATGCATGATGTACACCTGATGAGTCCTATACCTTTAACTTACTATGATATGGAAATGGATCTAAAAATACTTTAAGTGACTTATCCTACATTTGTTTGGCCTAAGGTGGATCAATTGAAGTGCCTATATCAATCTAGTCAGAATCAATTAAATCTTATATCTTATACCTAAGACTAATGCATCTATTTTTAGTATGTATTGGTGCCCTATAAAGTTTCAAAATGCATTATGATCATATCCCCATGGAAGAGGCTTTGATAGATTAACTTCTCTGATAGGAGGTAGAGAAATGATATTACATTCTAGTAGCTATTGTAGAACTCTAGATGGATAAACTAGTAGATTTGTAAAAGGTCACCGAGGAGGTGTTGATAATGTGACTCTCTATGGGGGTTTTGAATTTGCATTGACTATTTATTGAGTTTATCCTTTGGTGTGATTAAACTTGACCTTATATGGGAATTTTTTATTACTCTTATTAGTTATATCTGATACACTTATGTACTTGAGTTTGCCCATTGATATGAGTTTGATTTCTCATTCTTTTAAAGTGTGACATAATTCAATGAAAGAAGAGAATCTTTTGAACATGATTATATCATGTAAAACTAATAGAAAACTCTATTTGAAGAGGTCCTATAACTCCTAATCTATCATAGGGCTAGTCATCTTAGCCAATAAAGTCTTATATATGAGAACATACTTGATGAGAGGCTCATTTGACTTCTATTTTTGTTATACAATTTGAGCATATGACACCTTATCATCGATGTTGATACTAAAATGTGCTAAAAACATGTCAACAAGAGGATTGAATGTATTGACCAACTAATTTGGTAGACTATAAAACCATTGTAGTGCATAATCATTGAGGCTCCTTGGAAATAACTTAGTTAATAACTAGTCATTTGGTACATATTCCAAACATTCTATGTGAAAGGCTCTCAAATGTGTCTCTAGATCACCCTTACCATCTTAAAGAGTGAGCTTAGCTTGTATAAATCCAAGTGGCAAGGGTGTAACAGCTATATATCATGCCAAAGGTGTATGCAATAAAGTGACATAATCTAATGCCTGTGTAGATCTAGTGGTACCTTGCTCAAGATGTTGCACCTTGGATTGAAGAGATTGAATCTCTTGCACAAGGGCTACCATATCAGGAGATAGGGATGTCCTAGCTAAAGCTAGTGGCATAAAAGAAGTTTAGGCTATTATAGGGGGTTGTTGTGACATAGTTTCCCCCATAGTGTCATGTGTAACTAGTGTTTCTATAATTTGATAAGACTGACCATTGGTTGCCTTTTGTTGTTCCTCTTATAGTATTCTAATCATGTTGTCTTGCATATCTGGGTGTTTGATTATGATTTTTTGAAGTTCTCTTTTATCATTCTCATCAAAACTAGTATATTGGGCCATTGTACAAGAAGAAAAACAATTTGAAATGTATTTGAATGTTTTTTATAAGTTGTAATAGTAAATGTATTAAAACTGGAAAGTACTGCATAAAAAAAATGCAAAATTCTAAAATAATAGTTTAGAATTTGTGCAAAAAAAGATACGAAGCTGCCAAACATGTAAGGTGATAGCTTAGAATGCAATATGACATAGTGTATGCACCTAAGGATTTTTTTAGGAATATTATTTGCATAATACTATGAACTTTTGAAATTGAAAATGATTTTTTGATTTTAAATTTCAATCAAAATTTGTAAAAAATAAGAGAAATATTTTGGAAAATGACTAGAAATTAAGTGATGTAACTAGGGTTTGAAATGTTTTTTTTCAAAATTAATGCAATAATTTGAAAAAATTACTAATAATTAGTAGATTGGACTTGAAATATATTAGGAAAATTTTGAAAATATTTCTAAAATTAGCAAACTATTTTCCCTAGTGGCTTGGAAGTGGTTTCGTGTAAAAAGGATCTAGTATATGGAAACTAAGGTTTTAGTGAATTATTGAAAATATTGAACTTAAATTTATTGTTTTATAATTTTTAAATTTTAGAAAAATCATAAAAATATGGAAAAAAATTCAGAAATAAATAGCCCTAGGGTTTCTAGGGTTTTTGTGTAAAGATTTGAAGTAATCAGGTTCACCAAATGTTTTACTATTTTTGGGAAACTAAGGGTTTAATTTACTAATTAATAAAGAGGTATAGATTAATCTAGAAAATATGTGAATATAGTATGCCTGAATTAACCTACTAATTTTCAAAATCTATATTTGATCAATTAATTTCTAAAAATAGCAAACAAGGGGATATAGAGAGAACTTAGCTAATTTTTGGACTGAGACAGAGGATTCTAGAACTGCAAATTGCTGAGCTAATTGGGTAGACTATCAAAAATAGGACCCCAAAAGTTTTTTTTTTCTAAACAGTAGTGTTAAAAACTATATACTTAGAGGTCTAGTGGTATAGTCTTATTTTTGGTGCTATAGTCCCTCTGATCTTCTTCTAATCTTTTTGGGTTCTATTCTGATACTTTCAGATGCTCCATGTCTGGAATCTCAGGTCTCAATCATCCACAAATCTCCATGTGTAATTGATTTTATCCTCTAGGGTCCTAGTTCCTCCTTAGGCTTGACAAGTGGTCTTAAATTAGCTATAAAAAAGGGTTAGTGTGTATTATGCACTAAACATATGATCACACCCCATGTGTGAGCACACTACCTACATACCAATATTTTAAGGAGGGATCAAGGCCAATTTAGTTCTCTAAAATTAAATGTGTATTGTGAAATCTTGCGTATGTAATGCAAGTATCATGTGAATTTGGTTAAGCTTGAGATGACTCATGACTTGTGTGAGAGCTTGTGTGGGCTAGAAATAGCAGTGGTTGGTTATATGCAAAGAATAGGAAGATTTGCTTAAGTGTGCCTAGTGTATTTCTAGCTCATGCCTTTTGAATAATTACCAACCCTTATAAATGACTCTTGAATAGTATTTTATAGGGAAATTAGTGATCCTAGGTTAAATGACTTCATGTTAGGCCAATAAGGAAAAATATAAGGATCTAAGGAAATCTGACCATTTGAGGCTAAGAGTGACTTGGACAATAGTGATGGAAAGTGGACACCCTAGGTTCCAGTGCTATAGTCTAACTTATGGCACTATTGTTCAAGGGGATAGGAACATTAGGGGATAGGTTTTCACCTGGGAGAGAAGTCTGGGATAGCTAGGGCTGATTCAAGAAGGCTTCAGGTGATTGGGAAGTAGTGAAAACATGCCTAGTGGGTTGTGTAAGCAAGCAAGAAAGACCTATGGTTTGGATGTCACAATCCATGCTCATGTTGTATAAATTGAAGTTTTATGTGATTACAACATTCTACTAACATAATTTTGGTTCCTAAAGATATATTTGGTCATAAGAGAAAATGTGATATGATTTTTCTATCACTATGAGTGGTATATAATACTCTTTGTAGTCTTAATAAGCCTTGACTATGAAATTTTAGGAGTTGAAGGTTTGTTTATACCCTTAATGGTTTTCCTACAATAATTGTAAAAAGTTTAATCTATTTTTACCCTTAAGAATGATAAGATTATCTTTAGGGATGGGCCATACTAGATGAAATTTTTTACTCCAAGTACCTAAATATGGTAGAAAAAGGAAAATATTATGTTTATATTTCCATCTTGATATGTTTGGAAATATGGTTTGTCGATTGGGTGTGTGATTCAAAAGATATGTGTTCTACTATCCAAATTTTGGTCCCTAAAGTGAGATTTGATTTCAAGATAAAATATGTCACCATTTCTCCATCATCATGAATGGAAAGGAATACTCTAAGTGGTCCTCATAGGATTCAACCATGAAATAATATGAGTTGACAGTTCATCTCTACCCCTCACAGTTCACCTGCAATGTATGTGTAAATTTCATCCCATTTTTTCCCTTTAGAGCAACAAAATTCTCTTTGGGGATGCATTCAATTGAATGTAGTTTTTGACTTTGGGGCCTGATGAGGGGTTTAAAAATGGCAATTTTATTTTTATATTCCCATCTAGACATGCCTATAAATATAATTTGTTGATTGGGCATGTAATTCAAAATATACAGATTCTACTAACCAACATTTAGTCCATAAATAAAGATTTATATAGGATATAAAATATGCCATCATTTATCCATCATTTCAAGTGGTAGAGAATCTTTTATGGATTCCTCATAAGACTCACCAATTAAAATGTTGTCACCAAATTTTGTACCCTAAAAGAGGGTGTTCAAGCCTCTTCCAAATTTAGGTAACATGGGAACACTTCCAGGTATGTGGGTGTACCTATGGTGGAAGTGAGCCTCTATATTTAAGGGCTATCTCCCTAAATATATATTGAATTACTTTCACCTATGATAACCATTTTCTTGTGGGGGAAAAGGGATAGAAGTTGCATGATATAAACCTATTCTAAAAGGGTGATGCACCAAGATGTATTACACATGACCATTGTAATTCTTTCACAAAGAAACAATGCCTACAAAACTAGCCTAAGAGTTGTAGAATGCATTAGCATTAGTGTTTCAATATGAAGGTGAGATGGATGAAGAATATCCAAGGCAAGTAAGAACATAGATTAGTTATAAATACCGAGGCTTGTGATACAAATTCATACACTTGACTACACTTCATATGACCTACTTGGCTAAAATCACTTGAATCAAATATGGAAGGACTGAGAGAAAGCAAGGATAGATTGATATCACTTAGTTATTCACTATACATCTCTTCACACACTTTAACAAGATGAGATATGAACTCAAAATAGATTCAATTTATTATTTTAAGGTAAAGTGCAATGCCAAAACTAGCAGGGCTTCACCATACATGGCATGGTATATATTACAAAGGCCAAAATGGTAGCTACTTATAAAACTGGAGAAGGAGGAGAAAATAATGAAGTAAAGAAGTTAAAAGGTCACAATGCCACATGTAAAGTCATGAGAACCAATTAAATTTTAGGGGAATGGAGTATGAAACAAATTATGAATGTCTCCTAAGAAAAATGTCCATATAAACCATGACAAACTCTCCAAAATAGTGCATAGAATATTTAGCTAGCCTTTGTGAAACTGCTTTCCTCATAGATCATCTCTCAAGCATTTTAAACTAAATTAGGAGAGTCAACACATATATTATGATAGTCATAGATGTTTTCCTAGATGATAGCTATCTTTTAGACAATTGTATTTACCATCTGCAGCCATTCATTGGTCTTCTAGACCCTGACTCTTCACATTTGACAATCACTATTTATCTTAGATCTTGACTAAGCTTTCATGGTGGTGTATGAGTCTAAAGTGCTTTCTCTTATATAGAATCTTTTGATACTACATGGCTACCTATGTGTCATTCCCTTTCCACATTACTTATATCATTTTAAAACATGCTTATTGTGATCTGGACACATGGCTTTATTTTATACACCCTAGAATTGCAAATTCATTCTATCAATTTCCATGGGAGTCTCCTTGATTCAAATTTTGACATAAATCATTAACCATTTATCTAAGCTTCATATATTGAGACACTTTTTGTCACCATGTGCTTTCTATAGATCTCATTATCAGCCCATCTAGTTAACTCTCTCATTCCACTTGGTAGTCTCGCATTTGATCTAGGTTCCTTGAATCTTTAACCCTCACTCATACTATTGGATCTCCACTACGTGATCAAATGTGCACCATTGATCTTGGATCCCAATCTATAAAAATAGATCATTGATCTACCTTATACATAGGAACACGTGCTATTGATCTACCCTAATGACCTTTTGACTCATTGACCTTTCTCATATTCAATATATCTTCTAGATCAAGCTTCTGAGATCTTGACACTTGTTGATCTTGCATTAAACTAGAGCTCATTAAGGATTTCTTGAATCCAAATGGCTACTTGTTATAGCTTAATGTTGGTGTTCCCATGTATATCCCACACTATTAGTTGATATTTAAAGGCTTATATCTTGAGATAAATAACTCTTCAAAACACCATATTTTTAAGGGATGATCTTGGCACCAAAAAAATCATGTCCATGTAATATTTTTGGCCTGAAAGGTTTTATAATCACACTTGTAAAATGTATAGCTAGACTACCCTATTCATTCCTATGTGACATGCCATAATGGTCTAAGCCCCTAAATGACTCCCAATGACATAAGACTAAACAATATCATGACCAATGTTGTAATGGAATTAAAATACATCAAATAGACCAAAACACACCCTATGACACTATGTTACACCCCCATATCAATTTTTGACTATAGGGGGTTGACCCTTTTTGACTTGTGGCAAAAAATGGTCAACATTCTTAGTGATTTCCCAAGGTTGGTATGCTTTCTATGCCATGACCATTTTCCTAATCCTATCCATTGGGTTATGGAGTGACATGTACATAGGTTTGACACACAAATTACCTTGAAACAATACACCAATGATTAGAAAACAACAAGAATAAGACATAAAGTAAAAACACACATGAGTTCAACTAGAACACTTAGGGAACACAACACACACAACTAAAACAAAACACACACCTAATATATTATTTAAAAACCTCAATCATGAGGTAAAGCAACTATTCATACCTCAACTAGGGTCAAAGATGATCCCCCTTGCATATTTTTCACTCCATGAAGTCAGTCTAGCATGAGGAGCATGCTCATCACCAATCACTTACATATGTGTGTGGTCAAGAAGTCTACCACCTTTGAATCCTCTTATATCTAAAAGTAAACTATTTTTGACCTTCACAAATGATATTTATTATTCTCTAAGAACCTTGCTTGGGTCTGTAACTATTTTGATATTCATCATATCCATTGGATGTTCTCCAAAATTTTTTATATTGGAGTGTATGATAGTCCTCTCAACCTTTTTCTCTCTTAGGATAGAATGTAGTTAATGTTTTAGAGTATCAAGATTTTATTCTTCATGATCCACTATATTTTTATATGGCTCAACATTAGGTGGTTATGCTTACTATTATTGAGGTACAGTAAATTTTACCTTGACCTCATCATTCATATCTAAAACTTATTAGACACTAACATCATCAAATTGCTTCATAACAACAGATTCTTGATTAGCATAAGGACCTTCACTTTTATTATTGATGGAATACTTATCAAAATGATAATTAGTCTCATTATCAACCTTAACATTAGATATAAAGTCTCTTGGAGAAAATGAATACTTACCTAACTTGTCAAGCTCTTTACATATGGTATCAAACCTTTGCCAAAAGTCATTCTCATCCACCTCATGAGTGTCAACATCCAAAGCAACCTCATCAAAATTAGGGATAAATACATAATTTTTCCCACTATGGTATTCAATTAGATTCATCAACCTATGGTCATCATAATCTTGAATCATATAGTTACCTTCAGTAGTATGAGAATGTTTAACACATGCCTAAGCTCCTTCAAATTGCTCTTCATGCATAATGTAAGTCCCAAGATTAGTTTTCTCAAATTATACATAAGGATCATGTCCATTTGTATCTAAAACATACTCATCCAAGAAAAAATAAAAAATTCCTTCAAGTTTAGAAGCTCCATCATCCACATTAGGCTCCTCCTTTTCATAGATAACATAATTCAAGTCAAAACTCATTTCAATGTAAGGCTTAATATGAAATATTGCAAGAGGATGAGTTCTAATGGTTAATTTGGTCCTATACCTTGTCATAAAGGGCAATAATGAGAAATTATTTGAGAGATAACCAACAATATTAGCTATAAATTATTTTTAAAGATAGATTTTAAAGTGAGCTAGGAGGTCAACAACAACTATGTCTTGTAAGATAGGAAAACTAGGACAATCATGCAAGAAAACCTTCACATTTTTTATCATTAATATTATCTTAGAATGTGTACCATCTAATTAGATAAACCTTTTTATATGTGGCTCATATTTCAGTCCCAACTTATCAGCTTCAACTTTGGTCATGACTGAAGTAGAAGCTCCACTATCAACTATGCATTTGTGGACTAATATGTCACCCACAATGAGAGAGGTAGAATGGTGGAGGTTTCTCAATCCTAGAATATGGTTAAATAATGATATTAGGGGAATTTTAAAGGATAATATGACTTTAAGGGAAAAAACTAGTAGGAATAGTAGATAAATGCTTTTGTAACAATTTTTTTTTGGCCAGGTATATGAAGGACATCCCACAGAGAAATTGATGCTTTGGCACTTTTCAAGGAAACTAATATGGTTAGTGCATTAATACTCACATTTTATTGAGTCTTTTGAGGCAAATAGTTACTTGTAAATTGAGGTATAGAGTCACCTTGAGTAAACTTTGTCACATTTTGACTTTCAAGAGGTGTAGGAGCTTTTGGAACTATCACTCTTGTGACCATGCTTTACTACCTGTTGACCATTTTGGTCCTACAAGCCAAAATCAGTCCCCCCTTTTTTCCCTTGCTATTCTAAACCAGTCCAAAATTTGATTCTTTGCACAAGTCTAGTTTCTACGGACTCTATAGGTCTATTTCTATGGACTCCGCAGGTCTATTTTTATGGACTCTGCAGAGAG
The DNA here is from genome assembly GCA_037957365.1 of Torreya grandis. NCBI lineage: Eukaryota > Viridiplantae > Streptophyta > Pinopsida > Cupressales > Taxaceae > Torreya > Torreya grandis. The sequence goes on from JARHVA010000478.1 coordinate 4,696,707, forward strand.
TTTCTATGGACTCTGCAGGCATTTCTACGGACTCCGCAAGGAAGAGACAAGTTCTCACTTAGGTGAAAAATGGACCATTCCAAGTGCCCTTGTAGAGGGAAGTTTCTAGACTCAAGTGCCCTTGCGGAGGGTAGGGAACATTTGCAAAGAGGCCAAAGAGAACGCCGAAAAGGTAAGTTTCCTTTGGAATTTTGTTTAAGGCAAAGAAGAGAATTTCTTTAGACAAAATGTCTAAAAGAATTCCTTCGAACTTTTTTTTTGAAGAAATCCTTCAAAAAAGTTATACGGAAATAAACAAGGGCCAAGGCAAAGTCAAGAAGCGATTTCTTTTAGACTTTTTGTCTGAAGGAATTCCTTCAGACAAAAAGTCTAAAGAAAGTCGAGAAAGAGCCGCAGGTAAAAAACCCAAAGAAAGTCTCTGAAGGAAAGGAATGAGCAAGACAATTCTTGCAGACTTTTTATTCGTGAGAAAAGTAGCCATGAGAAAATCCATGGAAAAAGTGGCCAAGTGAAAAGACCCAAGGAAACAAGCGAAAAGCAAAGGAAGAAATCCTTAGAACAAAATGTCTAAAGGAATTCATTCAGACATTTTGTCTGAAGGATTTCAAGACCAAGGGAGCCAAAGGACCCCAAAGGGCAAGTGCCCTTATGGGGGACGCTCAGCCAAAATGAAGGAGACTTCTCCAAAGCTGAAGGGTCACCTTCCCTTTGGGAGGGTTCAAAACAAGAAGCTAAAAGAAAGGAAAAGGCTGAAGAAATTCCAAGGGGTGATGGGCCAAAGATGTCAAAATCAAGCACAGTGAACTAGCCATTAGAAGTTCAAACGCCCAGTGACAAGTGCATAGACATCAAATTTAAGGTAGTGAAATAGCTACTAATTTTGAAAAGCTTAAAGAAGAGCCCAAGGAACTTAGTGACCTGCCAAGAAGATAGCCTCAAGGGCCGAAGGAGCGAAAAAGAGACAAAGCCAGGAAGAGACAAAGTGCAAAAACAGACAAACAATCTAGGTGGTAAAGAGAGGTGTCAACTCAAGGATTTATTCCTATAGTTGGAATAGTGCTTGCTTAGTGGTCATCAAATGGTGCAAATAGTAAGTGGCATGCCCTATTTTCTCCACTTTGTATTTATAAGCAGATAAACCACGTGAATATTTGGAAGGAGCAGTCTTGTCTACAAAAAAGAGGCATGGCCCATGCTTTCACATTAATGTTTGAATGCCAAAGTCAAGATCAATGATTACATAGCATGGTTTTAGCAGGCCTTTTCTAGAAGAATGATATCAGCAACAGTGACTTCCTCTTCCTAATGCTCTCAACACATATAGGCCAGCTTGTCAAAGGGTGCCGAAAAGTCTTTTTCAAAATGGGGCACCTTTACTTCTTATCCTTTTTCTATATATTGTAAACTTCTCATTTTGAGAAGGGATCTCTTATCTCATAAGGTAAAGCTTTGCCCAAAAATCTCTCAGGCTTGTAAGGCAGAATTCTACCATATTTTACCTTGAATCAAGACTTAGCAATTTTTACCTCCATTTGACCTTGCACTCATGCATATGTGTATGTTTTAATTTTGTGTTAAGTCATTTTATTTTATGCTTTCATAGAATTATTCCAACATGTCTAGTGCATTGTGAAGTTTCTTCTTTTGCAGGTCTGCCAGAAGTGTCTATAGTAGGAATATAGGTGCATGTGAACAGGCTGCCATAGTGTGTCTCAGAACACCTTTGATAGTTCTTCCTCCCTATATCTCTAGAGGATCCCTACCTCACTGATGCAAAAGAGTTTCCCATATCAAATGAAATGTATGTCAGCTTCTTCTTAGTGAAAAGCGTATGTTTGAGCTAAGTAGATCAACTTTTTTGGTGTATCACCTTTTAGTTTAGATTTAGGTTCTATTTTTTAGTAATCCTTCACTTTTCACCCCCCCCATTGTTAGTAGTAGGAAATCTAGGACCTCATAGATACATCAAAGGGAGCTAGCCCTTATCTAAAGACTCTCCCCCCAATTTTGCTAGGCCCACAGGCAAGAGGGGAGTTTCCATTATTGTGTGTGGAAGGTAAGAGCTCAGCCTCCTGTCGAGGGTGTAATCCACTACATCAACACTACCTTGGATAATTATTAGATGAGATTGTAGTATTTTTATTATCACCTCCTAGAGAATTCATCTTGGCCCTTGTATTGTATTTAATATAGGCTCCTTGATTGAGTACAAAAGTTTCCTCCACAAAGAAGTTGGTGAAAATTTCTCCATGGAGCTACCAATCCTCATTTTCTTGCACCATATCCTCATCTTCAACTGATAAGATAGGAGTAACTCATAATTTAACAATAATATATTGCTCTCCACCTTCAATACATCCATAAATTTTCTTTGTTTCTAATATTCTCCTTGTAATAAATTGATATGCATTGGTACGATCTCTTTTGTATTGGTGGTGGAGTTAGGATTGTATTCATTAGTATACCTATTGGGATTAGGTTGTCTTTGACCTCTTCCTCTTACATATTAATGGCCATATTATTATTGATAAGGATATGTATTTTGATGAGAAACTATATGTATATTGGATTGCCTAAGTTGAGCTCTTAGCATTTGATTTTTTGTATATGGATCCATGACATTTTCTACCTTCTTAGGAGCAGCCTTAGGCTTGGTGTTAACATTGGGAATTTGGCTACATCTATAGTATTAGAAAAATAATGATATAATGGAGGCATAGAAACCTTAGGAGGTAACCTTATAGCTTGGATGAGACCATTTTCATCTTTGATAGCAAGTTCATATGATTTAGGGAGAGTGAAACCACCCACATATTGAAGCATAATAGTAATTTTAGTACCAATGATTCTCAAGTAGGTAGAGAACACAAATCTAGGAGGTGGCCTCATGGGAGGAGGTAATCTACACCAAGATTTTTGAAACCTATCATTGAAGTCATGCATTATTTTTTTGTATCCTCTTTTGATCATATTGAGCTAATGTATAAGAGAGGCATGCTCACTTTGATTTCTAAATCTTGAGGTTAAAAACACTCCAAAATCATCCCATGATGTGATGCATCCATCTTATAGAGTCCGATACCAATAAAAATATTTCCCTATAAGAGACATGGAAAGGAGTATAATGGAAATGTTCTCTTGAGTGACATTTTAGAAAATACAAAAGTTGGAGATATCCATAATATGTTCACTAGGTGTAACATGACTCTCACCATTGAATAGGGGCACACCTTTTGTGGCATTAAGAGGGATGTCATCATATGTTTGGAGATGAATTAGATTTTTAGTATTGAATGGAGTGAAATCATGAGGTATATCCATGTTTTATTCAAGATATTCAATTTATTCAACCTATTCACTATCTTGGATTCCTTGACTAGTGAAATACTCTGTGTCTTCAAAGGGTAGATTAGGATGAGGATATTAATCTTCAAGAGGAAGTTGACCCTAAATAAGTGGATTAATGGGGTTGAAAACTCTATTAGATGATGACCTAGTGAGAACCATGAATTATGATAACAATTTTTGGATAAAACAATGGCCTTGAAATATATTTACCTTGATGGAGTCATCAAATGTTGAGTAGCACACCAATTTATAGCTCATGTTATCAAGACCAACATTCACCTTGACAAATTGCCTTGAAGATAATGGTCCCACTAAACATGATAGAATTATTGTCACCAAATATTTCACCTTAGAAGAGGGTTTTCAAGCCTCTTCCATATTTGTTAAATATGGGAACACTTCTAGATATGTAGATGTACCTATGGTGGAAGTGAGCCTCTAGATTTAAGGGCTAGCTCCCTGAATATATATTGAAGTACTTTCACCTATGCTAACTATTTGATTGTGGGGGGGAAGGGATATAAGTTGCATGAACTAAACCTATTCTAAAAGGGTGATTAACCAAGATGTCTTCCATATGACCATTATAATTCTTTCACAAAGAAACAATGCCTACAATACTAGCTTAAGAGTTCTAGAATGCACTAGCATTAGCATTTCAATATGAAGGTGAGATGCATGAAGAATATCCAAAGAAAGTAAGACCATAGATAAATTATAAATAATAAGGCTCATTATATAATTAATATAGATTAACACACTTGACTAAACTTTATATGACCTACTAGGCTAAAATCACTTGCATCAAACATGGAAGGATTGAGAGAAAGCAAGGATAGATTGATATCACTTAGATATTTACTATACATCTCTTCACACACTTTAACAAGATGAGATATGAACTAAAATTAGATTTAATTTAATTTTATAAGGAAAAGTGCAATTTAAAAACCAACAAGGCTTCACCATACATGGTGTGGTATATATTACAAAGGCTAAAATCGTAGCTACTTATAAAACTAGAGGAGGAGAAAATAATGAAGTAAAGAAGCTCAAAAGTCACAATGCCACATGTCAAGGAATGAGAAATAATTATATTGAAAGGGAATGGAGTTTGAAATAGACTATGAATGTTTCTTAAGACAAATGTTCATATGAACCATGACAAACTCTCCAAAATAATGTAGAGACTCTTCAAATAGACCTTATGAAATTGCCTTCATCACGGATTATCTCTTGAGCATTTGAAACTAAATTAGGAGAGTCAACAAATATTATATGATAGTCATAAACATTTTCCTAGTTGTTATTTCTCTTATAGACACTTTTATTTACCATCTGCAACCATTCATTGGTCTTTTGGACCTCAACTCTTCACATTTATTAGTCACTATTTATCTTGGATCTCGATTGAGCTTTTATGGTGGTATATGAGTCTAAAGTGTTTGTTTTGATATATAATCCATTGATCCTACATGTTTGACTATGTGGAATTCCCTTTCCACATTACTTCTTTCATTTTAAAACATGTTTATCATCATTTGGACATGTGGCTTCATTCTGAACACCCTAGAATTTGGTCAAATTCATTCTGTCAATTTCCATGTGAATATCCTCAATTATACTTTTGAGATTGATCATTGACCATTTATATGGGATTAAAAAATTGAGACACTTATCACCACTACATTATTTCTATGGATCATGTTATCATCCCATCTGGTTAATACTCTCATGCCACTTGGTAGTCTCACATTTATCTGGGCTCTTTGACTTTTTAACCCTTGCTTATATGCTTAGATATCCACTATGAAATCAAATGCACGTCATTGATCTTGGGTCATAGTATTTAAATGTGGATATTTGATCTACCTTTTACACAAGAATTCATACTATTGATTTGCCTCAAGGACCTTTTGACTAATTGACCTTGCTTATGTTCTATAGTTCTTCTAGCTGAAGATTTTGAGATCTTGAAACTTGTCAATCTTGTATTAAACTTGAACTTATTAAGGATTTTTTGAATCCAAATTTCTACTTGATAAATCTTGATGTTGATGCTCTCGTACATGTCCCACACTGCTAGCTGATCTTTAAAGGATTGTATCTTAAGATGGAAAACTTGTCAAGACACCATATTTTTAGGGGATGATCTTGGCACCAAAAACATCATGTCCATATAGTATTTTTGGCTTGAATTTTTTTTAAGAACACTTGTATAATATACAACTATAATTCCATGTTAATTCCTATGTGACATGCCATGATAGTCTGACCCCCTAAATGACTCCAAATGACATAATACTAAACTAGATCATGACCAAGGTTATAATGGCATTAAATGACATCAAATAGACCACATCACACCCTATGACACTATGATACACCCCCATATCAAGTATTTACTATAGGGGGTTGACCCTTTTTGACTTATGGTAAAAAAATGCTCAACCTGAACTACATGAGTTGATATTTTGTATCTGCGCCTCATATTTTTTTATAAAGGTTGTGCAATTTTCATTTCATTTTTCCCTAAAGAACAAAAAGATTCTCTTTAGGGATGCACCTAGACACTTGAAATTTTTTACTCTAAGAACTAATGAAGGGTATAAAAAGGTAGATCTAGAATTCATACACCCATTTTTGTGTGTTTGGGAAGATAGTTTTTTTATTGGGTGCACGAGTCAAAAGATACACATTCTACTAACCAAATTTTGGTCCCTAAAGAGAGATTGGGTTGGGAGTGAAAATGTATAGTTTTTTATTCATAGTTGCTAGTGGACGTTAATCCTTCAATAGGTCCTTATATAAATTTCATATGAAAATTTATGACTTGATAGTTTGTTTGTACCCATTACAATCTACCTACAATGACTACACAAAGTTTATTCTATTTTCTCTTAAAGTAAAACAAGATTATCTTTGGGTTAATGTTCTATTTTCTCTTTAAGAAAAACAAGTTTAATACACCCATATGGAAGACCATTTTATATTGGTTTTAATGTTTTACTCATATTCAGTAGGGGAAAGGTTTGTGTTTGTGACATGTCAAATTTTTATAATTTTGTATGATTCTTCAATAAATAGAGCACATTTTAGTTTCCATTCTTAGTTCTTTTTTGTGTGTGTGTCCTTCATACAATGAGTAAAAAATCCATAGTGAACTATGGTTATGATTCACTTATCCCCCTCATTCTCATTTTATTTGGCAATGTTCCTTGCACACTCTAAAAATCATACAACCCAAAAAAGGTATATGAAATTTTATCAACAAGTGAAGCTTTCTAAGCCATAATAACAATGTAAATATTTTACTACTATCATCACTTTATCCTCCATAATTTTATTGCATAATGTTATCATTATTATAATTTATCTCACTTTTCCAAGTCCATAACATTATAATTCACTCCACAACTAATTTTATTCTTACCAAACTTGTTCTCACTATGTCAACTTACTTGTTGCACGTATATTTCATTTAAATGGTGGCTTAAATTAGAGTGCCATAACAAGTGCTTGGTCCTTGATTTTCTAACTCCTCCACCTCTCTATGAAATTAACATGGTATATCCATAATATATATGTTTGTTAAACTTAAAAATAAAATTATTATTTTTATGTTTGTCCCTATAATCATCCTTTCCAACTCTTCCACCTTGAAATTAAGTATTGTGGTGTAATCATAGGATCTATGTTTATGAAGCTCAAAATTAAAAGGAAAATTATAGTTTTTAAAAATTCTTACATATGTATTTTATCCCGAAAAAATTTTCATTTTTTTAATTACAATTTTCATGGAATAAATGCATTTTGAACTTAATTTCATACATTGTGATCTTAATTGCCTACATTGTGATCTTAATTTCCTACATTGTGATTATTATTCATCTATATGGTTTCAAATTACATTCCAATAGTTTTCCTTTATAAATAAATTCAATAAAATAATGTACAACAACAATAAAAATAAATAATAATTGCATATAAGAATAAAATATGTATGTACAACTTATAACAATGTATGATTCATATACATATGTTAGATAATATGTATGCATATCTAAATTATGCCATAATTACATATAAAATGAACCATATTGGCATAAAATATAGACCTTATAAATATAAAAAATTAGACATATAAGCATAAAATGTAGACCATATAATCATACAATTTGGACCTATTAAGCATACAAAATTGTTCATATAAGCATGTACAAAATAAATTGTGCCTACAACTACCCCTAGTAATAGAATTAGCTCTCATTCTACTCAATGCTTCCAAATAAATTTTCCTCGTCACTATAGATATAGAAATCAAGGTGTTAGATGTATCATTATGGGGAGAGACTCTCTTCTTTGCTTATGAAGGATCAAATTTATATGACAAAACCTTATAAAATGGGTATGGCTACACAACATAAATATAAGAAAAATAATACATTAAACTGATATATGGAAGGTGATAGAGTTACTAAAAGAAAATTTTACAACAAGGTGATTATGGGCTCACCACATTCCACTTAAAGGGTTCTTATGGATACTTGACCTTGAATATATAAATTATGGTGAATCCTATGGAGTATACATATAAGGTTACATCTATGTGCTTAAAAATATATATATGTTGTAGATTATCATTACTTGAAGTTGAAATTTTTATTATATTGTTCTCACCAACCTCTATCTTTGAATCAAGTTGTGTTAGGAAGATATTACATATTGAGACAAAACTATAACATCAGTTGTAGGTTTTTGCGATTCAAATGGATTACCCATAACATCTCTCATCATATTTACATGTAACAAATGAGAGATGAAAATTTTGAATCAATTAAAAGTAAATCCATTTTAATATAAATTTAAATTACTACTTATACATAAAAAGATATACAATAATGGGGAGATATAATACTAATTGTAATGTTTTCATTAGATTTTATTAGTATATAAAGGGTAATAAAAAAAAATATCATGTCATATATATATAAAAAAAATGAAAGATAATATTAAAACTTACTAATTACTTTCCAATTTAATTTTTCAACCTGAGTCTATAGTATTATAGTGCTAATTTTAGCCTCAAAGACAAAATCCAAACTAATTGGGGTGCCTAAAATATGGGTTATCCTCTATACAAACAACAAATATGCAAAAATTTAAACATTAAAAAAATAAGTAAGTATAAATTAAATGATAAAGTTAATAAGTTCCTTTACATGTACATAAATAAACTATAATTACTTACCCATGTGAATACCTATGGTGAAGTAGGTAAGTATTGTATATCTAACTATGTGTTGACTTGAGGTGGTGAAGTAACTATAAATGGAATATATTGTTGTGTAATAGTGTCCTAAGGTGTTAAATCAACTAAATATGGAATAAACTATTGTGTAATAGTGTATAGAGGTAGTGAAACAACTATAGATGGCATATTTACAGTTGTAACCCCTTTATGTCTAACCTAAATAGGTGGTGATGTAACATTCATACACATGATGTGTAATGTTGTGTAGGAACCATAGGATGTTTGATATCTATTCCACCATGTGAATCACTAATAATAGGAGGTACATTACTATATGAAACACCACTTCTATCTTGTGTATAAATCCTAAGTGTATGCATCCCATGGTCAATCCTAACTTCTGTCAAACTACTAAATAACTCAAGGGTGTCAATATGTGTACTAAAATGAAACATTTTTGGGATGAAAGTATCTATTATTATCCTTTTGTTTTTATATTGATATATTTGACATTTTTTATTATTAAATGAGGACCTGCCTCCCCTACCTTGAGAGGCCTTCATATAAAAATAAATTAGGATTTATCGTTAAAAAAACACCAATAAAGTTTTCTCAAAAAATTAAATTGAACCTCATTATTATTTTATGAAGGCTCATCAAACACTATCCACCACCTATCCCAAAAGTGTTTTTAATCTCTTCATGAACACACCAATTGATGATAATGTGTTTTCAACTCATTTGTGGTGTTTTGGTGGTTCTAGGAAAAAGAAACAAAGAACATACTTATTTTTTTGTTATATTATTTTATTTAAGATCCTTATATGTAAATTTATTAAAATAATATTGTTTCACTACCTCTCTTTGATATAGCATTGCATCAATTTTGGAAGTGATATTTCCCACTTCATTGTAAATGGCCTCCATTGTATCAATAATTGAATTGCATGCACTATTTTTTGAAGAGTTACATAACTATTGATGATAATTTAAAAAAATTTCTAACTTGAATTATATTTTTGATATAATTTACCTTATTTTTATATGAAGTCAAAATGCTAGGGTTTTCATCAGGGTTTTGTTAGAGGTTTTCTTTAGTTAATGGATCCATCGAATCAAGTATCTAAATTTATAAAAACAAACATATCTATTAGTTTTTTAGGCAATGCTTTTACAAGAGAAATTCAATCTTAATTTTAATATCCTCTTTAATTATGATAGTTTAAATTTTTGTTTCTTTGAATTATATTGTTTTATATAATTTAACTTCTTCTTATACAAAGTCAAATTCTATGGGTTTTCATTAGGGTTTTATTGGAGGTTTTATTTAGGCAATGGGTCCATCGAATCAAGTATCTTAATTTATAAAAACAAACATTTATATTATTTTTTTAGTTGAGGATTTCATAGGATAAATGCAATCTTAATTTTAATATCCTCTTACATTGTTTTTTATTATAAAAAATGCATCACAAAAAATGTCATTGCAAACCATACACTTTGCCTAAGGAAAAAATAAACATACATAGGGCCATGGTGTAAGTTTGTAACATTGGTGGGGAGTGTTTAGAGATGAATAACATGCACAAAATCCTTTTTTCTCTTAAATCATGAGCAAAGGTTGTTTGCATAAATCAAACACATGTTTGTTATTTAGGCCAATGTTTATGGTTTTATAAAGGGTGAATACCATTTTTAACAAAGGGAATACACCCTTTAGGTTCCCATAAAGGACCTACAACCTTTGTGAAAAATGGTGTGTGCCATATTGGGTTAGCAATGACCCTTGAATTTGTTCTTTGGTTATTTTTAAAGGGCATATGCACTTTGTTCAAAAATGAACTTTTTTTGGATGGGCCTATTTTTTATCCCCAAACTTTGTCTATTCACTCAGCCATGTATGAGTAAGATGCCAAACTATATATGTGATTTGTGACTAAAAAGAATGTGGGGAATATAATAGGGATGCATGGGAATGATTTTACATCCTCGTCTCATCAAAATTACACTTTTTAATGTATGTAAGGTGCATGTATGATCAATAGTAAAAAATGTAAATATTTTACATGAATATTAGTGTTGTGTAAATTAAAACTACATATAGTATCAAAAAACTTAATGTTTTAAGGCTGTATTTATTTAATTTTCAACTTGAATCTGTAAATTGCTACGGGTTAGTATTGAGTGGTTCAAGATAATAGAAACAACCAATTTTGATTATTTTCTATTAATATTATCTCTAATATAAAATATAGTCTACTCTATTTCAACCATGAAAATATCATTCTAAATGGTGAAAAGTGGCAATATCAGATCATTGTTTTGTACTATGCAAATTAGAAAAGTCAAAAGGAAGAGCTAAGAATCCAAAAATACACAAAGAGCCAAGGGATACAATGTTGATTGAACTAATCATGTTTAAAAATTAGCATAATATAAGGATGAAAATCAAGAAGCTTGATGAGCTTAGAATATGGCTCATTATTGACATAATATTTCTCGCAATCCATCTCTTGAAGGATATTATCTTATGCAAATATTAGATTCTTAGATAGCTATTACATGGAAAATAGATATTTGTCTTGTTTATATTGAACCAAAGACTAAACCTTTACTTTGTCATTAATGTCTAATACATAACAAGTTTTAGTGATCTTTGGTGTGAAGAATGCTTAGGAAAAAAACACAGTCTTGTTTCTACAGACTTTGTAGGCTTATTTATATAGACTCTGCAGGCTTGTTTCTATGAACTCTACAAGTTTATTTCTACGAACTCTACAGGATTGTTTCTATAGACTTTGTAGGCTGATTTCTATGGAATTCATAGGCTCATTCCTCCCAAATCTGTAGGGTCAATTCTAAGAATTTTGTAAGGACAAAGACACAAATAGGAAGCTAGAGGCTAGATAGGATAAGAAAGAACCATTCTAGCTAGAATCAAATAAGGAAAATAACCGCATACTATTTTAAAGGACTTGCTTTTGATAAACTTGTATGTAATCAGATTTTAGGACTATCATAAGATAGGATATTTATTTCATCAAAATAATTAGATCTCTTGGAAATCTAATCTCTTATCTTTGGATGAAGGGATCGACCAAGGAGTCCTATTCTTTTGCATCCTATTTTGAGTTGATTGTATTAGTATAAAGTGTAAGACTCTCGACTATGAATATAATAAAAGATATAGAGAAAATAGAGAATCAAGAATTAGATATTATAAAAGCTTACAAGTTTTAGCTAGATTTTAATCATTTAATTTCTATGAATTAATACTTCAATTTCTAGCACTGATTAATCTTTGTTCCTGAGTCCGAGAGGAGCAAGGGCCCACTCTCCTTGGAACCAAGAACTATGTATGGTATTTATGTTCTGTTTTATTAATTAATTAGAATCTTGTTTCTATTTGCATTTATTTATAAAAACATTAAAATAAATTCATAGTTTAAAAAGAACATTTTCTTATTTCATTTCTTTTCTACGCAAAGTATGTTTTCTTTTACAACAGAAGAGTGAACCAAATTTCCTTTCATAAATAGGAGTGTGAATTTACTTTCCTTGTAAACGTAAAATAGGAGTGTGATATTTCACTTCCAGAAAAAGAGTGGATTGATTTGATTTCTTTCTTTTTTTAGCAAAAGCATGAATCACTTAATTTAGGATACATTCCTTTCTTTAGTTAAAGTTAGAATATGATCAACAAGCACCCCCATAAGCAGCCTTTTAGATCTACTATCCCATACCTTACTACAAATAACTTTGGACACCAGCCCTGGTTGATAAAACATCAATTGAATATTGATTAAATGAGGAGATAGATAACACTAGTCATTTTTGGTGCCATTGCCAGGGAACACAAGGTGCTAGTAAGGTAATAATTATTGGTCTAGAGTGAAAAACAAAAAAAAATTGTAAAAATAATTTTGATGTACCATCCTAGAAATTCTAAAGGATGATTTATTCCAAAGTTTTCAGCAAGAACACAAGTGGACACTCCTTTAACATCTTTGAGTAGTGAACCAAAAGATACAAGTGAAACCAATTTGCAAGAATCTTCTAAATTTGGGATAAAAATTAGGCCATTACCACATGCAAGCCCCATAGGACAAATTCCTCAAGATCAATCTCTTGTAGGAAGACATTATTTAGAAATTGCCAAAGACTTAGAAGAAGCATTTCAAAGATTCATAGCTAAAGAAAATTCTGAGAACTTAGAACAACCCATAACTGAGACCACAAACATTTAGTGGGAAGATCATCCTAGCTTTGAAATATCATCAAAAGAAAAAATGGCTCTCCAACAAAATCAATAATTTTCATGACTAGGAAGGACTTTTTCCTTTCCTATTGTTGTAGATCCTAATGATTAAACCCCCATGAAAAATAATTTACTAGCTAATTTACCAAATTTTTTGGGATGCTCTACATAAGATCCTGATCAGTTCCTATTTGAGTTTAAGGTGTTATGTCAAACCTATGATTACACAACTGATAGCTATAAATTAAAACTATTTCCCTCTACACTTAAAGATGTAGTTATGAGATGGTTCATGGGTTTACCTAGAAATTTTATTAGAATATGGGATGACATGGAAACAATTTTTTTGAACAAATACCAAGATTATTGTTGAGTGCAAGAAAGAAAAGAAGATTTTTTAAAAATCAAATAGAATAAGGATGAATCTTTAGAGGATTATTTGGATAAATTCATGTTCACTCATAAAAGAAGCAATTGTCCACTCACTCAAGACGTTCAGAAATTGGTTTTCTTGAAAGGATTGGATGAAGACACTAGAGATGCCTTAAATCTGATGGTGGAGGAGATATAAATAAGTTGGATTTTGATCAAATTTTTGAGATTTGTACCAATTACTCTCGAATGAAACCTATAATTATGAAAATAAAGTTGGGAAAATATAATGAAGTGGGTAAATTAATGGAAGAATTTTATAATCTAAAGATAGATATCCTAGTTACACTAAACAATACTTTGGATGGCCTTCAAGCTAAATAAAATGCAATATAACTGTTATCAATTTACTGTCCTAAGTGCAGATAGAAACATGCCCTTAGAGACTACCCCCTAGATAGAACCAATGGTTCATCATGTGGGATCTATGATGCAACAGATCATGATACCAAATATTGCACCCTTCTACCTATTTTAAAGAATCAAATGAAAACACAAGTCCAATCCATTGAAAAAGTAAATTATATTCAGAGACTAAACTTTGCCCCACAAAACTAGGCTCAGGAATAGTTTAATGCAAGAAATCAAATTAATCCATGGATGGCACCATGGAATGTTCTAGTTCATTCACCATTTTGGAATCAACCTCAAATTCCATCAATTCAAAATCCATGGGCAGGACAAGATTGGATGCCAACACCTCTATGGATGGTGTCATAGCCACAACAACAATGGATACCATAGCCGTAATGTATGCCACAGCCATATCAACACTGGAATCAGTAGTGGAACCCATAGTCACAATTTACCCAACCAAGAAGACCACTTCAATAGTAAACCATTATGTCACCCTCAGTTATTTAGCAACAAGGAAAAATCAATCAGCCCTTAATACCTGCATAACCAATAGCAAATCCAAAAAATAAACAACCATCATCTATTTATGTTAATGATTAGGAAGAAACAATCAATGTCGGAGCTATTGAGTGTTCAGACATATAATTGAGATTAGGAAAAACTATACAAAAACCTCTAGTTTTCATTTTTGAGATACCTGATGAAAACAAAAAGATAGAATCATCTCAATTAAGAATTGGAGAAGCTAAAATCAAAATGAGCCCTGAAGTAAAAAAAGGAAACACTACTACACTAGTAGTTCCTTTTCCTGAAAGATTAAGAGAAACTGATATTAAACCAGACTCAAACTTGGTCCATGAGTTGTAAAAGATCAATATTGAGGTACCCCTTCTACAAGCTATTAGGGATATACCTGAATTAAATAAGATCATCAAAAAACTTTATATTAAGACACTTGGAAGGAAATTAAAATATCCTCGAACCATTCATGTTGATAAAAAAGTTGTTGATTTATTAGCAGGAAAATTATTAGTTCTAAAATATGCAGATTAGGAAGCCCAGTGATCACAGTTACAATCAGAGAAATAGAAATTTATAACTTCTTGGTAGATTTGGGAGCAGCAATCAATGTCATGATAACTAATATTCTCATGAAAATGCAACCCATAACTACCATTCTTCAAATGGCAGACCGGTCGGTAACGAAACCAGAGGGGACTATAGAAAATGTTGAAGTGTTAATAAAATCTTGGGAATATCTAGTAGATTTCATGATCTTGCAACCCAAAACAAATAATCTAGGATATCTTATAATCCTAAGTAGACCATGGTTGGATACTGTAGTAGCATTGATTGATTACAGGTCAAGAGACATGACCATTTTTAATGGGTTAAAATCCAAATGTATCTCCTTGTATCCTCCTGTAAAACCATCAACAAATTACATACAAGAACTTTGGGTGGATGAATCAGACAACACATCAAACAACATTTCCTCTTTAGCCATGATCATAGTTAAAAAGCACTTGGAAGAATTGAATGGAGATACATACCTAGAATCCACAGACTCTGCTAGTCCAGAAACTACGGACTCTGCCAGGCTAGAAGCTACGAACTCTGCCAGTTTGAAAGTTACGAACTTGGCCAGTCTAGAAATAATGGACTACCTTACTTTAGGATTCTTGGGTCAAATATAATATTTTGAAACCTCCACTTCTACTTCTTCTAGTACTTCTTTATCAAATAATCATAGATTGATTCAGGAAAGTGTGTGGAAATTGGCAGAACATCAACAAACTCATTTCTTAGATGCATTTCATTGTTCCTTAGCAAGACTAATTCCTCCTGAAAAAGAGTTTGTTGATAATGTAACTATGTTTCATAAGCTACTTCCTCATCCATGTCCTCTGAACTCATTAATTAGTGAGTTTAAGAAAATAGAAGCCAACTACCTTGGTACAAAACTAATCATGGTATTACCTAGAAAGATTTTGAACATCGATAGTTGGTTAACAAATAGAGAAAAAGATCAACTCTTTGAAGTATTGGTAAGACATACCAAGGAATTTGCTTGGGATTATATAGACATGAAAGGCATTCACCCTAGCATATGCACTCATCACATTTACATAGAATCTGTCAAACTAGTTAGACAACCACAAAGAAGAATAAACCCAACATTAAAGGAAATAGTCAAAATAGAAATGCAAAAGTTGCTGGAAGTTGGGTTTATTTACCATATCTTAGAAAATTAGTGGTTGTCACCTCTGGTAATTATGCCTAAGAAAAATAAAAATTTAAGAATATGTGTAGATTATAGAGAATTGAATAAAGCAACATTAAGAGATTACTTTCCTTTACCTTTCATTGATTAAGTTCTTGATAACTTGACAGGAAAGAAATATTTTTCTTTCCTAGATGAGTTTAGTGGATATAACTAGATAATGGTAGTAGTTGAAGATCAAGATAAAACCACGTTTACCTATCCTTGGGGAACTTTTTTTCACCGAGTACTTCCATTTGGATTCTGAAATGCTCCAACAACTTTCTAAAGAGTAGTTCTGGCAATATTCTCTAACCTTACAAATGATTATGTTGAGGTATATATGGATTATTTCACTATTTATGGTGAAACTTATGAAGAATCTCTTACCAAATTGGAAAGAGTACTGATCAAATGTGAGAAACATCAACTATATTTGAGTCATGAGAAATATTTGTTGATGATGGGTGAAGGAATAGACCTGGAACAACATATTTCTATAAAAGGCATTCAAGTAGATCCAAAAAAAGTTGAAATAATCTCCAATTTAGCTATTCCACAAATACAAACTGAAGTTAAGAGTTTTTTGGGACATGCTAATTACTACATATGCTTTATAGATAAGTTTAGCCAAATAGCTACCCTTATGTTTGCCTTGCTTACAAAAGACATTACATTCGAATGGAGTGATAGTTGCTAGCAGGCCTTTGAGACCATTAAAGCTAAACTTGTTACTGCTCCAGTATTGAGAGGACCAGATTAGACTAAGTCATTTAATATATACACAGATGCTTCCAATACAACACTAAGAGTAGTTCTTAGACAAAATGATGAAGAGGGTAACATGTATGCTATATATTATATTAGCAAAAACATGGCACCTGCTTAAAGAAATTACACCACAATTGAGAGGGAATTCTTAGCTATAATTTATGTAATTTACAAATTCAGACACTACATAATAGGCTACAAGGTATTTGTCTATACAGACCATTCAACTATTATATATCTTACCAACAAACCAATTGTGGGAGGTAGGATTATTAGATGTCTATTGCTCTTACAAGAATTTGATGTTACTATTATAGACAGACTAGGGAAGTCTAATGTGGTTGCTAATTTCTTGTCAAGAATGAACACTATAGGTGAAGAAGAACTAGTGGAAGATAGATTTCTAGATGAACAATTATTTGCTATTTCAGCACAATCTCTATGGTTTACTAATATAGCCAATTAACTCACCACATGGAAGTTTCATTTGCAATTTTCACAAAAAAAATAAATAATAATAATAAAAAAAGGTCTTCTTTTAAATGGATTAATGGAATGTTATTTAAACTTGGACCTGATCATGTGTTTCCCAGGTGTGTGACAAATGGTGAAGCTTATGATATCATCAGAGCTTGTCATGATGAACCAAGAGGATGTCCTTACTTAGCTCAAACAACCATACATAAAATCTTGGGAGAAAGATATTATTGGCCTCATTTTCATCAACAAGTAAAAAGATATGTTAGACACTATGATGCTTGTCAGTGAATTGGACAGCCTACTCTTTTAACAGAGATGCCTCCACACCCTCATCCTCAATTAGTTTTAGAACCATTTGAGAAATGGGGAATTAATTTTATCAGTCTAGTGGATCCTCCTTCTAGAGGAAAATAATAACTTCTAGTATGTATAGACTATGTGACCAAGTGGGTAGAAGTGGAAGCATTAACTCATGCAAGAGAGGAAATGGTAGCTGATTTTTTATATTTCAAAATCATGCAAAGATTTGGTACTCCAAGAGAGATATTCTTAGATCAAAGACCGTAGTTCATGTCAAACATGATAAAGAATTTCATGTAAGTGTATCAAACTCAACATAGAAAAACATCTTCATACCATCCACAGGTTAATGGACAAGTTGAAGTCACCAACAAAGAATTAGAAACTATTTTAACCAAGGTTGTTAATTCCAATAGAAAGAATTAGGTAGTTAAGGTACCCGAAGCTGTTTGGGCCTATAATACTACTTGGAAAACAAAAATTGGACTTTCACCTTATGAATTGGTTTATGGTAAGAAGCCTTTATTCTTTGTTGAATTTGAATTACAAACATTGAAAACAACTGTAGATGTAGGAATTGAATTAGAAGAAATATAGAAAGAAAGACTCCTACAACTTAATCAACTTGATGAAATGAGGATGGAAGCACTACAAAGAAATGAACTGGTACAATATCAAAGAAAAGTTTGACATGATGCACAAATCAAGCAACAAAAGTTTTAGAAAGGAGACTGGGCACTATTGTTTGATTCTAAATTTTAATAGTTCAAAGGAAAGCTACAAACAAGATGGTTGGGACCTTATGAGATTGAAAAGGTCTATGAAAATGGTTTTGTTAAGCTGATACCTATTGATGATAGTAGAAGAGCTCTGTTAGTCAATGGACATAGATTGAAGCTCTATCAGAAACCTCTCAATAAAGATGAATTTATTCAAAAAGTAAAGGATCAAGTAGCTATTATAGAAAGCTTTGCTTCTTTTAGTGAACATGCTCTTTGATGATCCTAAAAAAAAAAAAAAAAATCATCAATAGTGAAAATCCTTCCATGGACACTATTGACAATGCATACCCAAGAAACTAGCTTGTTGGCTAGCTATGCATTCCAAAAATAGGGCTTTGGCTAGAAAACCAACAATGGCTAGCCAAAGGGAAAAAAAAAAAAATTATAAGAAAATCTCATCATGACATTATGATTGGTTCTCTCCATGGAATAAACTAATCCATGCAAACCTATTTATGCAGGACACATGGTGAGCAAAGAATAACGTCTAAGGTTAAAGTAATTAAGACATATATTTTATTTATCTATATTTAGTTAACCAATTATCTTCAATTTGATTAAGAAACTATTCTCTGGAGATGAACCAAATTTGAATCTTCTAAAATGGAATGACACATGCCATAATGAAAAAGCATGCAATTGAGTCACCAAAATTGTATGGATAAGTGTGCAACTTGATATCATCAATTGAGTCATCAAGTATCATAATGATGGGACGTCATAAAAAGGTGTTTTAAATAAAATAATGAGTCACTATAACCATCAATATGACACATCATCATTTCACATAACTTCTATTGATGAGACAAAATAGCTGGCACACTCCATAGAAATGTGCGACACCTAACTATGTCAAATAATCATACCAAACTATGGACTCATACAGCTATAACATTTCAAATGAACTATTTCCTTTCTACAGACTTCAATAGAAGCTGGTCTACCAATCCTCAGTGACTGTTGCCTTTTAAATTCAATAAAAGATTGGTTTACACCTTAATTGGAGTTAAAGGAATCGAGTTGACTATAACTCCACATAGAAATGGGACAAAAGATAAGATCAGAGCTAAAGGATCCAACAAAGTTTCATAAAGACAAATTTTATAGCAGTGTTTAGAGCCAATGGCTGGCTACCTTTCATTGAAAAGTTCTAGGGTTTAGACAAAACAATGGTAAGTGAACTCATTACCAATCTCACCCCTGAATTTTCAATTGTGAAAGGCATTGTTATTCCTATTACAACTCAAATTATAAGCTAAATTATACAAGTTCCAGAAGAGGGAATGAGAGCTACAGGTAGAGTTTCATTAAGTGATTTAATTATCCAGTTTAATGGTAATGAGCAGACTAGAATTTCATGTCTAGTAGATTCCAAGGGAAAATTAAAAGGGATTAAAAGAAATTCACTTCCTGAACCTTGGAAATCTATAGCCAAGTAGGTACTTAAATATATCATTTGTGAAGGGCAACACAGTGTTTTAGGGGGAGATGCCATGAAAATGTTAATACATCTTAAGCATGGGAGGCAAAACCCTTAGTACAAAATTAACCTCCCATCTTTCTTATATGGTGATTTGCAAGTTATGTCTACAACCCCTAATGTTGCTCTTAGGCATCATGGACTTAGTTAGCTTATTATCCAACATCATTTCCTTCAGCAAGATTAAGAGGCTTGGGAGGAATTTAAAAAAAATATAGCACAAAAAATTCCATATTTGCATTCATAAGAAACCCCAAATTCACCATAAGAATGCTCATCTCCACCTGCTGTATCAGCGAAGAAAACAACACTAAGGAAGAAATCACATACTGTAGTCCCAATAGAAAATCCTTCTTCTTCTTCTTCTTCTTTAAGAAGAATCACAAGGTCTCAAAACTCTAAAGTTTTAAGGTCCCCACAAGAACCTCATGAGTCTATTGTACAACCAGTTCCCTTGTCGGGAAGAACAAAATTAAGATGGAAGGTTGCTACATAACTTGAGAAGACCAAGGGTTTGGTAGTTGAGAAGGAAAGCCAACCAAGTATAGCTCAAAGAGTAACTAAAAGAAGGAGAAGGCTCATTTTAACAGAAGAAGATGAAAAAGAAACTACAGATATTTTAGATAGTCTTAAAATGGTGTCTCCTTTGCTCATACATTAAAATATTCCTACACCTATATATATTGAAGAAATTCCTTCTGAAAGGAACTCTCCAATCATAATGGAGGAGCCAAATCCAGACGAAGAGCCACACATGGCAGAGGAATTAAGTATGGTGGGACAACCACCTATTCCAGTTGAAACTACAATAGATAAAGGGAAAACTATATGTACCAATGAGAAAGGTGAATCATCTAATCTAAATGATCTTATTATGCAGCTTTCTCAAGTTAAATCTCTTGAACAATAATAGACAACTGACATTGCTGACTTGATCAGTCAATTACAAAATAAGGATCATCTCAACTCATCTTTAGTACAAAAATGAGATACACTGTTTGCTGATCATGCAATATAAATTCATAAATTAGAGGAAATAATAAAAGAACATGAAGCTGAACAGATCGATCTTTGGATATATGCAGAAAGTTTGAAGAAGGAAAATTGGAGATTGTAGAATTTTGTAAACTCTTTCGAAGCACCTATTGTTGCACCTTCTCCTCCTCAGGTATTTGTTGACCATGGTTGTCAAACAAGTGATCCAAGTATTCCTCCCTTGAAAATACTATATCAAATAGAATAAGAATATTCTGTACTTAAATAGAAACACAAAGATTCAACTTATTCAAACAAACTCTTAAAAAATGAAAAGAAAGAATTAAAAGTTAAAGTCCAAAAGTTAGAAGAAAATTTTTAGGATGCATGAAAATTAGGGGAAAATATTTTGGCATGTAGGAATCCTTCTCCTAGATATAGTTTGTTTTTATTTGAATAATTTTATAGATGGCAACTTCTGCAGATCTCCTATCATCTTCCTTAAAAAAATTTGTAGCTAATAACATTTTTAGAAATTTTCTATAGTGTTGAACCTGATCAACAAGATTTGCTTTGTGAATTTTATTTGCATGACTTGATTCTAGGAGATCATGAGCATAATAATTTTTTGATAAATCTTCATGTAGGAGAAGTTCAACTAAGAACATTACATTCTACATTCAAAAATCAAATATTATGGAATGGTATATTTGAGGACTATACAAATCATGCTAAGACTACAAGATTATGTGTTAGACTAGCCTTTCCTATTCCCAAATTGATCAAACAAAATTTTAACTGTGCTTTGTTAAATGATGAAGTTAAAACACATTATTTATAGGCTCTATATGATTGTGCTATTTCTTTTGATTTATTTTCAAGATAGAGTTTTGATTCAGTAGTAGCTGCAAGTGTAAACATATGGGACCAAATTTTAGTGCCTCTTAAAAGGTGAGAGATTATTTCCCCAAATAACTTAAGATGGATTATGAGGAGAGCATCCTCAATTCTAAAAATTTTAATAGAGGTAATAAAATCTGGGGGAGAATAGAAATGGATTGGCATGAGATATAGACCCCAATTGCTGATCATACTTATTTTAGGATGGCAGAGTTGGGCTCCACAATCAGAAGAGCAATTCAATATATGGAAACAAATGATTCAAACACATTAGGGATTTACAAGTAATTTAGATAGACATATAATAGATGAATTTGATGAATATGACTTGAGTCAGAGTATGGAAAGTAGAAGCCAGAGTTATGAATGCTAATAAATGTTTACAATGGGACTTGCAAAAGGTAAATCTTGGGGGAGATGATGAGCTCAAAATATGGCTCATTATTAACATAATATTTCCCTCAATCCATTTCTCAAAAGATATTATCTTATGCAAATCTTAGATTCTTAGATAGTTATTACATGGAAAATAGATATTTGTCTTCTTTATATTGAACCAAAAACTAAACCTTTACTTTGTCATTAATGTCTAATACATATCATGTTTTAGTGATCTTTGGTGTGAAAAATGCTTTGGAAAAAGACACATGCTTATTTATACAGACTCTGTAGGCTTATTTCTATGAACTCTATAGGCTTGTTTCTACAGACTCTGCAAGCTTGTTTCTATGGACTCTATAGTCTTGTTTCTATAGACTTCATAGGCTTATTTTTATGGACTTCGTAGGCTCATTCCTCTAGACTCTGTAGGGTCAATTTTGAGAATTATGTAAGGACAAAGCCACAAACAAGAAGTTAGAGGCTAGATAGGATAAGAAAGAACCACTCTAGTTGGAATCAAATAAGGAAAATAACCGCTTGCTATTTTGAAAGACTTGCTTTTGATAAACTTGTATGTAATCATATTTTAGGACTATTATAGGATAGGATATTTATTCCATGAAAATAATTAGATCTCTTAGAAATCCAATCTCCTATCTTTGGATGAAGGGATTGACCAAGGAGTCCTATTCTTTTGCATCCTATTTTGAGTTGATTGTATTAGTATAAAGTGTAAGACTTTAGACTATGAATATAATAAAAGATATAGAGAAAATAGAGAATCAAGAATTAGATATTATAAAAGCTTACAAGTTTCAGCTAGATTTTAATCATTTCATTTCTATGAATTAATACTTCAGTTTCTAGCACTAATTAATCTTTGTTCCTAAGTCTAAGAGGAGCAAGGGCCCACTCTCCTTGGAACTAGAAATTGTGTATGGTATTTATGTTCTAATTTATTAATTCGTTGTTATAATTAATTAGATCTTGATTCTATTTGCATTTATTTATAAAAACATCAAAACAAATTCATAGTTTAAAAAGAACATTTTCTTATTTCATTTCTTTTCTACGTAAAGTATGTTTTCTTTTACAACAGAAGAGTGAAGCAAATTTCCTTTTGTAAGTAGCAGTGTGAATTTACTTTCCTTGCAAATGTAAAATAAGAGTGTGATTTTTTACTTCTAGCAAATGAGTGGATTGATTTGATTTCTTTTTTTTTTTTCAACAAAAGTGTGAATCACTTAATTTAGGACACATTTCTTTCTTTAGTCAAAGTTAGAATAGGATCAGCAAGCACCCCCATAAGCAACCTTCTAGATCTACCATCCCATACCTTACTACAGATATATTTGGACACCAGCCCTAGTTGATAAGACACTAATTGAATATTGACTAAATGAGGAGATAGATGACACTCGCCAAAGCTGTGTATAATAAATTTTAATTTTGTAATGATGCTACGCATAGTATTTGTGAAAGTGCATAATGTTCATAGGGGTTTTCACATGTTTTCCTTCTTGTGTAGATAGATGATAAGCAATTGTACCCATGATTTATGTAATAAAAAATTAAACCAACTAATTGGGTTTTAATTTTCTTTTTTTTTTCCTTATCTATATTTGTATTTTTAGGATTTATTTTAATATTATATCTCCCATTTGAAATTCTTGATTACGAACCTTATTTTCATATGCTTGTCTGATGCCATCCTGATAGACTTTTGAGTGTTCCATAGCTTGAATACACTCTTTTACAAGCATTTATAGACCATGTAATCATTTTCTTGATATTATTTATCTTTTATTATGTTTTTGAGAGAGACCTATAAAGAAGGAATTTCTAACTCAAGTGGTAGTATTGCTCATGTGTTGTAAACAAGAGAATATGAGCTAGTCCTTGTTGGTTTATTCAAACTTGTAAGATATGCCTAATGTGCATAAGTAATATAATTTTTACATTATGTACCATGCTTTGTAACTATTTTACTTAAAATTATGATAGGATTTTTATTTATATAAATTGTTGACCAATGCCTTGTGGATAATATGGTGTAAAAAATGTGTGATGAATTTTGTATTTTACACAAAATATCTCAACTATTTTATTTTTGAAAGCTAGTACATTATCTATAACAACAGTTGATGGGATTCCAAACTTTGAAATAATATGTGTCATTAAGAATCAATAGATATATTCAATTGTAGTGGACTGTAAATGGATGACCTTAACCCATTTTTTGAAATGCTATGTAGAAAAAATAATGAACTTGTGACCATTTGACGAATTTGGAATCATCTTCCTAATCACTTCAAATCCTCAAAGGGAAAATGTCTAAGGTAAAAAAATTGGTTGTAATTATTATGGTGGAGCATGATTTAGGTTGTTATATTTTTGACATTGTTGTAAAAGTTTTGCATGTTCATGATAGTCCTGCTTTATTGTAAGCCAATTGTAGCCTTTTCATATTAATTTATGAGACAGATTTTCCACTAAAGTGACCACCACATGCACTATCATATACTTAAATCATGGCTATTTTGGCTTCTTCATTATTTAAACATCAATTTAATTTCCCATAAAGTTATATTTAAAACAAAGATCTGCCAATAAGACTATAATGCGTAGCCTCAAATTGTAATTTATGTTTTTCATTACATGTAGTATTATATAGTTTGGCCACCTTGTATAAAAAGTTATATATAATCACTATACCATTCTAAATTTAATACACTAAGAGTAACTGCTAGTACTCATAGAGCCTCAACATGTGTTTCTATATAGATAATTATTATAAATGTTATATATGAAAAAGGTCATGATCACCATTTATGTCAATACAGATTAATGAATTATCACTAGCCAAGGCATCCATAAGTTGATTGTCTTTCTAAGGGATGATTTATATGAGAAAGTATTTAAAATTTTTAATTAACTATTATATCAATTATTTATATGGAACTATTTTTTTCTTGTTTTGTTTGGTATATGTCTGACACTTGATTATCCACTAGTTGAGAATATCCATATACCCATAATTATTTTATTTGTAATGTGTGTGTTTTATATAAACCCAATACTAATGCTTCATATTTTGGTATGTTATTTGTAAAAAAAAATCCCAAAACAATATGCAAATGACATAAGTTGGCCTAGAGGTGTATTAAAAAAAATACTATAACCAACATCTATGACACATTTCAATCCATTGAAATAAATGGTCCAAATGTCATCGTTAATGTGATGTGGAGTGAGGTCATCTCTAAAATAATCATCAATCAGTATTGCATCTATCAATGGAACTACCACTAGTTAGTCTATGATAAATTGTCATTTTAGTGATTTCTAAGAGACTAATTTTAAATGAATTTACATAGGTAACATGACTCATTTATCAATACTTTTTGAATAGATATGATTTGAAAATAATAAATCTTAATGGGTCCACTTTTGTGATAACTTGTGTTTCATTATTATGCATGTAATGTCATGCCTTTTATGCCACAAAAACCAATGCAAGACATAATGTGTGTGTGTGTGTGTAGGACTTTATTTTATGTTTATTTATTTTATTTGTGCTATTCCTACACTTATGGTTTGGCTTGCTTAGGTTTCATTTGTCATTGGCAGTTACCTGACTATCATTTTTAGCTAGTTGATAGGAGTTACTCTTTGAAAAAATATTTTGGGTATGGGAGTTACATATCTATTCTAGGATCTTTACCACTATTATAAGATAATTTATTTGTCATCTCTCCTATTTTTACTCCTTTTGTAAATTTGAATACATGGAGAATTTGCATTGTTAAACTCTTGGTTTCTCTCTTATAGATCCCTTGCACATTTACTATTTTGCTTTGTTCAAGCATTAGTTAATTTAGTGTTCCATATTAAATCTTGGAAATATCCCTCACATTGTATCATAGCACTAGTTTTGGTAAACCACTTGTCTAGTTTTGTGTGTTTTTTGAGTTTGTTATGAAATTTTGAGTTTTGTTTTCAAAATACTTGTTTTTTTTGCATTCCTTTACATCCATTGCTAGTAGTTTTTGTCCTTGTTAGAGGCATTGGTTTTCCTTTGTTTAGTATAGGTTGATTAATATCTCAAAATAATATACATAATATGCATTTGTTTTTGTATTTCTTGCATTGATTATGCAGTAAGTTAGAAACAAGTTTCCTTTGCTATATCTTTGGTTTTGTATTAAGCCTATTTTTTTGTAATAGCAAAGGAAACGTCATATTAAAAAATATTCTCAAACGAAGGAGGAAACATGACATGCATGGGTAGTAATATTATGATATCATCATGGGAGAGTTTCATATTGAGGCACAAATTGGGGTTTTCTTGTTGTAATGTGTTTTTCTAGAATAAAGTATAGTGAGCAAGCACAAAGAGACACTTTTTGCATTACATGCTGGTCAAAGTTTCATTTGCATTGAGTAGAAATCTTAAATTATTGCATGTGTATCCAAATCCACTATACATCATGTTCTATCAAGCTAGTTTCTACTCATCTCATCATTTTCTCTCCTAAAACCATTTATTATTCTTACTACATGCACTCACACTGAGCTATGGATTGTGTGTGCTTGATCTTGTCATGGTATGCCTTTGATTGCCATTTCAAATTTAATTGTGGATGACATTACCTCCACATTTTCATCTAGCCTTCACCATCCACTACATATTCTATATCCATCTCCAATCACCCTTCCTTGTTCCTACATGTTGGTAACTTTTGTGCCTTCTCCTTTGGTTACCTATGGTTTTAAGAAAAACATGGCTTCCTATTTGGTTTTTGCTAAAATACTGAGCACAAAAAATTGAGGTTACATAGTTAAAAAAAGATATCATTTTCTTTAAAGTTAAAAAATTTACTCTATTAAAAAGGTTACTTTGCATTTTTAAATATCAAACAATCAATTTTGATACAATGGCCTTTTGATTTACATGTGGAAGTTAATCAAGGTGGGGTTTATTGGAAAATATGGTGAGACAGTTTATAGTGGAAGGGGGCACATTTTTTTTAAATGTTTTTTTACTAATTATTTTTTAATAAAATAATATATTGTAATTGGGAGATATAAGGAGATATTATAAGATTATTTATTAATTGGTTATAGACCTTCTATCATTATTTCACCTAATGAAGATGGTGGGTGAGGCCCAATTTAGTAGGTGGATAAACCCCCTCATAATAAAACCTTATTTTATCCTTCTCTCCTTGTTCACTATTTTGCACTTGTACTCCTCCCAGACATATTTTTGATGGTGATCAACATCCATTATAGGGGCATTTTTTAGAAAAAATGGTGAATTTTGGGAAATTCCAAGGGACACAAACTCAAAATTACATTTGGAATTGGGGGTTTAGGCCCTCAACCCTAACCTATATCAAATTAAGGATAAAATCAAGGATATAACCCCAAACCCCATAAGGGGCTCTACCCCTTGACCTGATTCCACCCCTAGATCCCTTTATTATGTCCTTTTATTCAATAATCCCAGTCTACTTTCTTCCACTAGAGGGTGAGGTATGATATGACAGGTGGTTATATCCCCTCAAAATAACATTTTATATGTCTTATTGAGATTTTTACACAAGAATTATTGATAGAGTCTGACATCTTCATGTTTCACATGTTTATTTTTTCATGTGTCAACTACCTTGATTGCTCATTTTTGTGGATGCATTGTTAGTTGATTTAACATCCATTTGTTGAGATGTGCATTGGAACTCATGCACTATTTTCTCTTACCTATTTGGATGTAGTATTGGTTGAGTCTAATGTCCATACATTTGATCATGTTATGTTACTTTTAAAGACAAGGGGATCATTTTTTATTGTCTTTGAGGGGTTGTTATGGGCCCTAATTTCTCTCTTGTACACACACTTAGTTTTCTTGACTTGTGCACCCCTTTAGTGTCATTTGAATAGATTTATCTCACACTCATGGACACATTATTGGTTAAGCCTACAATACATTCATTGAGTGTGCATTTTCACTTGTGTATTTTTTTCTCACTATACTTCTTTGGTGTCTTCTTTCAGTCATGTCAAATCCAGTTGATAAATATGAGTGGATAAGGAGAGTTTATTCTAATTTAATATTTATTATTGGAAAGACCAACTATGTTTATTAACATTCTTATATGGAATACTTACTCACAAGTAAGAATCAGACTCCATTCCTATATGGACAAATTTCTTCCCCTTCTGATCTGGGTTAGTATAATAAGTGGGCTAACAATTGTGACAAGGTTCTTGGTACTTTATTGTTACATATTTCCATGGATATTTGTTTCCATGTGGAATATACATGTCTCTACACTATTTGGAGCATCCTATAGTTAGTTTTTAGAGATCCTACTAAGATTTATATCACTCTTCATCCTCTTCCTATTATCTCTTCTGAGAATATTATACTCCCTCCTCCTACTCCTATTTATTATGATGACACCTTCATGGTGCACTGTGCTCTTCCTCTAGTCAAGATACCACTACAGGATAAGATTCTTCCCAACCTCAATTGTCTTATTACAGATTCTACTTCCATACATATTCTAGATATTTTTCTTCCAGAGCCTTCACAATATTTTACTTTAGAGGAGTCTACTATTTCCAGTGTGAGTACAACCACTGAGAGCTTCAACAAGTCAAATGTTCATGTGGATATTCATATTGTAGATATTTGTGCTTTATCTATATTATCTTCATTAGTTTTGATGAGTGTTGAGTTGATCTCTCCTCTACTCATGGACATTCCTCTAGAGAATGTTCCATGTCCTTGTTCTGATAGGTTCCCTTCAGTGGCATTATATCTAGTTCTTGTGCATGATCTTACCAGACCTATGCTACACCTTATTTTTGGACCTCTTTCATATATCTTCATATCGGTGCCTTTATCATCCATTTTGGATAAACTTTCATTACACACATCATGTTCTTACTTTAGTAATAGGAAGACACATTATTTGATGTAGATGGAGTTTCTTTAGTCTTCAAGCAGAGGATCTCATTATCGACATTGGTCATATTTCCAACTATACTTGGATTGTAGAATCCTTTAGCATCATCTTCATGGGGGCCTTCTAGATCTATATTCTTATTTTCTCTATTTTAAGGGGGAGGTTTTTTCCTATGGTTTTTCTCATTTTCTCCACTTTATGAGAGTTTATTTGTACATGGGTACCTCATCAAGTTTTGTTGTTGGGACCCATTTTCTTTGCTCACTTAAGCTAAACTTAAGGGAGTGTTAATCTAGGAATTTATTTTCCATTTATTTTTTTATTCATTTTATTCATATACATGTGGTTTATCTTTCTTAGGTGTCACTTATCATAGGGAGTTACTTGACCATCATTTTTAGCTAGCTAGTAATAGTTACTCATTGACTAGCTATTTCAAGTATGGGAGCTACATGCCTATTATAGGCTCTTTACCACTATTATAGGGGTGTTTACTTGTCATATTTCTTATTTATACTCATTTTTAAAGATAGATACATAGATAATCTATATTGTTACACTCTTAATTTCTCTCTTATAGATTTATTACTCATTTACTATTTTTCTTTGTTTAAGCACTAATGTAATTGGTGTTCCATACTCAATCTTGGTGGACTCTTCGACAATGTATGAAAATAAGGGTCTATTAGGAATAGGCAACATGATAATTGGTGACTTAATTAAATATTATTTGATAGCATAATTTTATTTGAAATTTTCATCCCATTCAAATTTTCTGTACTATTTTAGTAACTATGTATAAGGTTGTGTTTTATTAGCAAGTTGAGTCACAAAACATTTGATTGCCTTAACTCTTTTAGTGGAGACAATGTCTAAAATGGATTTTACCTTTTTGGTATCCAATTTAATGCCTCTTTAATACCTAAATTATCATAATAATCTCCCATAAGTAACACCAAAATCACATTTATTTATATTTTAGCATACATTATTTTTGTATATGCTCTCAAAAATATTTCATAAATTTATGGTGTGATTTAAAAAAAAATATATCCAATAAATAATATACATATTCTTCTACTATCTTGTGTATATAGCCATGGAAAATTTGTTTCATATCACACTAATAAGTAGTGTAGATACTAAAATATGATTTATTTATCATCTCAATAATGAATACTTGACAAATACATATCAAGGCTTCACCCTTTAATTTTAGACCTTCGTACTATTGAAAGGCTCACATTTGTCATTTCACTGTGCCTAATTATTTATCTCATAGTCTAAAACTATCATTTATGATGACCTACATTTATTGCATAGTAAAAAATTATTAAAACCTAATATATACTTCATTGTCAGTTTCAAATCCTCGTCATCTTCCTATCTGATTGAACACTTACATCCCACATAGGGACACTTGCATCAAAGCAAGTGTCTAAATTTGTGTATGGTGTACATAAATAAATGGTCATATAATTTCCAAATATTTTGAAGCCTAAGGGTCAACCCATTTTTTTTATTTAACCCTTCCATGATATATTTGTAAAAGGTGTGGTATATATATATATATATAATAAAATCATTATCACCAAGTCATACTCAAAAAAACTTACCAAGGACACATATGAAAAATCACCTTTCAGGTATTCAAACCTACCTTATTATTCCATATTTCTATATCAGTCATGGAGTATTCATATTATAATTATGAATCATTCAAAGATAAACCCATGAGTGGTAATAGTCAAATTAAAATTTATATCATTGCATGCCCTTGAATATAGCATATTGAACCCTAATGCACACACAAGCCAACATTTATGGTAGAACTACATATGTGTAACACTCTCTATTAGAATTAAGAAAACATTCCATAAACCCATGATTCTAAAAATTTAATAATAAGAACATCACATTAAGATGAAAATATGATATGCAAATAAGAAGGCAATCATCTATTATTTAGAAAAGGATATGCTAGTACAATAGAAATCTTTTATATAAGTAGGCAAGGCAAAATTAGAAACTAGCCTAACTAAACAATGTGGGATAAAACCTCATATAAGATAAAGTAGGAAAAATATTAAATACATAGTTATATCATAGGAAACATGAGAAATACATACTTTAACACCCCGCCCCCCCCCCCCCCCCCCCCCCCCCCCCCCCCCCCCCCCCCCCCCACAAGTGAAGCTAGGGGCTAACAATAGCCAAAAAAGATATAGGGGCATATCCACATTATGAATCTCATAAACTTGGCCTGATAAGGTACTCATGTATAATATATATCCATGAAATGAAGAAGGAATATGTCCTCATGAACACCCACCAAGGATAACTTATGAAACCCCAAGCATGCCACACAAATCAAGGAAATGAGGTGATGGAAAAGGCTTCATGAAGATGTCATCAATCTACTGCTAAGTTAGAATGTACTCCAAGCTAAGAAATATTTCCTAAATGTGATGATGAATGAAGTGCATCTGTACCTCAATGTGTTTAGTTTAATAGTGCTCAATTAGGTTGTGATATATGTGAATTTTAATCTAGTTGTTACACCAAAATATAGTGGGTGATTCTCGTGTGAAGCCAAACTTTATAAATAACTGACAAAGCTAAAAAACCTATTAACTTGCTATAATTGCTTATACTTAGATCCTATAGATTA
The DNA here is from genome assembly GCA_037957365.1 of Torreya grandis. Lineage (NCBI taxonomy): Eukaryota > Viridiplantae > Streptophyta > Pinopsida > Cupressales > Taxaceae > Torreya > Torreya grandis. The sequence continues at coordinate 4,728,333 of JARHVA010000478.1, forward strand.
AAGTGAAATAAATTGTTGCTTCTTGCATGGCCAAGAATTAGGTGAATAACTAATACAAAATATGTAGCCAAAGGTATAACACCTATCATAAAGATAAACTACCTAATCTGAATTAGTGTACCCAACTAACTGAGTAGAGTCCCTATTATAATGTAATCCAAAATGGGTAATGCCTCACATATATTGTAAAATTCTCTTGGAAACCTAATAATGACAATCATGAGGAGCATGTGAAAACCTAGATATAATCCCAAATGTAAATGAAATGTCAAGATGAGTATGGATAAAATACATAAGACACCCAACCATCTACCTAGATAATGTAGGATCACAAAGTGGAGTAGTGTACGTAGAAGTGAGAGAGACTCTAGATTGAAAAGGAGAAGGACTTGGATTGTAGTCAATAATGCTAAAACATTGAATAAGATCAAGAGTGTAATTTTGTTGACTCAAATGAATCCCTAAATCTGACTGTGAAATCTACAAACCAAGGAAAAAGTGCAAAAGGTATATATCTATCATATCAAACTATTTTGAAATTTCCTATTGAATAGCCCAAATATAAGAAGAGGATATAATTATGAGAAGAAGATCATTAACATATAAAACTAGTATAATAATGTCCTCCCTAATATGTTAGATATACACTGTGGGATCAAAGTGGTAGTGAACAAGGCTAATAGAGAGAATAAAAGAATCCATCTTCTCATACTAATTCTATAGAACCTTTTTGAGACCATAAGAAGAACTTTGAAGTCAAAAAACAAGAGAAGAATCATGAACAAACCCATCAAGCTGATTTATATATATTTCCTCTTATAAATATCCATGTAATAAGGCATTCTTAACATCCATCTAATACACTAGCCAACCATGTGATGTAGCAAGAGAAAGTATAAGGTGAATAGAATCCATCTTGGTAATGGGTGAAAAAGTCTCAAAGTAATTAATACCTTCAACCTGTAAGAACCCCTTTGCAACAAGATATGATTTATACTTATCAATGGACCCATCAGTTGCATACTTGGTAAAGTATACCCAATTGCACCTAACCAAATTTATTCCCTTAGGAAAAGATATTAAATCCCAAGTATGATTCTTCATCAAAGAAGAATACTCATATTTCATTACATCATCCCAATCCTATATCCATGATCTTGTGAAAAATATTATAGATCTTCAGAGAATGCCTGACACAAAAGTCTAATACTTATAGAATGTGTATGATGATGTGAAGTGGGTGGATGATCCTATATGAAAGGTGTTTCCTCAAAAATTATATTATGAGTCCACAATGGCATAGTGGAAACATCAGTGGGAATAGGATCCTCAGCATCTATAACCTCCTTAGGGGCCTCTTAAATTGGCTCCTCAAATAATGAATTCTCAATAAAAGGTGAAGAATCAACAAAAGAAGAAGAAAAAGGCATGGAAGAAGATGAATAATAATGAGATGTGAAGAGCTCATCAATATGTACATGCATTTAAAAAAGAATGCTATGAGTGTCAGGGTGTAAAAGGTGATAAGCTCTCATGTCCTCATAATACCCTAAAAAAATCAAAGGTTTAATATTCTTATCCAATTATTTCCTTTTATTCTTTATAAGAAACACCTAATCATGGTTCACAAAGACTCTAAAAATTGAGACATCAAGCTTGGTTCCAGATCAAGCCTCCTCAAGAGTCAAATGCTCAAGTGATCTATGTCATGTGTAATTTTGAATCTAGTTCACACAATTAAATACCTCTACCTAATAGATAAGGGTTTGACTTATGCCAAACCTAAAAAATAAAAGAATCTACATAACTTTCCATGTAGACTTGAGTAAACTCAATACATTAGAGGTTCTCTCTTTTCTCCTTCCACACTCCACAAAAGTGTAGTCTTCCAATGCTAATGCAACACATAATGTTAGTAATGAGAAAATAAAAAAAGAAAATAAGTGTCAAACTAGGAAAATATAATGTAAATACCCCAACATAGATCTTAAAACTTTCAATGTAATTGGACACCAACACCATCATCCCACACTCTCCAATGTACTTCCCTAGGAAGATTCAATGCATGGTTTCTCAAACTTCTAATGACAATAGTAGAAATGCACAATCATAATGGATATACATCCATGCTAAGCTCTTCCAAAATTAATCTCCTACTTAGCTAGTAATCTCTATAAAACACCATGCAAATCTTTTAAAACCTCCACCAAAAATCCCCATAACACAAGCCTCAGATCAGATTTCCTCTACTCAAAAAATCAAAATGCCAAAATAAAAAAGTTAGAGATCTAGAGCTCAACCAATCTCCTTCAAAATAGTCCATAGATGAATCTATAGTTTACAATGCATGCATAAAAAAGAACAAAAAAATCTAGCATTCCTCTTCTTACAATGCACCAATCTACCATCTACAAACCCCAACACAAAAGTGTAAGGTGTATGGTGCTTGGAATGTCTTCCAATGCAACTATAAGAGGCGATTATTCCAAGAAATACATATACCTCCACTTTTCCAATTCTTTTTCCAAGAGAATTTCCCCGAATAATGAATAATATATTGAGGATGAATGACAAGCAGAAGTAGAAGGTTTCAAAGCAAATAGAATTATATGAAAACTTGTAGCAATAAAGGATGGTTGAAACCCTTAATGGCTCTAGTACCATGTTAGGAATGATAAAAAATTCCATGAACCCGTGAATTTGAAGAGTTAACAACAAGAAAATCATGCAAGGAAGTTAAAAATATGATGAAAATAAGAAGGCAATCATATATTATTCAGAAAAGGATATGTTAGTACAATAGAAATATCTTGCATAAGTAGGCAAGACAAAATTAGAAACTAACCTAAGTAATGTGGGATAAATCCTCACATAAACTAGGAAAAAGATGAAATACCTAACTATAGCCTAGTAAACATGAGAAATACATATTCTAACACTCTCTTCAAAGTAGTAGCTATGTTGGCAATGCTCATTGATAGAGGGCTTCTTGAGGTCAGATTGACTTCATGATCCCACTAACTCATTTTTTTCAAGGTATAAAGGCCTAAGCTACATATTTAGGGTTTATGTTATAACATTTAATGTCTACATGGTGTAATCATAAAGAATCTTAGTACATTTTAGCTAAATAATAATTAATTACTATTTATTAACACATGTTAACAACCTCATGTAAATAAATAATAAAAAATAAATTATTTATAACTTATTGGTAAAAATAAAATATTATTGTTTATTTTACTATTTGTATTTGAAATGTTCTTGGGATGGTTGGACCCATTAGTTACAATGGTCACCTCACTTCAATTTTTACTATAAAATAGGGTTTATCCCTATTATTCAAGCATCTCGATGATCTGTAAATATCTTGGGTGAACAAAGGTTTTTTTAAAGGCCATTATGTGAAGAAGTGAGAAGACAAAAGAAGTTATATTGGGGGTTATTATTAGTTTTCAAATATTGAATATCAATTACTATGGGTTTATTACCTATTTTGGATGTCTTCCCACCTAATCTATGTGTCATTTTTCTATGTATCTTTGCTATCAATTACTTGTCTAGATTCAACACTATGTATATGATTATATGTTTTTTAACATGGTATGAGAGCAAGGTTGACATTATTGATTGATTGACAAGATCATTTGAATTTTTTTGACAGGCTTGTGGAGACCTTTGTGCAATTTTTTTTCACTCATATTCAACTATGTGTAGTAGAAGTAAGCCCACAAAAGCATATGATTTAGCTTGAAATAATTATTACTTCAATTTTGGTGTTGTGGACATGATAAAAGATAAATTAAGAATTATAAACTCTATTCAAAGATTACAAATGTTTTAAAACAAATTTGAGATCTTTTTAAAACCCAACTCAAGCCTAGGACATCATTGTTTATTCATGTACAACCTATGTGGTGTATTTTTTTTTTGAAAGTCTCATAAAAGCTTCTAGTGGTTGTTTAAAACATCCAGATCCTCCTGTTCAACAATAGACCCTTGTCAAGCAACTAGATTCTCCTTTCAATTTTTTTTTTTTTTTTTGAAGATTTTTTTTCCTAGGCATGGTTATATGACCCTATGGCATTGAAAAAAAATCCAAAAATCATGTTTCTTGACATAAAATTGTTGTTTGAAGGTTTTATATGCTTAGTTTTATAGTGGTAAGGCCTCTTGTAAATTTTTATAACCTGAGAAGCATTGGTTTAGCCTATTTAAATTTTCTATCTTGTTCATAGTCACACTTGTACAACCTAGTAAAACACAACTTTTTTGAACCAAAAATCAAAATTTGAAGTCATATTTTGCTTTTTGGGAAGGATACAAGAAGAATTACAAAGTTTCATTCCCTATGGTGACATAGATAAGCTTATGTGATCTCCCCTGTTGTAACTAAAGTTCCATAACCAACTACAAAAACACATAGGTGAGTATAATAGTTTGGAGAATTATTTAAAAATAATTAATTTTAATAAAATTTCCATTTTCATGTATGTTACTTGGGTCCTACACTGGGTGATAGTTTGTTTACCAAAAAGTTCAAATATATATATATATATATATATATATATATATATATATATATATATATATATATATATATAGTGTTTAAAATTACATGCATATATATTTTAATTTATATACATATTTTTTATTAAAAAAATTGGTATAAAAAGATTCATTTATAAATTTTTGCATGTAGTGTATTAAAAAGCTTATAGATGAGTTAGAAAGCTTATTATTGCTAGAACTTACAATTAAAGATGTCTCAAGTTTAAAACGCCCTAAAATTATTATTTTCTGACTTGATAAAATTTATTTTAAAATTTAATTTAAATTTAATTCCATTTTTTTTCTTTGCATGCCAACTTTTCATGTGTTTAAAACCCTAGTTGATATATCAAACTTGTTTTGACTTTCAACTTAGTGAATGTTTTGTTAAACATAGTCATAGAACTAGTCAATCCCTAGGTTTTAACACCTTCTAAACACATCTATGTGGTCCATTTTATGTTTTTAAACCTTATATTAATGTTTTTACATAATAATAATAATAATAATAATAATAATAATAATAATAATAATATTGTCTAAGTGGTTTTTCTAAGTACGACTCTTTTGACACCTAGTTTAGTGTAACTCTATTTCAGTTGTTTACATTATTTGGCATTTAAATTGTGTAATTAAGTTTATTTGCATGTGTGATTCATGTTAATTTGGAAAATAAGTTCAAAAACTCATTAATTTTTTTAAAAAAATAGTTGTGCTTATATTAGTGTATTTTTACAACACTTGTGACACCTTGTTTTGTCACAATCTTTTAAAATTTTATTTCTTTATCTAGAATTAAATTGAAAAAATATTGTGTGTTTACATTTGTAACATATTTTTAATTCCAAATAAAGTTAAAATTCACACTAAAATGGATTCATTTTAAGTATTTTTTTACAGTCATTCTTAAAGGGAAGCTATGGTTTCACTTAATTTTGTTTAATAAAAATCATAAATGCTTAATGGAAATAACTATAATAATTGGAAAATTCATGTTAAAGCTAAATTTATTGCTTGAAATATGTGGAATACAATCATTGGGATTGTAAAATCCCCTTTTAAATGACATGTGACCCTTGAGTTTACCAATGCATTTCAATAAAAATCGCATAAAACTATGCCCATTATATTTCAAAGTGTTAAAGATAAATTATTTATCCACACTGGTACTTAGGAGTCTCTCAACAATGCTTGGAAACTCTTTGAGTCCATACACAATGGAACTCAGCTCTCAAAAATCATCAAATTAATCCTTGAATTATTGACTACACTTATGAAAGGTGATGAACATTAAAATTGAGTTAGATGGATGTAATTTTAATTTGACTCTGGATCAATTAATTTATTTTATCATTCAATTAAATCTTTGTGAAAAGTTTAGAAATTTTATTTCAATTTTGAATTCTAAATATCAAACTAAGCAAGATATCCCTGACCTTAACACCTTATTTACTCTCCTAATTAAAGAAGATCAATTTATGACCAATTTTTATTCTAAAGAGAAGGCCATTTAGGTAATTCTCACCTTAAATATAGTTTATGATAATAATAAGAACCAAAAACCTAATCCTGATTTTACTTCTGGCTCAAATAGGAATAAGAATTTGGTCATAAAAATCATAAACCTAAGTTTAATAGAAATTACAATATGTGTGGTAAATTTGGTCATAAAAGTGAATTTTTTTATAAAAATAAGGATAGACTTACAAATCAATCTTTTAAAATAACAAGGAATAAATCTAATTAAAAAAATTAAAAGAATAAAAACCCCAATCAAGATAGTAATCAAGATAAAAATGTTATTATGTTATAGCCTAATTTATTTGTTTCAAACAAAAATAAATAAATTTTAGATAGTGGTGCATCACACTATATGCCATGTTTATCTAATATTATTTGTGATTCTAGAGATAACTCTGAAATAAATTACTTAGGATATAATTATTTTTTAGAAGCAACTAAATAGGGAAAAACATAGTTTTTAAATGTTTTAATTAATGATTTTTTCTATGTACCTAATCTTAACAATAATTTGATATCTTGTTATCAACTTATAAATTATGATTTCATTGTAACATTTTATTGTTATTATTATTGGTAAATAGTTTTGAAAGGGACCATACCCAATACAAAAGGCTAAAAATCTAGATAAAACAAGGAAACCCATAACAAAAAAAGGTTCAAATTCTAGATAAAACATGAGTATAGAAGTGTTTTTTAAAAGAATGGGGTCCACCTCCCAGCTACAAAAAAGGTCTAAAAACTAGAAAAGTCAAAAGAGGGCAAAAACAAAGAATATCCTGATAACTAATAACACCAAAACAATAAATCAACAACTTCACAACATCAAAGTAGCACCACAACAATAATAAGATAGCAAAATAGAGAAAAAGAAGCTTCACTTGAGGTATTTATTGAAGCTATTTTTGAGTCCCTCCAATGCATTAAATAGATTGAGAGTAGTAATTTGAGATGGGTTTGTCATGTCAATGGTGGTTAGAGCATAAGTCTTCTCAGTTCCACCCTTCCACAAGCCTAGATACAAGTTGTTAAGGGTATAAACTTGCCTAACTTGAAACTCAAGGAACTCTAGAATGGCCTAGTGTATGGCCATATGATCAATCTATCTACCCCTATTATGATCCATAGTGTCTTCCAAATATTTCATTCTTTTGAAAATATATTACATCTTAGTCTCATAATGGGAGGAGTTATCTACCTTCTCCTTGCCTTTATTAATAATCTTGGTGAACTATTTGACCTCCTTCTTGAGCTCACTGATGCTTTCTTCAAGTTGAATAACTTGATCTTTGAGCCTAGGTTCCTTGAGATTATGTTTGGAGGGACCAGAATCCACAACAACCTGTCAATGAGGCTCTCTATAATGGCAATTTCCTTACCCATGTAAAAGCTAGGAGTCATTCTCTTGCCTTTATCACTACTTCTAAGAACCCTCTTAGGAAGAGGAGAAGGTGAGGAATGAAATATGGGATTCTTAATCTTAATCCTTCTCTAAGAAGGAGGTTCAAATGGGAGAGGGGGAAGAATATTGAAAACTATAATGTTAATAGGGATTAAATTGTAGTGTTGATTCAAAAGAAAAATAACCTCTTTATAAAGAGGTAGGGCATGTTTATGTGCCTAAAATTCTTGAATAGAAGCTTTCATGGATTGTAATATATAATATGGGAGACTAACCCTTAAGCCATTATAGAAATGGTTTAGAAGGAATATATGATGAAGTGGTAGAGTTTTATAGCTACCCTCCAAAGTCACATACCTAACCAACATACAAGCCACCTTATCAAAAGGAACATGGAGAGAGGAATGCACAATACTAGCTTTAACAAATTCTAAGATGTTAACCATAAAACCCTCCAAAAGCATTTTCTCCTCTGTAGCCATGTCAAATTTTTTTTTGAAGAACTTCAAACCATCCTTGTTGAGACCAATGATAGAGGAAATTATTTCTTCAATGATAGATAAATTCTTACCTCTATAGATGACAACCTCATTTTTATAATCGTTGGAAAAAGTGATAGAAATGTGGTTTCCATGTCCATTGATCTTTTTCATGAAACTTGTGAAGCCTCCCACATTTAAAGTCTTCCAAAGTTCTCCATTTACCTTCCAATTTGAGTCACACATCATCTCAACATGGCATGGAGAGTCACCGATGGCATTAACAATATGTTATCAGCATAAGGGCACACAACATATAACTAATAAATCATTACCACACTACCTTTGCACAGCCCATTACCTAAGAAAATGATAATACAAAGAAGACCAATACAAGATACCTACAAAATAATCCCAAAGAAGGCATGTGAAATCCAAATAATGATTATCCTTCACATGAGTTATCAAATCACCCATCCCACAACTAAGCATAATTAATTAACCTTCATTGAAAATGATATCCTTAGTATTTTTTGGGATTTGGTCATGAGTAAACCAAAATTGAAGTTGTTTATTAATCACCCCCATATTAGAAAAAGATTCCATGACATGGTTACCTTCTCTATAGGTGTGACATATCTTGTAATTTTAAAAATCCCCTCATATGCTAACAACCTCTAGTATGAAGTCTCTAATAGTCCAACTAGTTGGATGAATACCATTAAGGTGATTAATCATATTTAAAGAATCACCTTCAATGATTATATTTGTGATATGACAATATCTCACTAACATGATCCCCCATAGAGCAATAAGTGCCTTATCATAATGGTTGGATTTTATTCCCATAGGTCTAGCATAGGCAACAATAAAATTACCTAAGTGATCCTTGATGATACCACCCCTTCTTGCAGCTCATGGATTGCCTTTAGAGGCACCATCAAAGTTTAGTGTGTACAATTTTGTTGGAGGAGGGATAAATTTCATTGTAACATTGATTAAATTTAGTCGTTTCATTAGAAATAAATTTGGTTCCTTGATTTTTAAATGTGTTCAAAAGAATGGTTTATATATCTTCTATCTTTTTTCTGCATGTTTTATTTCATCATATAGTAATAATAAATTTCAATTATGGCATGATAGATTAGGACATGTTGATTTTATAATTTACCATGATATGTCTTCAAATAATATTTCTTTAAGACTTCCTTTTAACCCCTTTCATCATGACACTTATGAGGGTTACTTATGTGGTAAGTAACCTACTAACCCTTTTCACAAGAATCACAATGTGAATTCTTCACATCCATTAGAATTGATTCATAGTGATGTTGTAGAACCTATTGAAGTTATATTTCTGAATGGTTATTTATCTATTATCACTTTTATTGATGATTATAGTATAATAATTTGGTGATATTTTATTAAAAATCAATTTGATGTGTTGTCTAAATTCAAAGAATTTAAATCCTTTATTGAAAATACATCTACTTTTTCTATTAAGATATTAAGAACTGATAATGGTAGTGTATATATTAGTAAAGAGTTTGAGTATTTTTACATTAGTTTTGGTATTCAAATAGAAATAATAACTTCATATTCCCCTTATTAAATTGGTATTATTGAAAGGAAAAACCAAACTATTATTGATATGGATAAAACAATGTTACATTCTACAAATGTTCCTCCTAGTTATTATGGGTCAAAGCCATGAACACAATTGTGCATATTCTAAATAGAGTTCCTAACAAAAATTTGCATATTTCTATGCCTTAGAAATGTGGTCTAAAAATAAACCTAATGTGACTCATGTTAGGATCTTTGGTAGTCTAGCTTTGATCTTTATTCATAAAATTAAAAGAAATAATATTGATCTCAATCCTATTCTTGAATTTTTATAGGTTATGAAGGTAAAGCAAAAGTATTAAGAGTTTATGATCCTTATAAGTGTTAGATCATTGATAATAGGGATGTTTTTATTCTCAAAACATTCTTTTGTGAGCCCTATATGGAACATCCTCAACGTTCTTATGTTGATTAACATGAATCTCATGTCTCTCCTTGTGATGAAACATATGCCCTTGAGGAAGTTGATCCAATTTTGTATAACTTAGAGTCTAAGGAAGCACTTGGGTTTCACATTCAATCAAAAATACCTAAATACACAGAATCCCTAATCTAATCTTTGAATGTTGATAACCTTAATAAATTAACTAAAATTCATCATTCTTATCATGTATTAATTACTATGTATGAATGTGAACCTCAATACTTTGAGGAAGCCAATAAAAATGATATATGGAATATTTCTATACAAGATAAATATAATTCCTTAATTAAAAATTAGACTTGGGATCTCATCCCTCTACCAAAAAGGCATATTGTCAGTTGTAGGAAACTTTATAAGATTAAATATAATTAAATTGATAAAATTGACAAATTTAAATATAGATTAATTTATTTTATGTTATCTCAAAAAACTAGGATTGAATATGTTAAATTTTTTTCTCCTATAGAAAAAATGAGTACTATTAGATTGCTTGTTGCTCTTGCAGCCCAAAATAGTTGGGTTATCCACCAAATAGCTGTCAAGAATGTGTTTTTAAATGGTGATTTAGAAAATAAAATATACATGACTCAACCTAAAGGTTTCACTAACCCTAATATAAAACATTTTGTATTCAAATTAAATAAATATTTATATGGTCTTAAATAAGTGATGTAGGAACATCAAGCAAAAAGTTGTCAATTTTGTGTTTTGGTCATTAGAGGTCAAAAGTTGGTCAATGTTTAGTTTTAATGTGTTTATAAAAACATTTTAAGGTTAAATTAATGTATTTGAGGTCATAGTTAGTCCATAGGGATCATAGGATTCAGTTTTGAAGGTGTTTGGAGTTTTCCCTCCAAAACCAAGAATTTGAAAATTCAAATATTTATAATGAGTCTAGAGTGATCAAAACATGGTAAAAATGTGGTTAAGAGAGTGGAAGCCTTGTAAAGATATAAAAGTGATGAAAGGAATATTGGATCATATATCATCATAAGTAATTAATATAGGAGCAATAAAAAAACAATATTAGTCACCTTATACGTTGAGGTAATTATGGAAAAGAAGTTGATGTAACTTCCAAGAAAACCCACATTAAACTAAAAAGAGAGTTAAATATAGAGAAGAGGTTGGAATAGTAGATGGAGAGAGGAGAGAAAAATAAGGAGAGATAAGTTCCAAGAATATCACATGAAGGTGAAGACAAAAAAAGATGGACAATGTCAATGCTAAGGACAATCAAAGAGACTATGTGGTCTCTCATTTTGTAGCTAACATTGCTTTAAAGTTTGTGATTGTAGGTATGAAGAAGAAATTGGATAAGGACAAGAATGAGGCCTAAAATTTGGTAAAATATGGGCCAATAATGACACCCATCAAGTGGTAAGAGTATTACAAAGAAAAATAACCTCTTGAAGAAGATAAAGTGTTGAAGATTGAAGGAGCAAACATAACTCAAGAAGCAAGCATCAAGTGAGATTTATGAGAAACAAATCCATGAACCAAGAATGAAGAAGATAAATGAATACAATTTTATTTAATCTGAGTATGATAAGGTTGAAGGTGGCTTATAATAGTTGTAAGATACAACAAACAAGAGTTTACAACAGTTAGAACACTTTATAGAGTTGGAAGATACATAGACAAGAAGGATAAACAAAACCAAGAAGAGGAAAAATAAGAGTTTGGAAAGCAAAAAGGAGAAATTAATGAAGAATTATAGGCATGTGAATGTTAATTACCCTTGAATAACCAATTATAAGGTGATAAAGAAATCTTTTGGCACAATTTTCTCTCTCTTAGAGAGTATGATGTAGGAACATCAAGTAAAAAGTTGTCACTTTTGTGTTTTGGTCATTAGAGGTAAAAATTTGGTCAATGTTGGTTGTTAATGTGTATATACCAATATTATAAGGTAAAATTAATGTATTTTATGTCATTTTTATTCCCTAAGGATCATAGGAGTCATTTTTGAAGATGTTTGAAGTTTTCCCTCTAAAACCAAGAATTTGAAATTTCAAATATTTGTAATGAGTTGAGTGATCAAAGCATGGAAAAAATGTGGTTAGGAGAGTGAAAGTATTTTCAAGGTCTAAAAATTCATGAAAGGAATATTGGATTATATATCATCATAAGTCATTAAGATAGTTATGAAAAAGAAGTTGATGTAACTTCCAAGAAAAACCTACATTAAAATTAAAAGAGAAGTCATTGTAGAGAAGAGGTTGGAATAGGAGAGGTAGAGGAGACAAAAATAAGGAGAGATAAGTGCCAAGAAGAGAAAATTAAGGTGAAGACAAAAAGAGAAGATGGATAATGTTAATGTCAAGGACATTCAAAGAGATTATGTGGTCTCTGATTTTGTATGCTAACATTGCTTTTAAATTTGTGTTTGAAGGTATGAAGAATAAATTGGATAAGGCCAAGAATGAGGAATAAAATTTGGTAAAATATGGGCCAAGAATGACACCCATAAAGTGGCATGATGATGACAAAGAAAAAGAACCTCTTGAAGAATAAAAAGTGTTTAAGATTGAAGGAGCAAACATCACTCAAGAAGCAAGAATCAAGTGAGATATATGAGAAAACAAGCCATGAAGCAAGAATGAGGAAGATAAATGCATATAATTTTATTTAATCTAAGTATGATAAGGTTAAAGGTGGCTTATAATAGGTGGAAGATACAATAAACAAGAGTCTACAACAATTCAAACACTTTATAGAGTTGAAAGATACATAGACAAGAAGGCTAGACAAAAAAGAGTTTGGAAAGAAAGTAGAAAGGAATTAATAATATCAATCATGTAAATATGAGTTAATCTAAAATAAACAATTGTAAGGTGAGAAATAAATTTGGTGGTACAAGGTTTTCTCCTTCTTGGGGAGTATGATGCAGGAGCATCAAGCAAAAAGTTATTGATTTTGTATTTTGGTCATTAAAGGTCAAAAGTTGGTCAATGTTGGGTGTTAATGTGTGTATACCAACCTTTTAAGGTCAAATTAATGTATTTTATGTCATTTGGAGTCCATAAGGATCATAAGAGTCAGTTGTGAAGGTGTTTGAAGTTTTCCCTCCAAAATTAAGAATTTAAAAATTCAAATATTTACAATGAGTCTAGAGGGATCAAAGCATGGTAAAATGGTGGTTAGGAGAGTGGAAGTATTTTCAAGGTATAAAAATTCATGAAAGTAATATTGGATCCTATATCATCATAAGTCATTATGATAGGAGTAATCCAAAAAATAAGACTAGTCACCTTGTATGTTGAGGTAGTTATAGAAAATAAGTTGATGTAACTTCCAAGAAAACCTAAATTAAAATGAAAACAGAAGTCATTTTAGAGAAGAGGTTGGCATAGGAGAGGGAGAGAGGAGAAAAAAATAATTATAGAGAAGTTCCAATAATAGCACATGAAATTGAAGACTATAAGAGATGGACAATGTCAATGCCAAAGACATTCAAAGAGACTATGTGGCCTCTCATTTTGTATGATAACATTTATTTTAATTTTGTGTTTATAGGTATGAATAATAAATTGGAGAATGCTAAGCATGAGGCCTCAAATTTGGTGAAATATGAGCCAAGAATGACACCCATCAAGTGGTAAGATGATGACAAAGAAAAAGAACCTATTAAAGAAGACAAAGTGTTGAAGATTTAGAGGATTACACATGTAGAATATGAAGAGAAATATTTATATGATGAATTTACATGAATATCAATTGAAACAAATTATATGGTGCACCAAGAAGATAAAAAGGTCACCCAAGAAGACATGGAGGTCACCCACGAAGATATGGAAGAAGAGATAAGCTTGTGGTAGTTGCCTATGAAGGTAAATGAGTTTTTGAACCATCAAAAGGTGATGAAAATTTGTAGTCTAAGAAAATTCAAGGTCCTCTAAAAGAATATTTTTTTCAGACTTTTACGAACTATCTAGTATGGAATTTGAGCACTGTGGCAAGTAAAGAGGGCTAAATAGGCCTAAAAGAGGGGTAATTACTTAAGGAAGTGTCATATAGATAAGGATATAGGTCGTTTAACTTCATGGGAGGTTGAAATAACATATAGAGTACTCCAAAGTGTTGTTAGTTCTTTAGGAGATTGACATATTTGGCAAAACAAAGGAAAAAGGTTAAGGAAAGGGCTACAAGCCTTGTTAAGATTGTGTGAGCCTCAAGAAAGGGTATTGAAGGGTGGGGTTAGTATGAGGACTTATAAAGAGATGGAATAGGTATAAAAATATTTTCCAAAAACATATCTACATTGAAGTTGGTGTCTTTAAACATAGAGCAAGATTTGCGTTTTGAAGCCTAAGTGTCTAGGCTAACAAAAATCTAGTGGAAGAATAAATAAAAGTTGTGTATGAGATGAATGGAAGGAGATAAAGAGAGTATGAATAGAGGTAAATTCCATCAAGGAGGATGTTCTATAGGTATAAGGAACAAATACTAAGTAAAATAAGTTTTGAGCCCAAATAGTTAAAGGAAGAGCTTGATTGCACAAGAAGATTCAAGACAAATCAAAACATTAGATGAGACCTTTGACAGGACCAAAAGTTTGAGATGATGGTTTGATGACTTCTCCCCATACCTCTACAAGCTCCTTGATTTTTTTATTCTAATAAATTAGGTTTCTCTAATTGATACTTTCATAATGATCTATTTGTTAAGTTTGAAAATGGTCATTTAATCTTAATTATTTTTTATGTTGATGATATTTTTATTAACGATGATCTAACTAGTTTAATTCATAAGTATAAGGATAAACTAAGTTAACTATTTGAAATGACATATTTAGGCATTTTGCATTTTTTTAAGAATGACTATATTTTAAGATAAACATTTTATTTTTATATCACAATCTTAGTATGCACATAATATTCTTGTTAAGATTAACATGTTTGATTGTAAATATTCTTCTACTCCTATTGAAGTTGGCATTAACTTGATCCAAAAATTGCATGCAAAAAATCTAACACTAATTTATATAGACAACTTGTTAGTATTTTGATTTATCTAACCATTACTAGGCCATATATTTTATATGTTATTGGTATTGCTTCTAGATTTATGAAGGATCCATATTTAGATCATTGGAAATTAGCTAAATGTATTCTTTGTTATATCAAATGAACAATCAATTTTAGTTTATTTTATTATTATATGAATAATGCTAAATTGTATGGTTATTGTGATGCTAACCATGTTGGTGATACTATAGATTGTAAATATACTTATGAATGTGTTTAAGTTTGGTGTAGGTGCTATCACTTAGAGAAGAAAGAAGCCACCTAAAATCTCTATCTCTTCTATATAAATAGAGTACAAAACTATTATGAAAACTACTAAAGAATCCATGTGGCTATGAAGGTTGTTAGGAGAAATTCATTTGGTTGTTTCTCATGGTACCATCTTTCATTATGATAACCAAATTTGTATAGCTCTAGCAAGAAAACTAGTGGAACACCAAAGAACTAAACATATTAAAGTTCATGTGAATTTTATCTAAGAAAAAGTCCTCAATGGTGATATAGATATGGAGTTTTATCCTACAGAGGAAAAAGTAGTAGATATCTTCATAAAATAACTTGGTGATACCAATTTTTATCTATTTCATGCAATGTTGTGCCTCTTAGAATTGCCATTTAGGGGGGGTGTGCATGACAATGCCACTTCTTCATGGCCATATGTTTCTTCTCCTTCTCTATAATTCTTCTTATTTTAAAGCATTGTAAACTTCATGTGAAATTTATTTGATTAGAGTAAAATTTATGTGTAAGTTTTACTTTTTTACCCTAATACATTAAATCATACTATACAATGGAGGTCATTATGTTATAAACGGCTCCAAATATTCTTGGTTGATTATTCATGAGAAATTGTGAGATGTAGTCTCAGGATTATGATAGCTTAATCTTAATTTTGAGTAGTTTGTGGAATATAATTAATTTTATTTCAAAAGGTGGTGTTAGGCATGATGTTGGTTTTTAAATTCTTCAATTTTGCACATGGTATAATTCATTTATGGTGACTATGGCATTTATCCCTTCGTAGCATTAAAGGAGAGTGTTAGAACATTTAATGTATAAGCAGTTTAATTATAAAGACTCTTAGTGTATTTTAGGTTATTAAATAATAATGAATTCTTATTTTATTAACATGGGATAATAACCTCGTTTAAATAAATTATTTATTACCTATCAGTAAAAATTAAATATTATTATTTATTTTATTATCAGTGTTTTAAATGTTTTCAAGATAGATGGACCCATTAGTTACAATGGTCACCTCCATTCATGTTTTACTATAAAATAGGGTTTACCCCTATTATTCAAACATCTCTATGATTTACAAATATCTCGAGTGAATAAAGGTTTTTTTGATGGCCATTCTGTGAAGAAGTGAGAAGGAAGAAGAATTTATATTGGGGATTATTATTATTATTACTCAAATATTTAATATCAACTACTATGGGGTTTTTACCTCCTTTGGAGGTTTTCCCACCTAATTTCTGTGTCATTATTCTTTATATATTTTCTATCAATTACTTGTCTAGATCCAATACTATGTATATGATTATATAATTTTTAACAGTTTGATCAATAAATGATCATCTATAGCCTATACACATGAATATAACATCTTAGCATGATTTTATGATAGAAAACTTAGAAATATATAGTTGGTCATTTTGCAATAAAGTTACTTTTTTTTACTAGATAGATCCGTTGACATCAAGACACCTACATCAACATAAGTGTCTCAAGGATGACACAATTATCTAGGACTATAGAAATAATATTTTCAGAATTTGACATCTAGATCCTAATGTTGTTCTAAATTTTTTCCACTTTTGCATATCTCAGATCTACCTATGCATTTATAGATAATCTAAGTATTATATCTTTCTATTTTATTTACAATTAAATCATTAATCTAAATTTACTTTCTATATTTATCATAACTTAGCATTTTAATTCAAAAATTTATTAATCTGAGTTTTCAATTAATTTCCCTACATTAGAATAGTTTTATTCATATTGTGTGTAATTTATTCTACACTTAAACACACATACAAATCCTAAAAAGGTTTAAATATTTGTTGAACCTAATCTATGTGTATTCTCATGCAACTCCTATCTTGCTCTAGTGTTTTTAGCAAAAAGCAATAATTATTTGGTTTTGATTTTTCCTATCATGTTGGATTGTTCAATATAATTTGTGTATTTATTATACTTTTCTCATCTTAGTCTTTAGAACATTAAAAATGGAAAAAATGATCCTCTTCCTCCTCCTAACTCCATGGATGGTGATATATATTTTTCATCTAACCAGGTCCATGTTATCACTACTCTAAAAGGTAAGATTGTCCATCCTATTGTACCTATCCTTTATCAAACCCCTTCACCTCCCACATCTCTTATATATGTGTGTGTATGCATATTGATTCCAAATTAGCTAGGGTTTGTGATTCTGAAGTCCTTAAAGATAAAATAATAAAAATGAGAAATTTAATAGAAGAGTTACAAAATAAAATTCAATATTTAAATTTGGATGTCACGTCATTGAAAAGTCAAATTACATACCTACAAAATCCAAAATATGCTAGTGTTAACCATGTGTTTTCATCCTCATCTAGAAATGTTATACCCAATAAAGTTTCAGATCAAAATTAGAAAAAAATGATCTAAAACAAGTGATTTAAATAATATACCAAAGGTTATTAAGATTTCATGTGAAATTATAAGATAAATGGTTAAAAACAAAGTGTTGAAACTACCTCTTATACATCCTACAAAGAGATAAAAACACTATTGTGCACATTGCAACATGAAATGTGAGCAAATATGAATTAAACTATGTAATTCAAACTCAAAAATCAAACTAACTATTATGAAGGATTATGGAAATAAATTAGAATGATAGGATAAATATTACCAATCCTTGCTTCAACTAGCCTCCTTCCAGGATGTTCAAATGAATGGTTAATTGCATGTAGACTTAGATTTTGATATGGTGATTGCTTGATCAAGGATGGTGGATAATTACTTTAATGGTTGGACATGGATTTTCCATGAGAATTCTAAGTTAGCTTCAATGGAGGAATAGGTTGGTTTATTTAGAAAATAGAGGGAGAGATCAAAGGTGGAGATTCAAAGTTAGATGAGGGAGACCAAGGGTTGAGGATTAAAAGGTATTTAAAATTACATGAAAGCCTCTAGATTTAGAGGTTTATATAGAAGATGAGTGAGAATAGAGAAGGTTCTAAATTTGGAGGGTTATAGAATCCTCCTTAGGGACTAATGATGATTATATGGGGATTATATAGGGATTAGGTAGGTGATTAGGTACTAGGGGTATAGGAGAGCCTAGACATAGGCTAGTAGGTGAGATCTTGGGAATTTAAAATTTCTAAATAATAGGTAAATGGGATTAGGATGAGATAATGAAGATTTAAGATAAATTAATGATGAAGTGGGATAGAATAATGTTAGTAGATGATGAAATATGAAGAAGGGGATATTAGATAAATGACTAGGAATGGGATAAATTACCAAGATAAATTATAATAAATGAGATAAGCAAAATTAGTGTCGACTAATAAGATTATTAGTGATGATAATGTAGGTGAGAAAATTTAGATGCATAAATTTTACCCCTCTTTGAAAGGGCATTGCAAGTGGATGAAGTAGAGGTAGTAATGGTATTTAAAATAAAAACCATGTCATGGATGAATTTTAGTAGATGATATTAGTGGCTATGATTCCCCCTCAAGGGGACATGTGGGGAAGAATGAAATGGATCGCCATTCAAAAGAAGAAATGATGGGTGGGATGTGATGGATAGAAAAGGAGATGGGATGATATATGTGAGATAGATGATGGTGAAGAATATTGACTTGAGTAATTAACTAATATTTAATGATAATACCCCTAGTAAGGACACATGCATAGGGATTAAATATGACTAAGTCATGGTTATCAACACATCCCAAGGGGGAATCAATCATAACATGAGCATGATTAGATTAAAAAAGTCGTAATATTTAGATGTATCCCAAGCAAGGATGCATGTAGAGGAGAGATATATGCAAAGATAAGATGATGATTTGATAGGATTAATGATGGGTGTATCTTAAAGATAACATCGAGGGCTATGAGGAAGGTGATGATAGAGAATGATATGATTGAGCGACCAAAGGAGAGGAATTAGACTACATTTCATCAAATCAATGAGCCATAATGTGATTTATAATGATGATTCCCCTATCAAGGACACATTCAAGGGAGCGATAAAAGAGATAGTGGTTGATATATCCTTGGGTACTAAAAAGTGATCCAGTGCTACTTCCATAGTCTGAAAAGACCTCAAGTTGATGTAGTTTTGACTAAAAGATAATGATGGTGATTAGTGATTAAAGGATGATGATAGTGATTATAATATGTGATTCATATGATGAGATGAGGAGATTTTAGTTGAATATATTAAAAAGGATTTAGATGGGTGATGGGAATAAGGATGATTAGACAAATAGGTAAATGATGAGAGTGTAGGTAATCAAGCCATCACAACTATCATAAGGCTCATCATAGTTTAAGTAATCTGATAAATATAGCATTTGGTATTATTCCCCATGATATAATTATGACCAATAGTACATGATGCCAAAGTGTATGGGCAAGTAACAAACTCTACATCATCGAGGGCATTTATAAGCATCATTGTAGATTTTGTGACCTCATAACATCCTTGTTCATTTCTAAAGAGACATGGAGAAATGATGCAAACATGAGACAAACAAGACATATACATGATAAAATACATATAAATAATTCAAACAATGAGCAAGCAACAAATAACACACAAGTATCTACATGCAGTGTCATAGTGCCTTGTCTAATGATGGGATGAGTGATTGGGTAATGGGATAGATTAAGATGATCATGATGTGATTGTAGATAGGATGATCATGATAAGGTTAATTACTTAGGTAAGGATATAGATATAGATTAGGATTAGGATAATTACTCAAATGAGGATATGGATTTGGGGACCTAGATGAGGATGTGGATATGAAAATGAGCAAATATTACAAAAAGACAAAACCCTATAAGAGTCCAATCTAGAAAATGATTAGGATATAATGGGATCAAATACCTTCCATACTATAAAAATAATGATTGGATGGGTGCTAAGTATGGAGAGGCATTGATATAGAGGTGATGGGATCATATACCTTTTGTACTAGTAAATAGGGATTGGATGGGTGCTATATATGAAGAGGAAATGATAAAGAAGTGATGGGTTCTAGACTAAATTCTTTGACAAGGTTGTGTATGTCGATAATAGATTTGTTAAAAAGGATAAGGATGAAGATATAGATGGGTGACCATTAGGAGTGGGTTCTAAGATGGAATAGGAGATGGATATTATACATTTGTTTGGGAAGGTGATAAGGACAATAATATTTATGGTATGGGTATTAGATATGGTGTAGGATGGTATAATATGACTAGGGGTTTATGCTTAAGACAAGACATCATGGACTATTTTTTACTATTTCAAATTTTATGGATTTTTAGGGATTTTTGGAATATGTATGTACACTATATAGATGGGGTAAGTACTAAAGTGAATACCAAGCCTAGAAACCATGATGATGATGGATGGGATGACAAAATGATGAGGGTTATGTGGAAAAGGAGTTGAAGAGCAAGGAACAAGTGACTAAGGATCACCAATGACCATATCATGAGGGAACCAAATGTTCTATAGTTTCCTGAGTGTCCCTTAGAGGATATTCCATGATGGTTCAAGGATATTTCTCAAGATACCTTCCAATCTTTTATGAAAGGTCAAGATGGGAAGGTATGTGATATGATGGTAGATGATGGGTAGGAACAATGGACTAAGGGACAATATGGATAAGGATGATGTGGATGGGGTATACAAATAAAGTTGACAAGGGATGTGATGAGGAATGGGTTTGATGGCCAAGAAGGATGGATTGTACCCCAAAGTGTTGAGGTATAATGTGGATAATTGATTATTTTACCATGATGTTAGAAACTGGTTTTCATCATGGTACTTGCCTAAGGCACCAAAATATTGGTTTTCATTATTGGATGAATGATTTTTTTGACTTATTTGACTATTTAGGCATCTTGATTTATTGAATATGAGTATAAGATGCAAGAGGTGGATATTTTATGATCTTTAGCCAATACATATTCTAGAGATGTGTGATGTTAAGACCATGTTATCACCACTAGATGTATTTGGGTCCATGATTATTAATGATGACCCCTCCATATATCTAGACTAGGTGTTTTCATCACCCCTATAAGAGATATTGATGCCTGGGTGGATGATGTGAGGCATGGATTGGATTAGGTCTAGATGTGTATAAGGGACTAATGGATTGGAATGGATGGTATTTGATGGGATTATGGGTTTGGGATAAGAAGGTGTGATGGGTGACTAGGGATTAGGACTAGCAGTTACATACATCATTGGAGATGTTGTGCATCTCACATTTTATTGGTGTCAATTGACAAAGGATTTTAGGAGATCTAAGACAATTTAACTTTGTCATTCATCTTTGATCTGATCATTTGATGGATTATCAACCATGCTCATAGTGATTTTTACATTGTTTAGATTTTTGATTGGATTTGACTTTGACCGCCCTCTGGTGCTAGATTTTTGATTCACCAGAGGAGATTGATGTTTGACTTGATAAATGATGGTTATTTTGACTTTGATATCCCTCTAGTGCCTGATATTGGGCTTCACTATGGGAAGACACATTTAGATTCAACTGATGATTAGACTTGTCTTGATTTTGATTTATGGGATCAAAGATAATTTGATTATTATGATTGGATTTTTGAATATGGTCTTGAACCTTTATATTTTTGGTACACATTAAATTTCTCAATGATGTATGTTCATGTTCCTCCCTATGGAGGGAGGTGATTAAATGATAAATGATGGAAAGAAAGGGGTCTATGATGGATAAAGGTGGTAGAGATGATATGATGAGGTCAATGAGTGGTGACGGGGCAACATAATAGTCATAAGGGTTCCAAAGAGACCCAATATTGACATCAAATAAAATCTCCTCAAGATCAACAAAAGGATTACTAAGACTAGCTATAATATGTGTATACAAAGTAAGATCAAATTCACCTTGACTATCTTCAATATATAATGCTTGTAAGAACTTTGTTATGACTTAATCATCTTGATTGGGATTAAAGATATGCCTAGTGATGGATTATTGTCCAAATTAGAGGTATCTTCAAAAGGGAAGGCATACTTATCATCTATTGCATCATCGATGAAGGATGATATTTCTAATGAGGAATCTAATATTGGTATTGAACATGATTTAGATGAAAATAAGACTTATGTTGGATCTAATGCTATATCTGATGTTCAAGATGAAATGATGCTAGTAAAAGAGTGGTTCTATGATAAACCTCTCAACTTGGGGTATTTGATGTGATGGGTGAGAGGGAAATGATGGATGAATGATGGGTTTAATATATTTGTGAGATATGTGAGGGATAGGTTTATGGGGAATAGACTCATATTTAATGGAGGATTTTTTAGAGATAGGAGTAGTGTCTTGACCTTAGTTTGGAAGGGGAAGAGTCTGATCTTGATGGGGGATAGAATCTTGGCATACCTCTTCTTATTCACCTAGGGATATACATTCATCTAGTTCATTCTCTATTAATATATAACCATGGTTTATGAGGTCTTGGACATAATCTTTGAAAGGTTGGCATCGATTAATAGTATGTCCCCAAGTTTGGTGATATGCACAATATTGATTAAATTTATACCTAGAGGGGCTTATGCTTAGTAGGATCAAGATGTTACATAGGTGGATATACCATCATGCTAGTGGTGACTAGTTGTTTAAAAAGGGCTTCCAAGGACATAAGAAGGGGGTATAATGACCCACTTCACTTTATGACTTAGATGGGGAAGCACTAGACTTTGGATCATATAATTGGTGACATGACTAGGTGGATGGACTAGTCATAGATGAGGTGGCCAAGATTGGATTTCCTTTGCTAGTATGGGAATGGGCAGTCGATGGTTTATGACTAGTGGAGGGAGGATTGGTATGGGACTCATAGTAATGGGCTTGGATAGGGGGTGAAATAAGTTAAAGGGGATCAACACCTTTGAAAAATGGAATGCCTATTAGGAGTAATTACAAGAGGATATCATCTTTATTAGTAGCTATATATTGGTCTATGAGAGTGGGGTATAGCTTCATGGTGGTGGTTGATAAAGGATAGGTGATGGAGGTAGGCTAAGGATGGTTTCTTGAACAAAGTGGTTATAAAGGACCGAGCTAGTATGATAGATGAGGATGGGGATGAGATAGACAAATGGATTAAAGGATATGATTATATTTTAGGCAAATAGTATAATAAGTGCTATAAATTTATCAATGATGTCTATTTTTCAAGCTAGCAAAAATATTGGGGATCTAATGGGTGCTTAAATCATAACTAGAAAGAGGATGATATTATGGGTGCTAGTTATGAGTAGGCAAAATGATTAAACTAGAGATGATTATATTGATGATTGATGGGTTGATAGATTGAAACTATTAAAGTGATAAGATGCTAGTAGAATATCAACTACGTATTAGATCTAACCAAGTGATGGATGATATGAAAAGATAACAAGAAGACTAGCTCAAGTCTTGGACTAATTTTCTCAAGATAAGATGGGGTATGATTATGTGATGAAGGTGATAGGATGATGGGACAAGGATAAATAGGCAATGATGAAATCATAAGGAGTAATTAAAAGGAGATTGGGATGATTTAGACATGGATGTGAACTTAAAAGGTAAATTAAGATAAGATAGGATGAGGTTAGACTCGATGGGTAATGACAACAAGGTCAATATAGATGATTAATTATGGACTTAGAACAAGATGTGGATGATAAGACAAGATGTTTAGGATATGGTCAGAGTAAGAGAAGATTAAAAGATGTAAAGGATATATAAAGGACAATATGTATAATGGGGATGTTGATAAAGATATACAAGATGCGATTGGGATATGTGATAGAGGATGACTAATGATTGGTGAGACTAGAATAGAATGTGATTTCAAAAGGATGTACAAAAAATAATATGTAGAATGGGATGACGAGATAAGGATGCATAAGATAATAAATTATGTGAAAGGGGATGATGACAAGGATGTACAAGATGTGATTGGGATATAGTCAATGATGAGTGGATATAACTAGACTAGGATGTGATAAAGATATATAAAGGAAATGATGAGATAGAGATGGGATGGTGGGGTATGATCAATGATAAGATAGAATAATTTGAAGATGACTAGATTAGGATGGAACAAAAT
Source organism: Torreya grandis (assembly GCA_037957365.1). Classification (NCBI taxonomy): domain Eukaryota; kingdom Viridiplantae; phylum Streptophyta; class Pinopsida; order Cupressales; family Taxaceae; genus Torreya; species Torreya grandis. The sequence goes on from JARHVA010000478.1 coordinate 4,752,744, forward strand.
GAGGTAGAGATAAGGATATACAAAGATAATATTTACAAGAGGATGATGACTAGGATATATGAGATGATATGTGCAAAGGGATAGTGGGATAAGGATGTATAAAAGGATAAAATGATGCAAGGATATAAAATATGGTTTGTGTAAATACCTAGATAGGTGTGTAGGTTTGGGATATAAATTTGACTTAGTTCACAAATAGTACAGGCCTGACATGACACACAAATAAAGCAAGAAGACCAAAAACCTATGGTTAATAAACTTAAGGGTGTGTAACTTGATGCTTGCACCATCAAATGGATTTATGGGTGACATTGTAGGCTAGTGACCCATTATAGAATCAACTAAAACCTATCTACCCCATTTTCACATGATGTCTAATTAGGATCTAATACTGACTCTGATAGTAAGGTGCATGTTACAGTTGAAGGATCTTATACTAGGTTGGCACAAACTCTCTAGGCGCATCCCCTATATATGTGAAGGTATAGTGGGGCCCAAGTATATATAAGATGATATCTAATTTCCATGTGTATTGGATCTTAACTACCCCTCACTCCACAAAACCATTTATGGGTAATTTCACTTAGGCGTCGAATAATAGCTCTCTTGATATTTAGAATCTATTGGAAACACATAGTTTAGTCTATTGCATGGTGGTGAAATCTATGTCACTGACCCCTAGAAAATAAAAAAAATATGGAGGGTTTATAGTTGTTTTTTAATCCCCCAAAAATCACTACAAGGATGCAAGGTGGATGACATACACCATCGTAGTCCTCAAGTGACAAACAAGAAGACTAAAAGATTAATTAACTGATTAATATAAAGTGTGAGATATATACAAGATGCAAGAACATACAAAACAATATGATAAAACAATATTAAGATTCTAAGATAAAATGATTTTCAATATGCCAAAATGGATCATTGATGGGCATCCTAAAATAAAATGATTAGTAGTTTCATGTAGTACTTTTAAAGAGGAAACCTTCTAGACATGATTAATAGTTTTTGATTAACAATCTTGAGATGTAACCTATAAGACAAAACATTAGTGGTTTAAATAATTTTTCCTTTGATGGTTATATTACCTAAAATCACACATCAATTTAATGTGTCAACAAGTAAATCAAACAACTAATTAAAAATAGTTCCTCAACCAATTATGGTATTGTTCCTCTTACAAAACAAAATTATTAGTAACCTGATTCATATGGCCTTCCACTAAATGTCCTATCAAGTATACCGTTAGTAGTTTGATATGAACTCAAGTGAGATAAAAAATTTCCTACCAAATTTTCCCCTAGGAAGATCAACCAACATATCAAACACTAAAAATAATAAACTTTGTATTTAGAATGACCCTTAAAAAACTATGATTATATACCTACAAACTTTTTTTTAATTTACTCTTTTTTGTTATTTTATTATTTTGATGATTTAACTAACTAAATAATTATTATCCTAATGACTCATGACATGAAATGACTAAAAAGAACAAGTATGGTAATAATTATTTATATCTAACTATCTTTACAATGGCAAATTGGTATTGTTATTTCACAATAATAATGAGCCACCCAGACTATTTAATTATTCTATCATATCATTACAACTATCAATCTGGCTCAAAATTCCTAGCCCCCAACTAACATCAATAACTCTAGCCTTTATTAATAATGAATTCTAGTATATATTATTACCGTATAAATAAAATTACCATTAATATAGCATTGTTTGTGTAAAAGACCCAAACTACCAACAACAGAGAAGTCTTTTCAATATAGAATTTCCTCCTACCAAAGATGAAATTGAAAGTAGAAACTTACTAGATGTTTTAAATACATGGGTAATGCTCACATGGTATTGATAATGCATAATCAACATTGTCTATCTTTGTCTATGCCTATGTACGTATGGCATGGAGGCTCAAACATACCTAGCTAGAGTGACTTTTCACTTAACTCTATAATTTTATAATTAATGCTTCTTATCCAGAGCAAGGAAAAATGATGGTGATGAATAGATTCCCTTTATATTTTGAAACAGTCACAATAAGCCCCTAGGAGATTCTATGTGGAATCCTACAGTGAAAGGTAGCATATAAAAAGGGAGAGGTGAAGGGGGAAGACTGCAGCCTTGCTCATCATTAACAAGAAAAATAGTTTAGAAGTTTTCAATAAAATGCATTCGACAAGTGTAAATCCAGAGTCTATAGCCTCTACCAGGATCTTTGTAGCATGTATCAAAAGAGGAGATTTAGAATATGGTAAGGACATCCATTTATAGCAATATTTTAACATTTATGCCTATATATAGTCTCTACGATGCCTTTTTCAGTGTCTCTCTAGCATGTGCTAAAATAGGAGTTTTAGAACAAGGTATCGATATCTATTAAATTGCAATAACAATAAATTTTACCAAATGCTATGCTTACTATCACACTAGTATACAAGTATGAAAAATATGGAAAAACATAGGATACACCTAAATGTTTGACAAAATAAGTCAAATAAGTATGATTTTTATGGACTATGATGATTTTTAGATACACATAAAATGATGTTCTAGATAGGGTATTAAGGTTTTTTAAAACAAAGTGGCTCAGAGAAGCATGATTTCATATAATATTATGGTTATAGGGCATATGAAAGATGGACTTTACTAGAAAGGCCATGGAGACAGGTGTAATGCATAATAAAAAGAGCATTTTTTTTAGGTACTTTTGATAGGTGTATACAAAATGTGGAAATGTACCCAATAATCTATTTGTCCAAATGACTCAAAGAAATGAAAATATATGACTGCGGAATATGTGTAAGAGGGGTAAAAATGGATATTTGCTAACCATTTGAATTGTTTGAAAAAATGCATAGCTAAATTATTTGACATAATGTCTCAAAATAATAACAACATATGGGATTAATATGCAAAACAAAAACACAAAATGCCATGTAATCTAATTGATTTTTACTTAAAAGAGAGAAATTTTTAGACCAACGCCTTCCTAAATGACCTAAATGAACCAAAAAGATTGACAAAAGGAAAAAAATGGCTTGGACGGATCCAAATCAAACTATAGACAAGTTAATTTTTTTCCAGGGATGAGTTAGCCTCGAAAGACTTGTCAATAATCAGAAATAACATTGAGCACATATACATGTCTGGAAAAAGTGACACATGCTGATTTGTTAAGTTGTGCCATTACACAAAACCCTTATGATTTATCAAATTTTACTTAAAAAAAGGAGAGTGGATTAGACTAATGTTAGTGATAAGGAAAAAGGTGAGATGGATTGTGTTCATGTTATTGTATATACAATTACAAACCTAGATCTTAGAAATCATTGTGAATAGGATATTTGAAATATTTGAGCCACAAAATATTCTTCAAAATAGAAATTATAATCCTATTCAAGCACACAAAATATCAACAAGAAAATATTAAGGGAGTACCCCATCCCACCGTGGTCACCAAAATATAGCATGAATTTTGAGCAAATATGAATTAAACTATGCAATTCAAACCCAAAAATCAAACTACCTATTAGGAAGGATTATGGAAACAAATCATAATGATAGGATAAATCTTACCAATCCTTTCTTCAACTAGCCTCCTAGGATGTTTAAATGGATGGTTAATTGCATGTAGACTCAGATTTTGATATGGTGATTTCTTGATCAAGGATGGTTGGACATGGATTTGTTATGAGAATTCTAAATTAGCTCCAATGGAGGAATAGGTTGGTTTAAATATAGAATGGAGGGAGAGATCAATGGTGTAAATTCAAAGTTGGATAAGGGAGATCAAGGGTTGAGGATTAAAAGAAATTTAAAATTCCTTAGAAGCCTCTAGATTTAGAGGCTTCTAGAGAGGAGGGGTGAGAATAGAGAAGATTATAGATTTGGAGGGTTCTATAATCCTTCTTAAGTGCTAATGATTATTAGATGGGGATTAGGTAGGTGATTGGGGACTAGGGGTGTAGGAGAGCCCAAACATAGGCTAGTAGACGGACCTTTGGGAATTCAAATTTTCCATAATAGGTAAATGGGGATTTAATTTAAATTAATTGTGAAGTGGGATAGAATAAGGTTAGTAGATGATTAAATATTAAGAAGGGTATATTAGATAAATGACTAAGCATGGGATAAATTAGAATAAATGATATAAGTAGAATTAGTGTTGCCTAATAGGATTATTAATGATGATAATATAGGCGAGTAAATTTAGATGCATACAAATATCATAGAATGCATGGGTATCATAAAAAATTTCATTTAAATTTAAAGTACAACATACAAAGTATAATTGATAGTGGTAATCATATAATAAATACATCATTCAATAAATCCACTCACATTATGAGTACCTCTCCTAAAACACAAGTGTTGAAATAATACATATGGTTACCAAAGGATAATTTAAAACAAAAATAATTACAAATGAATAAATTAAAGCAAGAAAAGATTCAAAATGTAAATATAGACCAAGCAATGTTACAAAGTGATAAATATGAAGAGGATATGAATCCACCTCTCAATAATGATAATCAACCTTCAAATCCATATTTTTTTGGAAAATAATATTTAAAATAGTTTTGTTATCATGGTCAAGGATTTAGAAAACATTCATAAGGCATCACTCATCTTATTTCTTAAGCTGATCGTAATTATCATCGAGTATTGAGATATATTGTAAATAATATAGAAAATAATTCATATATGAATATTCATTTCATTTAATACAAAATAACAAGAACTTAAAAATAGAAATATGTCCAAGGAAAATGTGTAAATAGAAGAATAAAAGAAAAACTTGGAACAAGAATAACTACAAAAGGAACATTTGAAACAAAATACATACATGAAAATGATAATGTTACACATGTTCCTTAATATAGGGAAAAAAACATTGATCAAAACATCAAATCATTTAACCTTGCATATATGGAAATGAAGATCAAATATCATAGTTGACCCAACTTATGAATTCAATATTTGTACCTAGAAATTTTTTACATCACTGGGATATGGCATGGAACATGTGAATAAAGTTATAGCATATTTTTTTGTGTTAGATCTATTTAATGGAATTTCATGCCCTATTTTACTACTCATTCTCTATTTTACTACATATTAGTCCATTTTTTACTAAACATAATGTTAATATAAGAAAACTATAATTACTAGAAATAGAGGAAAATATCTCTAAATCAAAGATATCAATTGAAAATTTACCAAAATAACATGATACACTTTATAATTATACTATACACACCTATGAAAAATTTAGTTTAATAAATTTTAATCATTTACCACTCCTTAAAGATAATGGTCATCCTCTAGAGATCATTAGACATCTTGTATATTTTCAAACTCTCCAAGAGAAAATAAACATGTTTCAGTTATATATACACCAAAAAAACCAAAAAACACTAAAAATGGGTTCCATTAACCACTACACCTATTAATACATATTCAAATCCATAGATTCATATGAGACATACACAAAGTCCCACATATTCTATAGTGCTATATGTGACACCTATACACACTTCTTGGAGGTATCACTAGTTTCATGTACCATATTTTGAATCCATAGCACCATATGAGCATCCCTTAGATGGGATCATTAGCTAGAAATTTATTTTCAAATAAAGAAATAAATATACAAAAATATTAAAATAAATTCAAAAGTAGAAAAATATTCAACATTCACATGTTTATAGCTCGTTGGCATTTATCTTGTTTTATTTATGTTAGTAAATATCATATCATTTCCTTTATTGATACAAATATGTTTCACACATACTTGAGTATGATATATGTATACACCATATATATGATACGTGCACATATAGATGTTGGACCTTTCCCCTTCCTACGTGACACACTATGTTGGGTGAATATACCCTCCTTGATCATGATTCATACATCTTACTCTATTTTATGATCATTTATACATTATCATGATGAGAATATATAATAATGCTTACACATATCTATACTCATGTTTAGATATTTCATAGTATACTTTATATACCATTTTACATAATTTTTTCATAACACATATTTTTAGGGACTCATATCATATGTGTATGTTAATTTTTGATACATCATTTATTCACATTGTCACTTCCTTGAGTGTCTTTTTTCTTACTTGTTATTGTATTTCTTGTGTAAAATTTAAATATGTTCCTTGATTGTTGACCATTGTGCCACTCTATGTTGATTTATTTTTCTATTTATACATATGTATATATCATTCCTTTGAGTGTGCATAATTTGAATATGCACCTTATTTGTGGTCTTATTAGACCCATTTTTGTGTTATATTGAATGCTCTTGTGTGTGTGATTGTTTGTTTGTTGAGCTTGTACTATTACTTTATAGACATTTCCATGATCCATATCATGCATATTAGGTATTTTTATGATCAAATAATATGCACTTCATTGATATATCTATTTATACATGATACTCTTATATACTAAAATATTTGTACACACTATATAGTTATCTTATCCTTTTGAGGTAATTTAACTACCAGGTTCTATTCCCCTCACCTCAAAAAGGGGGGGAATATTAATGGTAGAATATGATAGAGACATAAATCCACACATATACAATTTACATAGTTAACAAAATTTGATATAGTTACATTATTTTGATATACACTTGGGTTAGAATCCTATACACATTACACTAGCTCTTACAGATTTGGGATTTTTTTTTTTTTACATATATGGAAGATATTATAATATGTTATAGATCAGATGTTACATTTTGATAAATAATTTAGATTGAGACACATTATAGGTTTATATGCCATACAAGTGCACCAAAAGTTTCAAATACATATTCAACCTTGTTTACCTTTAATAACCATTTTCACAAGGAAACATCATTTTGAGCCTCTTTTGTCTATATCAATTGGATCCTTTTATAGTGTGGTTGAGATTCAACACCATCAAAAACCTAAAACTACTTCCATTTTTAGGTTGACTTAGTTATACCACTTAACTTGGATCTAATTATATTGTCACTTGAGTTACGTAATTAAGATTCAATGATCTCAATGGCCATGTCACAACTCACCTTGCACCAGATTAGGGGCATAATTAAATTCAAATCTCCCTCTCTAAATCTCCACGGTTTAGTTTTAAACCTCTTCCATCTCAATGCTTGATAAGAAATCATCTTTACCAAGTCAATGTACCAAGGGGTAACATGGTTGCATCTACACATAGGTGTACTCCTTTGCTCTCTTTCTTTTCAATAATTTTAGTCATGTCAAATTTCAAACTATATGCACTAGTTTATATTATAAAATGTTATTGGATATAGGTCATAAAATAGTAAAAATCTCTAGGTGGGATTAAGGAAAGGTAAGTTGTGTTTTAGACACCCATGTATAGCATCTTTATGTATTATTAGATTAAAGGGGGGATGTAGATATTAAAATATGATTTGTATGACATATTATTCTTATATACTCTAAAGACACCTATCAGGGCTTTACCCTTTGGTTCTAGACCTTCTTGATGCCAAAAGGCCCACATTTACCAACTCATTGTGCCAAATTATTTATCATATGGTCTGAAATCATCATTTTTGATAACCTATATCCCATGAAAAGTATAAAAATCTTAAAACTCAATATATATCCTTCACTATCATTTTTATATCCTTAGTATATTCTTATCTTGCTAGACATTTGAATTGACATAAGTGTCCAAATTATTATCTACTGTTCATACCTCAAAATTCATATAATTTATAAATCTTTCAATTTATAAGGGTCAACCCATTTTTTAATGTAAATTTTCTATGAGATATTTTCAAAAGGTGTGGTATAAATACAAAATAAAGACCATTTATTATCACCAGGTCATATTCAAAAAGCTTACTAAGTACACATTTTACAAATAACCTTTCAAGTATTCAAAACTATCATTTTCTTTCTTATTTCTATATTAGTCATAAGAGTAGTCATATTACAGGTCTAAAGCATCCAAAGAGTAGTCCATGAGAAATATTTTTCAAGATACAAGCTAGCTCATTGCATTTACTTGAATTATATCATATGTCACTCTTGTGCACACACAAAATAACACCTAGGGGAGAACCACATATGTTTGAGGCCCTCTTCAAATTAGTGGTTATGTAGGAAACACTCATTGATAGAGAGTTCCTTGAGTTTAAATCAACTTCCTCATCTTAATAGCCTATTTTGTTAATGTACAAATACCTAAGCTAAAGAGATAGAACTTGATCCATAAATAATAATTTAAAGTCTATGCATAGGAATAAAATATATCAATAGAAAGGTGAAAAAACCCAAAAATATCTATATGGTCATTCCACAATATAGTGAGTATTCCATACTAGATAGGTCTATTGACATAAGACACCTGCATGGATGTAAGTGTCCCAATTCTAATACAAGTGTCGAACCTCCAAAAATAATATTTACAGAATGTAATGATTAGATATTGATCTTATTCTTTCATATTTTTACCTTTGTAAATCTCATATCTGCCTCTACATTTATAGACAAGATAAATATTATCTCTTCTTAGTGTTTATGTGATCAAATTACTATTTTGAATGTACTATGTATACTTAGCATAACTCAACATTTTAATTTAGAATATTCACTTATTTAATTTTTCAATTAATTATCCTTTATAATAGTTTTATTCATCCTTGTGTTTAGTCTATTCTACCCTTTAAGCCTCATCCAAATACTTAAAAGGTGTTTTTATTATATATGCTTTAAAACACTTTTGAAACCTAAATTATGAACTAGGCATGATTATTTTGAACTGAGGTCCCCTAACCTCAAAATAAAAATAAGAACCAAAGCTCAGTTTGAGATAAAATAAATCAACCACTATAGCATTTACAAAGAAGAAAGGACATATAGGAAAATACAAGGGTGTTGGATGTATCCCTAAACTATAATACAAGAAATAAATAGGAAACTAACTAGTCAAGAAAAAATAGAAAATGTTGGTGTGTAGAATATAATATATTGGTTACAACCACAAACTTTCATAAATGTTTTGCTAAAATTTCATGAGTCATCAGATCTAATACCTTTTAAACTATAAAAAAAGTCAAATGTCTTGATTAGGTTTCTTCCTCAGTGGTTTCTTGATGTTGAATTTTCCTTATTTTAGGGTTCTTTGTGTTCCTTTAGAAACCTCTTTTAAAGTTTCTTTGGTTTTGATTTTTGTCCTAGAGGTCTAATAAGGTGTTTTAATTCTTCAATTTTCTTGATTTTCTTCACCCTATTTCAAGTTAGCCTTGCATGAAAAGGTGATGTTGAAGGTGTGTTTGATTTTTGGTATTATAAAATCTCTCATTCTTTCTTATAAATCTATTTATTCATCGTTTTTTCCTTTCTTTAGGTTTTATCTCCACTAAAGGTGATCTTACTGGGCAGAAAGGTTCCTTTCTTAAACCTCTTTTATTACTCAAGGGGGTTAAAGGATTAATTTTTTATGTAGTAGGGAAGGCAACCATAGAGTTTGAAATTACATTTTTTTGTGATTATTCCTTGCATCCATATTTTTTGTGTCTTATTAAAAGGTGGCTTCAGTCTTGGTTGGTTCTTTTACCATCTCAGCCATAGATTTATCTTTATCATTAGTTCTCTATGTTTTTCTTTCATGGTAGGAAACTTATTTGTGTCCAAACTTGTGGCAAGTGACACACATTTTTGAAGTTTTTTCATATACTATTTATTGGGACCAATTTTTTTACCCTGATTAAAGTTCAATTGTTCTCAAGAGGGTCTTTTCTAAGGAGATATAAACATAGAAACTAGCTACTAGAAGCCTTCATCTTGAATTGGTGACAAGGTCTATAACAATAGGTTTTAATGTGGATTTGGCCACCCTTAGAATGATTTATTTCTCCTAGAATTCTATAGGGGTGTTAGGTAGCTTGACCCACATAGGCATTTTGAAGAAAATGTCACTATTCATATGTATTCCTAATTTACAATTCCTTGGTCATATATTTGACTTATTAATAAACCATGGAATCTTGATTAGAACCTTGGTATAGTATTTCATAATGGATAAGGTGATCAGGCAAAAGTCCGTAGATATGGCTACAATATCCATGCATCCTTTAGGGTTCCACTTTCAGTTGGCCCATTCTCTAAATTTGCCTATGTTTGGCTTATTTCCTTGAAATATTCCTATTAAAGATAGATATAGATCTCTTTTTATCTCTATCAAGTAAGGAATAGGGTTTTTGAGGCATAACTTGTTAATTAATATGAAGTCTAATGCTAATGTGGATCCTTATTGGAACTGTTACCTTTTACCATTTAGTCTTTCTACCCATGATCTCCTATCATGTTAATGAGGGTCATTGGTTTTATCGTAAAGGTTGTTTAAAGAAGCACATGGGGCTTTCAGAAGCTATATTGTATCTTGAGGTGCATGCATGGTATTCATGATTCTCATATGGAAAGGATTCATTGGGACATCAATGCTCAAGGGTTGCACAAAAAGTTCCTACCCAAGCTCAAAATTTATTTTTTTATTCATTCATATCATTTCTTAAACAAGTAGTTCCATCATTTTTTAAATTTAATCTAAAAGGCATGATTATTTAGCAAAAATTTCCTCACAATGTAATAAATGAAGTTTATTTATTAATTTTGATTTTATTATATCTTAAAATCCCATTTATGAATGATAATATTTCATATCCACCTATATAATCCAAAATCATGTTAATATTTGGAAAAGGGAAGTCATCCTTTAGACAAGCTTAATTTAAATCTTGATGATCTATACAAATCAAATATCTCCATTACATTTTTTGATAGGTACTATGTTAGATACCCATTTAAGATATCCAATAACTTGAATAAATCCTATTTCTAATAAATTTTCAATTTATTCCTTAATCAATAATGTCACTTTGGGATGTTTATTTCTAATTTTTTGTTTAATAGGTTGTGAATTTAGATATAATAATATATTATGCATTTCTACTAAAGTATTTATGCCTCATATAACTAAATATGCCCAAGTGAATAATTATAGATAATATTTGAAAACTTGTCTCAAGTTTGTCTTCTTTGGTTTGTAACATGACTTCTAATATCACTATATGTGGGCCTTTATCTATTAAAAAATTGAATTTAATTAGTTATTTATTAAATAAAGGTGATCTATCATCGACATAAGGTGTTGTAGGAATAATATTTGGACCATATGGTTGGATATGTATAACTAATTCATTAGTCTCTATAATAAATGCATGAGCATTATTAGTATTAGGAAACCTATTCTTATGTTATAATGGAGGGAGGTAATCATATAAACCTAAATATTATAGGATAACCTCATCATTTGAGAATTCATCCAATACTAAAATTTGTAGAAAACTTGTATCCTCTATCATTTCTAGGTATACTCACTATAATGTAGATATATTATAAGCCTCCTTTGTCAGATCAAGTTGTTATTTGAGGAAATTTATATGAACATTGAGTGGTGTGGATAATTATTTATTTGATGTACCTAATTCCTCAACATAACCAATTCCTTGTCATCCTTTCAATTGAACTACTTGAATGGGGTTAACAATTCCTTATGTGTGTTTTCCCAACCTTTATCTTGTATATCCAATTTTTTTATCAATATGTAAAACTAAATCCATATTTAATATAAATTTTTAATGATGTTATTGTATCAACAAATAAAATTGGTAGTTCTATTGATTTGAAATGGTTCACATGTGGTTGCATATGAGGAATGTAGTGATCCTCATGTTGCATCATGGCACAATACCTAAATGGTTTTTTATCCAATGGGAATGTATAAATGTATCATTGATAAATTAATTTTAAACATTCATGAAAAGTATATGCTAATCAATAAATTTCATTAATCCATGGTTTTCATATTAGTATATTATACTTTAGATAGCTTGACAAATTGTATCCATTATTATAGGACACATTGTGCTAAGCAATGCACTTTGTCCTAATAATTTCATTGAGATTTAATCAAATCCCCAGATTTACATATCAGAATGAATGAGATAATTAGCTTATATACCTAATAATTTTATGAAAGATATATTAAAAATATTTAATCATGGTCTATTATCAACCAATACTCATTTGGCCACATTATTATGAGTTACTACTTGAATGTATAATGGGATATGTTGTTTTATTATATGCTTAAGAGGTAGTATTATTTTTGAAAGGAGATATTTTCTTCAGTCTATCATAATGTGTTGAATATAGAATAAATATAAGGAGGTTATGAATCATCAGGTACTATGGTGTCTTTTGATACCACATAAAGGAGATCTTTATAGATAGGCTTTGGCTGAAGCAATTCTAGTAAACAAATCTTAACATGGGTATGTTCTAGTTGATGAATACTATCATACCCTTTGGTTGTCTTTGTTGTAGGTTGAGGTGGTTGAGAAGGTTTTAGTACAATATAAATATTTATTTTTCCCCTTCTTTTTATGACAACCATACATACAATTTACTCATTTTTATAATAAATTAAAAAATATTGATATTGTTTATTAGTTGTTTGATCCCAACTAAATTTAATCCATTTTATTACATGATTGATAATGATGTTGCTTATTAGGGGAAGACACTGTGTAATTAAAACTAATAAATTTTGAATCAAAAAACGCTAATCTATTATAGCCATAAATTATTTTCAAAATGAAAAGAAAGTAACAGAAATATGAAATTTAGGTCCTAGAAAAAGGATTTTTTGGTGTATGGAGATAAGTAAATTCCCCTGAAATCCAAAAACAAAGGAAAGTGATTTTAGTGTTAGATATAATATCCAAGATAAAAATAACATGATTTTAGTATCATATATTGAATTTAAGTTTAAAATCAAGTTCTGTTAGTGTCAAAAATTACATCCAAGACTGAAATAAATTTATTTCCAATATGTTTTATCAAGGTTTGGAATTAATTAGAATATTAACTCTAATTAAGATAAAATGAATTGAAAGGTATTAATTTTTGTAAATGAATTGTAACTATAAAAATGAAATTAAAGTACTAAAATGGAAGAAACGTGAATAAATGAATGAATCTAACTATGAAAATAATGAAGAAGATAATTGATTACTACCTGTTAGGTTAATTATGTACAACTAAAATAGGAACTATAAATATTATGGGTTAGAACTATTTGTAGATAACTAAGATCGACTATCATTATTGTATTATGTGGTTTGATCTTGACTTGTGAAAGAAAAAAATATATGGTACAAACACTTTCACTTATTTAAAATACATATATGTATACACAAATTTTACATTAAGATGTGTGTAAATGACTTACAAATGACCTATTCAACATGGAAACCCTTCCAAATCTTGTGATATCTTATAATATATAAAATGAAAGGGGAATTGTAATGGGTTGAGCTAATCCAAATCACCCTCACGATGATCTAACATTTCCTACGTATCTAGAGTGCTTTGAATAGGAATTTTGTTGAAGTTATCATGTTGAGTAAATGAAGAGCCTTGATAATATATATGACAATGAAAAAGTGTGAAATATGCTTATTCTTGTATGACAAAGTGTGAAAATGTGCTTGTTCTTGTTTTCTTTATGTATGTTTGGCTGATCTTCAGTCTTGACATAACTTAATAGGAGAAGGGATGAGTATGGAGGTTTGAACATGTGAAAGGGGTCTTATAAGATGTGATCCGTGTTTTTAGATCTTGTGTGAGTAAATTAAAATCATTTGGTTGATCATAGTTCTCATCTTGACACTTTGGGTCTAGTGGTAGAAGAGCTGAGTTAGCAGTTTGATGACATCACCAATGCCACATGGGAGTGAGTCAAGGGGAGATGGTTATATGGTTGTGATCACTGTAGTCCCTATTTGTTATGTGTCATATCTCAAGTCATGAATTGAATCAAATTTAAAGATATGAGGGTGAAATGTTGGCTTATAAGATGTATTTCACTATTTTCTCATACTTTGCCAAATTTGCAATATGGCTAGAAAGAGATGAGTAAGTAGTTTGATGATATAATATCTTTCACATGTGGACGTTTAAGGTGAAGGTGATAATATGGGTTTTTTGAGATTTTGACCTAGTTTATTTGAACTAATTTCTAGATCATGTGATGTAGCGTGTCAAAAGATATGCATATGCAAAGTTGGCCTTTGAAGGAAATTGACTGTGTTTTCCCATACTTAGATAATTTTGCAGTGGCAGAAAGAGCCAAGTGAGAATTTTGAAGGTGTTATTTATTTCACGTATGAAGGTGTCAATAAAATATGATCATATGGGTTTGTTTAATTTTTAGCATATACCATTTATGCTAAGTTTGAGATCATGCATTAAAGAATGACAAAAGATATGGTTGGTCAAAGTTAGCCTCTCAAGTAGATTTGGATGTTGTTAGCTCTATGATAGAAGTTAATGAGAAGGCATGTTAAAGGCATTATATATTGCACATGTGAGAGTTCAAGGAGTAGTGGGTCACATGGTTGGATTTTCCTATGGAAGGAAATCAGTTGGTTCAAATTTGAGATCATGAAGGTAAGCATAGAAAAAGTTATTCAGGTGCAAAAATGGCCACTCATGCATATTGACATGGTCCCCATAGTCATTTTTGAAAGTGTTAAAGCTCAAGTAAGATCAATGGTGCACATTGATTCCAAGGAGTTAGGAGGTAGTGAGATGAAGACAAGTGCATAAAATTTAATGTCTAATCAAAGGTATAGAATAAGGATCCAATGATGAGTAGACATTCATCCATTTTGATCAATGGTGAGCATTAATTGATAAAGTCCATGTTGATTCATGGAGATCAATGGAGCACATTAAGTCAACATTTAGAGAGGACACGAGATGAGGTCAAAGTAGCATATGTTTATTTTTTGGCTTTGGTGGTCTATGCATTAAATTTTAGACAAGATCGATGGTGCAAGATTGATCTTGAGATGAGATTCCATGAGATTCAAACATTATGTTTGAAGGTTAACTTTGACCATTTTTATTCAAATATTTGAATTTTACATAGGAAAAACTAGAGCTCTATATTTTCATCATATATTTCAATGGAAGATGAATTTGCTCATTTAGTAAAAATAAAACCTGTAGAGGACTTCAAGGCACATTTGAAAACATATATTTGAAGATCTAAAAGTGTACATAGACATAATATGAAGCTCTAAATTTGACTATTTTTTTGTATATGTTCTGGAAGTGACTTCAGAAGGATATTCAAGCTTGTGTTGGTGTTGTTTAGATGTATCATGATGTATTATCTATTAGGGAGTATTTTAGAATCTATGAGGATGGTCTGTATGGATTTTGGAGGTGTGTTTAATCTATCTTGAGTATGAAAAATACTTAAGAAGTTGCCTATCTATTCATTTATGGGTACTATGTGCATACGGTCCCTGTTTAAGGTGTTTGATCATATGCAAAGGTGAGATATGTTGACTATGATCATTTTAGGATGTCCTAAGGGATATAATGAATGGACCTATGTAATTGAAACTGGTATTGTGTTCATGTTTTGCTTGAGGATGAGTTATATGAGTGAATAGGTCTCCATGAGACCTATAAGAGCTACAAGTGTCTTGATTAAAAGGTATAGTTGCTTAAGGGTAACCCATAGATGTTATAGCTGACCTATGTATAGTGTATTGAGCCTTATCTTCATATAATATATATATTAAGGGTTAAGACATGCCTAATGGCTGACCAAGATGGTATTGATCAATATTTCTCTATAAATATTGGAACAAAAGATGTTGGGTTCTAGACTTGTGAGTGAGAAACTAAAGAGAAAATTGAGAGAGACTTGTGTGTGTGTTAGGGATTGAAGGAAGGGAAGAACACCCTGAGGATAAGTTGAAGAGAAGAACAAATTGAGGACTATTTATATGAAATATTGGTCATAATTTTGTTGGTAGAGTAGAGATCTTGCTCTTTGAGTGTGAATGAAGGTGAAGAGAGATAAACTAAGGTCCATAATTAGGTGTTATTAACATTAGTTTAGAGGTGGAAGTGTTTATAATGTGTTTTTTTGGTAGCTCAGCATCTAAGGTGATTGTAGCCTCCTTAAAAGGTGTAACTTGCTAAAAGGTTTGGTTGTTGTTGTAGCTCAACTAGATAGGTATGGTAGCACCTTGTGGGATTAGTGTCTTACTAAATAGGGATTTTAGGTCTTTGATTAGTTATAATTTATCTAAATTGGATCTAGTTATTATAGGATAGTAGTCTAGTTTTTAGTTCTAGTGAGATTTATTCCCTAAGAGGGTTTTCCACATATATCTTGTGTTATGTGATTTATCTTGCATTGTCTCTCTTGCATATTAATTTGAATGATATAGATGCTTCATGAATGTTTGTGGTAACTAGTTAAGTAATTTTAAAGATTAACATTGAAGTTTGGATTATTTGGGCTCATTGATTCACACCCCCTCAATGATTGTACCTCTAATAATTGGTATCAGATCCAATCCTTGGTAAAGGCTTAACAAATCAAAGGTGATCAAAGGTGAAATAGTTGATAAAAAGGTTATTGTTTGGTTTCAAAACAATCTAATTTTTGACTTATTAGAAGTCAATAATGTAGTATAAAATCTAAGAGTAACTATCAATAATATATAGGTCTTGGTGAATACATGTCTCAATCAAAGAGTGGAACAATGTGAAAATAAGGTCTTGAATTACTCAGATGTGCTCTTATCTAAGGAGAAAAAAGATGTCAGCTCCATCAAAATGATCAAGAATGGAAATCCATTGAGAGTTAATTATTAAGAGAAAAGAGGATCAAACATGAACAAAGTCGTCAATGGGTATTAATTCTCATGCAATCAATTTGGTCATAGATATAAGGATTATGCTCTCTCTCTAGAGGTCAAAAGGGATCTCATATGTTACAACTATAACCAACAATGTCACATAGCCAATAACTATAATAGAGCCTTTTGGAAAAAGGATATATAGGTCATTGACACTATCAAATGGTTTAAGAAGACCAAATCTAAAGAAGAAAAAAATCAAAATTCAAGAAAATCATAAAAGGAAGAGTCATTGTTTATTCAAGTAGCTTTGCACACTCAAGAAGTTGAAAACAAGAGATGGTTCATAGACAATGAATACTCAAATATGATATGAGATAACATCAAGATTATCTCTCTAAAGAAGACCAACCTAGGTACAGTTAGATTTGGTGACAATAAGTCTACTAACATAGTTAGCAAAGGTACTATAGGTTTGGAAAATAGTCATATGAAGACTGAGAATGTCTTATATGTAGAAGGTTTGAAACATAATATTTTAAGTGTAAGCCAAATGTGTAAGCAAGGAAATGTTGTAACCTTTCATGATGATGTATGTGAAGTACAAAATGCAAAATAGGATAGATTAGTTACAAAGGTTCATAAAATAGATAACAACATGTAGGTATTTCATGAATCCCAAAAGGAGTAGTATTTCATGAGTCATTTAGAAGAAAGCTAGATTTATCATAGAAGGCTTGAACACATAAATTTTGATAATATATTAAAAATTAGTTTAAAGTGGTTGGTAAGGCATATGCCCAAGATTTATAAGATTCCTCATTCTATTTGCAAGAAATGTCTTCATGGGAACAAAACCAAGAGAAGATACAAGAACAAGTAATTCTCCACTACAGATCTGTTAGAGTCGATACAAATTGATCTACGTGGACCTAAGAGAACTCAACGTATTCAAGATAATACTTACTTCATGCTTCTCATTGATGATTTTACTAGGATGATTTGGTTATTCTTTCTTAAATAAAAATTAGAAGATTTTGCAAAATTTATGGTATTTACATCTCTTGTGGAAAATGATAAATGTTCAAAGATCAAGTGTGTGAGATCAGATAGAGGAGGTGAGTTTTGGTTTCATAAGTTTGATTATTTTTGTGATGAACATTATATAAGAAGATATTACTCTACTGCTAGAACACCACAATAGAATGGTGTGGTTGAAAGGAAGACTAGGACTATGGTTAAGGTGAGTATAACCATGCTTCAAGATGAAAAAATATCAGATCTCTATTGGGAAGAGGTATTCAAGACTTTTGTGTACATCCTAAATATATGTCAAATTAGAGTAAATGGTAATAAGACACCTTATGAGTAATAAAAGAATAGAGAGGCTAATGTTAAAAATTTTAGAGTATTTGGGAGCATATGCTTCATCAAAAGAGATGAAGATTAACTTGGCAAATTTGATTCAAGATCTGATGAGGGCATCTTCTTAGGATATTATTATATTAGTACTACCTATAGATGATTTAACAAGAGACTTCATAATATTGTTGAAAGTTCAAATGTAAGAGTAGATGAGACAAGTAGAGTCAAGATGCCAAAATTTTAGGTAAGTGACTCAACTTAGAATGTTGTTGCAAATAATGATAAGTTATCTATTCAAACATATGATGAAGAGGAAGAAGAGGAAGAAAGACAATATACTAAAGCTCCATCCAAAAGAATTTAGAAAGATCATCCAATCTTTCAAATTATTTGAAATGTTGGTGCAAGGTTGTAGACTAGAAGAAGAATGTTGATGAATCAAAACCAACAAGACTCAGCTTTGTTATGCATGACTAAACCCAAAACTTTTATGGAAGATAGAAAAGATGAAATTTGGAATGATGTTATGAATGAATGAATTGATCAAATAGAAAGGAATGAAACATGGGAATTACTTCCTAGACTAAAATATAAAAATTTGATAGGTACCAAATGGGTCTTCAAAAACAAGATGAATGAGAAAGGAGAAGCCACAAGAAATAAGGCTAGATTGGTGTGTAAAGGATATGCTTAAGTTGAAGGAATATATTTTGATGAGACTTTTGCTCCTATGGTGAGGATGGAAAAAAATAGACTCTTTTTGGCTTATGAATATTTCAAAGGTTTTAAGTATATCAAATGGATGTGAAATATGCATTATTGAATGGAAACATAGAAGAAGTCTACATTGAGTTACCTGAAGGATACTTCATGTTAATTAATCAATATTTTGTGTGTAAATTGAATAAGGCTCTCTATAGTATTAAACAAGCTTTTAGAGTTTGGTATGATAGGCTAGATAGGTATATTTTGAGTCAAGGTTTTAAAATGGGCATAGCTGATAGTAATATATACATTAAGACATAAGGTAATCACCAATTGATAGTTTTTGTATATGTTGATGACATAGTTTTTATATTTGATGATGATAAACTGAGTAGAGATTTTATTGATACTATGAGGACTGAGTTTGAAATGTCAATGTTGGTAGAATTATCTTACTTAGGATTATATATTAATCAACTTGATGCAACAATTTTCATTTCTCAAGCTAAATACATCAAGGATGTGCTTAGGAATTTTTACATGATGAAGTGTAAGCTGATGGGTACTCCAATGATCATAAGATTCAAGTTAAGCGAACTAGATGACTCATCAAAAGTTGATAAAACTTTTTATAGATCCATGATTATAAGTCTTTTATATTCTACTTCATCTAGGCCTAAAATCATGTAAGCAGTAGGTCTTGTAGGAAGGTTTCAAGTTGGTCCTAGAGAATATCACTTGAAAGTCATCTAAAGGATCTTGAGATATATCAAAGGCACCATAGACTATGGTTTATGGTATCCTAAGAGAAAAGAATTCTTTTTAAAATCATATGTTAATGTTGATTGGGTAGGATGTGTGGATGATAGGAGTACTATTGGTGGGGTCTTCTTCATGGGATAATGTTTGGTGTTTTAGCTAAGCAAGAAGCAAGCCGTAGTGTCTATATTAACTATAAAATATGAGTATTTAATAGCTTCCTCTTGTTGCACATAAGTCATGTGGATGAAACAAACTTTGGAGGATTACAAGGTAAGATAAAATGGACCTTATCCTATTTTTTATGATAATACTAGTGTAATTAGTATCTTAAAGAATCCTATTATGCACTCAAAAACTAAACACATTCCTATTAAAGATCATTTATTGAGAGAACAAGTGATTAATCAATGTGTCAAGTTGGAGCATGTACCTACAAAAGATTATCTTACAAATATTATGACCAAACCATTGCCAAAATCTACTTTTGAGTATCTAAGATAGAGCTTGGGTGCCATTTCTTTATCTATGAATCAATAGAAGGTTTTTTGTTAAGGGGGAGAAACATGTTCATAATATTTTCTCCATAGGTTTGTGAAGGAGCTATAATATAGGTCTAGAATGTATGTTCTCAGATTGGTTTAGTGCATGTTTCCTATTTTGTATAGTATAGATGTAGAGTTGGTAATCATGGAAGTGACTTGAGAAAGAAGGCTAGTAAGAATGCATGGTGATTCTTCATGGTGTGTGGAGATCTGAAGATTCTCACAAGGTGAAATTACTCAAAATTATTAGGGGGAGTCCCTCTCAAATGTTTCTTGATGTGTTCCATCAAAATTTATATGGTTTTATTTGTTATTTCTTCATTGGTTGTAGTGCTTGATTGAAGAGAGTGTTGGCATAGAGCAAGAGGAATTTTTCAAGACAAAAAAAGTTTGGCTCAAGGTAAGGAAGAGTTTGTATCATCTTTCTAAGATGGCCCTTTCCTATTTTGATAGTCTTTTCAAGTCCTTGGGATCAGTGTGTGCCCACTTTGTCATTGTGTCAAAGGGGGAGAAAGTTCCTATTAAGGAGAAAGTTCTTGGTATAGGATTGTTTAAAGAGAGACAAGGTGAGCTATATATTTCTATATTGATAGGTGTTGACATCAATGATAAAGAGGGAGATTATTGGATAATTTGCCATATTTATGTCATGGAGGTGTCATGTTGAGTGAATGAAGATCCTTGATAATCTATGTGACAATGAAAAAGTGTGAAATATGCTTATTATTATATGACAAAGTGTGCAAATGTGCTTGTTCTTGTTTGATTTAGTTATGATTAGCTAATCTTTAGTATTGACATAACTTGAGAGGATCATGGATGAGTATGGAGGTTTGAACATGTGCAAAGGGTACTATAAGATGTGATCTATGATTTGAGAGATTATGTGCATAAGTGGAATCTATTTAGTTGATCATAGATCTCATATTTACACTGTGGGTCTAGTGGTAGAAGAGTTGAGTTGGTAGTTTTATGACATCACCATTGCCACATGGGAGTGAGTTAAGGGAAGATAGTCATATGGGTGTGATCATTATAGTCCCTAGTTATTATGTGCTAAATATCAAGTCATGCATTGAAGCATGGTCAAAGATATGAGGGTGAAATGTTGGCCTCTAAGATAGATTTCACTATTTTCCCATATCCAAATTTGCAATATGGATAGAAAGAGTTAAGTAAGTAGTTTGATGATAAAATATATCATACATGTGGACATTTCAGGTGAAGGTGATCATATGGGTTTGTTGAGGTTTTGACCTTGTTTATTTTCACTAATTTCTAGATCATGCAATTTAGCATGTTAGAAGATATGTATATGCAAAGTTGGGTTCCCAGGTAGATTGACTATGTTTTCCCATACTTAGCCAATTTTGTAGTGTGGTAGAAAGAGTCAAGTGAGAATTTTTAATGTGTCAATAAAATATGATCATATGGGTTTGATCAATTTTGAACATAGATGATTTGTGCTAAGTTTGAGATCATGTGTTGAAGCATGACAAAAGATATGGTTACTCAAAGTTGGCCTCTCAGGCAAATTTGGACATTATTGGCACTATGATAAAAGTTGATGATAAGACATGTTAATGGAATTATATCTCACACATTTTAGAGTTATAGAAATAGTGGATCTCATGGTTAGATTATGTTATGGAAGGAGATCATCTAGTTAAAATTTGAGATCCTACGGGTAAGCACAAAAGAAGTTATTTAGGTGCAAAAATGGCTACTCATGCATATTGATAAGCTCCCCATACTTAGTCATTTTTGGGAGTGTTAAAGCTTGAACAAGATCAATGGTGCACGTTGATTTCAAGGTGTTAGGAGGAAGTGAAATTAAGATAGGTGCATGATGTTTAATGTCTGAATAAAGGTACAAGATAAGGATCCAATGGTGAATGGCCATTCATATAGTTTGATCAATGGTGAATGTTGATTGATAAAGTCCTTGTTAATCTATAGAGATTGATGAAGTGCACTCAGTCAACATTTTTAGAGGATAGGAGATGAGGTCAAAGTAATATATGTTTAACATTTGGCTTTGGTAGTCTATGTATTAAAGCTTGAACAAGATTGATGGTGCAAGATTTATCATGAGCTAAGAGTCCACGAGATTCGAGTATCGTGTTTGAAGGTTAACTATAACCATTTATATTCAAATATTTGAATTTTACATAGGAAAAATAGATATCTAAATTTTGATCATATATTTTTATAGAAGATGAATTTATTCATACATTGAAAAGTGAACTTGTAGAGGCTTCAAGGCACATTTAGAAATATAGATTTGAAGATCTAAAAGTGTGCATATACATAGTTATGAAGCTCTAAAGTTGACTATGTTTTTTTATAAGTTCTATAAGTGACCTAAGAAGGATATTAGAGCTTGTGTTGCTTATATTTATGTCTCATGATGTATTATCTATTGGGGAGTATTTTAGACTCCATGAGGATGCTCTGTGTAGATTTTGGAGGTGTATTCAATCTATCTTGAATATGAACATTACTTAAGAAGTTGATTGTGTGTTTGTTCATGGTGACTATGTGCATAAGGTCTCTATTTGAATTATTTTAAAATATATAGAGGTGAGCTATATTGACTATGATCATTTGAGGATGTCTTATGGGACATAAGGAGTGGACCTATGTAATTAGAAGTGGTCCTATGTTCATGTTTTTCTTGAGGATGAGCTATATGGGTGAATAGTTCTCCATAAGGCCTATAAGATATAAAAGTGCCTTGATTAAAAAGTGTAGCTACTGAAGGGTGACCCATAGATGCTATGGCTAACCTATGTATATTTTATTGAGTCTTATCTTCATATGATAGATATATTAAGGGTTAAGACATGCCTAATGGTTGACCAAGATGGCGTTGATCAAGATTGCTCTATAAATAGTGGAACAAAAGATGACGTGTTATAAACTTATGAGTGATATACTAAGGAGTGAATTGAGAGAGACTTGTCTATGTGTTATAGAGAAAAGGAAGGGAAGAGTTACCCGAGGATGAGTTGAAGAGTATAATAGATTAAGGACTATTTTTATGACCTGTTGGCCATAATTCTGTTGGTAGAATAGAGAGCTTATTATTTGAGTGTAAGCAAAGGTGAAGAGAGATAAGTTGAGGTCCATCATTAGGTGTTGTTAACATCATTTTAGAGGTGGAAGTGTTAATAATGTGTTATTTTGGTAGCTGAACATATAAGGTGGTTGTATCCTCCTTAAAAGGTGAAACTTGTGAAAATGTCTAGTTGTTGTAGCTTAGCTAGATAGATGTGGTAGTAGC
Source organism: Torreya grandis (assembly GCA_037957365.1). NCBI lineage: Eukaryota > Viridiplantae > Streptophyta > Pinopsida > Cupressales > Taxaceae > Torreya > Torreya grandis. The sequence continues at coordinate 4,776,207 of JARHVA010000478.1, forward strand.
TTGTGGGATTAGTATCTCACTAAATAGGGATTGTATCTCCTTGATTAATTATAGTTGATTTAAATTATATCTAGTTATTATAGGATAGTAGTCCAATTGTTGGTTCTAGTGGGTTTTATTCCCCAAGAGGGATTCCCATGTATGTCATGTGTTATATGATTGATCTTACATTGTCTCTCTTGCTTAGTGCTTTGAATGATATACATTCTTCATGAATGTTTGTGGTAACTAGTTAATTAATTTTAAAGATCATAATTGAAGTTTGGATTATTTAGGCTCACTGATTCATCCCCCCCTCTCAATGATTGTACCTCTAACATAATTAAGTCCATGTAGTTCTTCCACCTAAAATGCTTAGTGAAATAATTATCATTTTCTACATGTATGCATATAGATATGGTTTGAATACTTGTTAATACATTGTTTATCTCAAATATAATAGTCTCATGACTTGGATAAGGGATACTTCAAATTTAAGGAATTGAATTTGGAAATGATAAGGAAATAATAGCGTAAGCATGTCCAAATACTAAAATTTCCATGAAGTATAATAGGTGGCTTAGATGTGAATTTATATAAATAAAAATGGGTGAAACCTCATATTACCCCTAAAAATAGAGACCAAATTACAAGGGAGGGTTTAAAATTTTAAAAATATTTATTTCTAAGTGAAGAGAAAGATTAAACCATAAGTTTAGGATAAAAAATTGATCCCAACTAGTGTGGGTTGATTTTGACCTAGGAGGGCAAAGTTTAATATTTGAAATTTGACTTGTTTGTACAGAGGCTTAGAGAGGTTTTTAGTAATTAAGAAAATTCATGTATGTGTAAAAAAATAACTATATAAGGGATGGGTCTATACAAGTACTTGGGATAGATTGAGTGGTGAAATAAGACCAATTTAAGTGCTCAAGTAAAGTAAGGTAAATGTGGGTGAAAAATAAAATTATCAAGTACTCATGCCCAAATTTGAGTATCTACACAAATACACAAAATAATATTACAAAATAAAGACAAGATTATTCTATTTCATTAAAAATATAGAAACCTTGCATCATAATGTTATTGGCCTCTTTAACAGGAATTTCCTTTGATTAAGATCAATAAAATATAATCCACATATACCTTTTCACTAGTATAAGCTTAATTTTAGACCAAGTTTATACTAGGTAACTACTACTTCCCATGAATGTGAGATTATTAAATTTATCTCAATGGAAAACTTACCAATCATATACATTTATAGATTTTATTAATTAAAAAAACTACAAAAAAAAGTGTTAGTATGAATGGGTCTTAACTTTCACTCCATCTTAGAAAACATTTTTCTAAAAGATTAAAATGAGGAAAAATGTATTGAAGTTGTATAATATTTGCAAGTTCTATATTCATGTTCCATCCCATGCCACTAAAATTAAACCAAAGTGATATACTAGTTACAAATCTGATAGAAACAACCATCCAAGATATATTTAGGTTCAAAAATGGGATTTCTAAATTTAGTAGTATAAGTTGTGACACTATAGCCCAAGACTTTATTCAAACATGAAATATGCAAAAAAAGATGGGCATGTGAAGAAGGTTAAAATTACAACTTATTATCAGCAAAACCATTATTTTTAAGAACCTTAAAATTCCCATAAAACTTGTGAGACATTTTATAGAGACCCTTAAATTTAAAACATAATTAATTATAAGACTACACTCTAAAGGAAACCATATCCACATGTTGGAAAACACACTCCAAACATAACTAATCATCATCCTTGTTCACGTGATTTTGAGCATTTAACCTACTATTAATTTAATTTTGGAATTGGTTCTCTATCTATGTACTAATGTAGGTTATTATTGTTGATTGAAACTAACTAGTGTTGGTTGGTACTAATCTATGTATAAATGAGGAATAATGCCTGTGTGATCACCAAATATTGTTTTTATATGTATTCCATCTACTATATCTAACCCTAATGATGTGTAAAGTTCCAAAAATTAGTCTAATTTTCCTTAAAATCATAGCTGTTCTTATGATGGATATAAAATTAAAAAAATGGGAGAGTGTAATGGGATAACTTAACCCCAATCAAACTCATTTTTGATTGATTTTTCCCTATGTATTTGATATTATGAGGAGTGAAATATATCCACATGTAGTTATCCCATCTAGTGTAACTATAAAATTATGATCCTTCAATATATGTAAGCAACTAATGATTTAACTTTGATAATTGGCAATGCCTGCTTTTACTTGGCTCTATTATCCTTCAGTCTTGGCTTATGACTTTTCCTAGTGATACGTTTGTAATTTTGGAAGAATAGGGGAGTTTTATCAATATTCAATTATTTATAGATGTGTTTCACATAAGTTCCAAGTGCCTTTTGATTGAGACATTGATTTTTTATACATGAACTTTTGATTGGGTAATTTATCATGCCCATGACACACTAGGAAAATGGGTTGAACCTAAAGAAAGTTTTGATTATGAAAAGTAATCATTTATAGGAGAGGTCCAATTCTAACTAGATCGAGTTAGTATCAATTTTTGATACTAAATTTATTTATTAAAACTGAAATAGGTACATGTAGACTAAATTTAGAGTCTATAGATGCATTTACATGATATTTAGTGGGTATGAAATAGATAGTAAGGTTCTCATAGGTGTGTTATAATAGAATGGAAGGTTCAACTCATAACATAGATTGAACATGTGAGAGAATGGTAGGTTATGATCTTATTTATGGACTTAATTAATTTGTGGTAAATGTGTGTCAAGTACTAAAGGCTAGATTTTAGTATCTATAAATGCCCCATTTTATTATAGTGATGGAATTGTTAGAGTAAAAGGATAAAATGTAAATAGGTGTGTACATACTTTTTATTTTTGATAAAGCTCCAACTGTCAATGACACAAATTAGAAAAACCTAAAATCATGTTTATTCAATGCCCATAGACTAAAAATTTTAATCTAAAACTATATTTTTCAAAATTTTAAAGAACAAGAGTAAGAGTAAACATGTGTGAGGGTCAGGACCATGTTTGTCTTGAAACTTGTTTGAGACGATGCTTCATTTTTGAAGTAATAGAGAAACGTGTACTTGCTGAATCACTTTGAGAATTTGGGTGATTTATCTACGTGTTTTTTGAGTATGTATGCTCCTTGGTTGGGAAGGAAACATTCCCCAACCCTCATAATAAATATTTATCCCCCATAATGAACACAATTTTATTTTATGGTTTCACTCAAGTTCACACAATATAGAATAAATTACAGGATTAAAGATAATGAACATTTTTCATGCCCCTAACATTAATGATGATATGATAATTATGAAATAGAATGGAAAAAAAATCCATTCTACTGTAAATTATATTTTGTATGGGTGCAAGAAACAATAACATGCGTCATGAAATTGTAAATTGTATATATGGTCATGAACTAGTATAATGCCCCCTTGATATATGCCAATTGTTATAGAATGTTATGCATATATATATTGAATTTGAGAACCTATATCTAAAATGTATGTGTATGTAGAAACTTGTAATTTTTGTTCCTATACACTATGTGTATATGACCATACACATGCACCAAAATGTGTATGAATTAATTTTCAAGTGTCTATAAAGTGAGTACATATGCATGAAATATACCCTTGTAATTTGTATGAATGTGTCAATATCTATTATGAATTTTAATCCTATGATATTATAACTAAAATGATTCTCTAAAATATTTTATTTAATATACTTATTTGTTCATGGAAGTTTATGTCTCTATGACAAGCCCACTATAATGTCCCCTTTTGGGGATGAGGAATGTATCATGCAATTTGATCATTTCAAAATAAGATTTACTTGTAGGATGTCATGTATAAATATACAATCATGTAATATCATGTGAACATGTGGAGAATATCTCATCATAGTTATGTATATATCAATCAAGGCATATATATAACATATGTAATTTAGGGAATATAAGTGTCATTTTTAGATAAATGTACCAATAAATCAAGACGTAGATAATAAGAATAAATAGTAAAATTGCATGATATAGATTATGGAACCACTCAATGTTAAAAAACTTTAAAACTTCAAGTATTAGTGTTGTACACAAGGTCAAGGGTTGTATACAAGGGAAATGAATATGTCATAACAAAAAAAAATATGGGTTGCATATATGTGGACATCAATATTTTTTAAATGTTGAATGTTGTATTGTTAGTCTCAACACTCATGATAAGTCCATAAATAGGGTGGATAGTATATGGTCTATAATCCATAGTAGGAAGAGTAAAGGAGGTCACACATGCCCTTTTGTATATATTAGTAGAAATAAACATATGTGATTGGTTTTTGAAACATTAGGATTTGAGGAAGGCTTTGGAATATTCACTGTCAATTCTAGCCTTATTAATGTAATTAGATTTGATCATTTTTTTCCACTTGGTTAAACAATTGATCCAAATAAGATACACTATCCATGTATAATAGTATTAAAATACCACCTTAATGACTTTTGTTAAAAAATAATGTTCACATAATATGGACATGATTAGTGGGTATGATTAGGAAATAATCATAAATCAGTTTTGAAAATATAATCATAAGGCTGAAATTTTGAAAACCTATAATGATGAAACCATAATGAAGATATAGAGCTGAGGGTGAAAATTTTCATACTATATGGAAATCAAAATCCAGATCTTGGAACCCTAGGTAGTAAAATTTGAAAACTATTTTTTGTGTATGAAAATTAGAAATGAATTTTGAAATTAAATTATAAAAACTCTTAAACATTGGAAGAATCGTTTGATCAATGTAGAAGAGTTAATAGATATTTATTACCCTAATTTGGATTAATGAAATAAATACTAGCCCTAATATGATAGAATAATGTGTAATAATTTAAATATTAAGATATGGCATTCAAACATAAATATGAATATAAAATACTTAAAAAATATTACAATGATTTAATAAGTGAATTTTTTTAAATATAGTAAGTACAACAAATGGATGAACACTTAGCTTTTCTTAGTGAATATATGACTTTTATTATATTATATAAGTGTAAATTAGGATAAATTAGGAATGTGGTTTATTTGATTCTCAAACTAATTCTCTAGCTTGTATTAGGACAATTTTATCAATTTGCATTAGTATCATCAGTCAATATTGGCTAGTGTAGAAATGAAGAAATATGAACATGTAATCACCTACATCTATTTATGTATGATCACAAACTGTAATGATTCGTGTAACTCCATAAGTCAATCTCATTTTCCTCAAAACCTTATATGTGTATCTTAGGTCTAAAAATCTATAAAAAAGGGAAAGTGTAATGGGATTTATTGTAACTAATCACCACTATTTGATGATTTACCACTACATACATAGATGATGCTCTTATTTAACCCTAAAAAATATATATTATGATTATCTAGAATTAAATGAGATAGAGATAGCCTAATTTATAATGGTTATAGACTATCTCTATAGTAGGCTAATTAGATGCTAAAATAAGATATAACATATGTTAAAATTCATTTAATTGAGATAACCTAAAAATAGTAAGTACAACTATGATAGATATGGAAATAAAAAATAATTAATGTACTTATTTTGTTCTAATGCTACCATGGTTTTGGATTTGGAATAGGTGGGAAATAGACTAGAAGAGGGTTTTGGAATAATTACCAAATTCTAATTTGAGTACCTTTGGAGCTGTAGACACTAACATAAACTTAAGACTATTACATAAACACTACTATATAAACCTAACAAGGTATACTTTATGGAATACCTAGTGAAAAAGGATGTGATCACCTAGATGCTTATAGGTTTATCTTCTCCTTCATTTTGTTGTATTCAAATCTAGGTTATGGACTGTCACTCCTTATGAAATTTTAAAACCCTAGTTTTTCATCTTCATATTGACCTTGAGTAAAATGGGTTAGTGGGAACATGGTGTCGATTTAACCCCAAATATCCCTTTGTTAATGAGTGTTGCCTACATATCCAATACTTTGAAAAGGGCCTCAGACTAATTTAGTTCTCCCCTTCATGTTTTTTTGTGTGTGAATCATGTAATACATGGAAACCAAATACAACAAGGACTGAGTTTGTAACTTTGAAAATATAGATATTGGGATCCTCCCTCAGTAATTAAAACCTATGTATGTGTTATCCCTATGTCTAAAATATAAATAGGATAAAATACGGAAGTTTCACTCACTTGAGTGTTTGATTGAATGCTTCAATAAGTTTCCTTAGTTCTTTCCTAGGTGAGGAATGAATGAGGGTTAAAATGTATTTATATAAATCCCTTTGGATAAATAAATCACATTAAATAAATTAGGCCAACCATTAGGATATGTTTCATTTAAAAATTGGATGACTTTAGGCCACTGGACACTTGCATTAGAGTAAGACACCTGTGTCGATGCATGTGTCTATCTAGAATGCTAGTGTCCGAGGAAAAATAAATTAGGTATAGGCTTAGAACTTGCAAAGGTGGAAGATAAGCATGTTTTAAGAATTCTACATAAGATATAAGGTATAGGTCATCAACATAAGATTTTTCAAACCAATAAATAGGCTAAGGGGCCAAAGATAGAGTAGATGTAAGACTTCCAAAAGTGGGAAACATGAAGAACTGAAAGGAACAATCAATGTTTATATTTTAAAAGTGTATAATATTAAGGTGATATATAATCCATAAATAAAATATGCATTTCCCCCATTTAATCTAGTAATTAAATTTCTAGTTTAAAGGAAAATTAATGTGTACCTAGGTATGTATAATACACCTTGCCTTTACTTGAGTCTAACTTGAGTGATTTGATAGTGATTGACCTATAAGCAAGAAGATGTTATAACACATAATAAATGCATATAATATGAAATTTAAAGCATTTGAAATTATTGAAATTAAAAGAACAAGGTTTAAGAGTACACATATGTATCAATGTAACCTTTATGCCTATTACAAATATGATTTGAAAGATGTATCATTGTGAGGCTATTAAACTAATATATATATATATATATATATATATGTATATATATATGTATATATATATATGTATATATATATGTATATATATATATATGTATATGTATATATATATGTATATGTATATATATGTATATGTATATATATATGTATATATATGTATATATATATATGTATATATATATGTATATATATATATGTATATATATATGTATATATATATATATATATATATATATATATATATATATATATAATGAGATGGAGATAAATATATATTGGAAATCACATTCCCCCAACCTTGGAGAAAATGTAAGTTTCCACCTAGGAGTTGAGGTTATATGATACAATAAATTCTAACCTAAAAAATTGGTAGGATCGAGTGATTTAATCATCTCAATCGTACCATAAATGAACCAAATATTGTAATAGATTAGATCAATACAATCCATAAAAGTCCAACCTAGTGGGTGATGATAGTCCTTGAGAGTGTTTTGAAATCTACAACTGATTTGTATTTTTTGATATTATGATTACATTACATAACATATACACCTTATATATGTATCATGCTTAAATTATGTATAATAATGGTATAAATGTATATAATTCTACCAAAATTATGAATCTAAATTATATAATTGTGTGCCTTGGCCAAATAAAAAACTATGTAAGTTTGGAGAAAATATTTCCAATGTATTCCCCCACTATATATGTAAGAATATGAAAAATTAAATAAGTTCCAATGTTGATGACATGTTTCCAAAACATGACCCCACTATAATCTTGAGATGTTGAATACTGAATAAATGTGGAGAACATGCTTCCAAAGGATACCCCCACTAAATCTAAAATTATGAATGTGTGGAAGCCATCCCTATATAACATTCCCCCATTGAATCTTAAAATTATTCAAAATGATGAATAAGTGTGGAGAACATGCTTGCAAATCATGCCTCCACTCGATCAAAAAAATTGGGCCAAATGTGAAGAAAGTGTGGAGAGAATGTTTCCAAAGCATGTCCCCACTAAATCTAAAACTATACCAAATGTGAAGAACATGCCTCTATGACATGACCCCAATGATATAACCCCATTTTAAATGATCGAATAATAGAAATTGGTAGTTACCTCACCTCAATAGGATAAGACAACTATTTAATCTATGAATAGAACCATGTAACATTTAGAAAAATATGTCTATTTAAATGTAACAATGAAGCACATAGAACAATGTGATCATATGAAGGCCTTAGATGCATGATAAATATCATGGAAATATCTAGATAGTAATAATACATGATCAACATGAAAATAAGCACACACATAATAACACTAAAAAGCAAATCAACATACAATGGTCCTAGGAGACCTCAAATAAGGGTCATGTTAAAACATTGCACAATCGAAGGGAGATTACTTAGTTATATTTTCATAAAAATAAGAATCACATATTAAAATTTCCATACAATAAATAATGGCATATTCCAATATTAAATAAATCACACATGGGCATAAGGGCCACAAACAAAATAGCATATTCAAATTCTTGAAAAATCAAGACAATAGCAAGGCAAGAAATTCAAGGAAGTGTATAAAGGAAAGCATAAGCAACCAGGATAAACATATCTAATTTAAAATTTTAAGGTTATGGAGTTTAATCCCTAGGTTGTTAAATGGGATGTGTATAGTAAATCAAGGTATAAATATGCAATAAATACAACCACTAATTTGTAACAAAATTGACCTAGTTTAACCTTTCTAAAAATAGCAATAAATGAAGTAAACAAGTATTTAGATTGAAACTAAGATAGAAGATCTAGAGGCTGAAAACTAGAACATGAGCTGATCTAAGTGTTTCAAAAAAGATCTAGGTGTCAAAACCCTTCTTGGATAGTATCACCCTAACTAGAAAATATCACCAATGGTGTTAGTGTCCTCTTTTTTATGCTAGTACCCTTTGTGTAGAATTGTTCTGAGTTTCTAGGTGCATGTGTGTTGTTATCTAGGAAATGTAAAAACTAACCAGTCAAACATATGAATGTGCCAAATGGATGGGGACCATGGATTCTTTTTGGTTAATGGTTATTCTATAATATTGTTAAGATGATATTCTATTTTTATCTAAGATCATGTACATGGATTCTTTAGTAATAATAATATAGGCTAAAATACCTAATTGCCAAGTAGTCTTTATGGTTATAAAAATATAGAATTTAGGATTATATATTCATGTGGGTTGTAGTATGATGGGTTGGATAATATTATATGATGACCTTTTATTAAGTTTTATATGAACACATGAAGGACTAAGTGTAGACTTTGGATATCTGGGATGAAAGTGTAATGAGTGCCTTAATAGTATAAATATTTGTAAGTAAGATTTAGTAATTAGTGATTAATATAATGGTTCAATGTTCCATATTATGGTTTATATATTTTGTGAACTGATTTGTTTTACTATATTAATTATCATGAGAGGGATCTATCTTCTATGTAATATAATCTGATTACTCTGATATTGGGTGTTATTACATAATATCTCTATGTAATGATATCATTCCTTAAGAAATATATATGTTCTACTGCCAATAGTTAAAATACCTATTATTTTAGTTGATCACTAAGATATCTTTCCTCTATGAGCTGACATCTATGTATTCATTCTTGAGTATTACCATTGTGTATCTATCCAAGTATACTATTGTAAGGTTACCTAAAATTATGTTAAACCTATGTGATCTTAGTATAAATCAAATACTTTGTAATGATTTATCCTTTCTCACAAGATTTTTCCCTAAATCACATGAGTTATCCCTATAATTAGCATGTTCTAGTGAAACCAATAACCTATGCTAATAATGGTGTGGTGAGCATGGAACTCACTATCTAAGGATATACTAAGGTGGTTACCTAGCCAAAGAGATGTGGAGCATTAGCTAGATCATAAAAGCACCAAGTTCATGCAGAAGGAAGCTTAGAGAATAGGGTGTTTTGAATAGTAGATTGTGTAGGAACACATTTATTGTGAAATTTATGAGATATTATAGTGTGAACTACTTAGATTGCTAGCTGATTGGTTGGCTTGTCTGGAACACCATTGTTTCATATATCATGTGATCACTAACATTGCATGGTCTAAGGAGAAGATCAAATAGCTTTGGGTATTAGACATTAGTTGGACCCATGTAATAGATTTTTGGTTAGACTCAACCATTGATAGGTATATCAAAGAATTTGTATTACAAAGCTATGTATCATTTGAAGTGGAAAATTATATGTTTATGAGGGGGATAAGAGGAATTTTTTTGCAATTACTTCTTATGATCATTAAGATGATCGTTATGGAGAAAGTGATGGTACCTATTCCCTTCTATATGGAGTAACCACTTTATGTGACATGGGGGTGTGTGTAACATAAGGGAGAATGAATAAAAGATGAAAAATAAATCTTGAACCTAGGTCTAGAATGGAGAATCAAAAGGAGAAGGACCAAAAGAATACTATGGAGTTAAAAAGAGAGTTTTGATAACATATAAGATGGAATAAACAAAGTGTGGTTAAATAATCTATGAATAAGAGAAGAAGTAATAATAGTGATGATTTAGATGAGAGGAGAAGACAAGGAGAAGTACATGGTGAGGAGAGACAAAGCAAGGATCCAAGGAAACATAAGGATAGCGTGCAAGGAAATGATGAAGATATAGCATGCATGAAAGAAGAAGGAAGTAGTATAGAAGTAGATCAGATGGTTAAAATTTCATAGTTTCTAGGAAGGTTATTCCAGAGAGAAAAATAAGGATTTCTCTATAGTCATAGATATAACATAGGGTCAAGCTTTGAGAATTATATATTTAGAGGTATAGATCATTTCCCAAGGGAGCACACATCCCCTGAGCTCACTTTTCTTCAAAATTACAATAATTCCTACACAACTTTAAATGATGATGTTTGGAAAGGACTAATTCCAAAAGATATTCACAAGAAAACCTAAGAAGTACATAAGACTATGTATCAAGAAGTTGCCCATAGTTTTTTGGTCCAATAGAAGAAGAATATAATACTAATGATATCAATAGAGACATGCCCCTTACTTCTTATGTAGGATAAGAATTTCATCAAGAAACTTAAAATTTTAGAAGAAAAGGAAGGAGATGATGAATATGTCTCTATGAATACCACATCCATAGAACTACAGGAGACATCGTAACCACCACTAGCCCAAGAGGCATCTCAAGACCCACATAAGCCTTATAAACCACAACCATCCCAAGTGCCAATAATGAAAAATTCAACTATGATACCTGTAAGAAAATTTATTATGGTAGCTTAACTAGGGGCACTAACCCACCTAACTCCCTATGATGGGTCTATAGACCTAAAATAACACCTACTCACCTATACTATGAAATGGAGAGATAAAGGAATCATTAATGAAGCAACAATGAAGTGTTATTTGATTAGAGCATTGGATGGTCGAGAATTATAATTTACATTCTTCAGAGGTGTCAACCAAGGAAACTACAATAAGTAAAATTAATGTTGATCACATAATTTAAAGTCCAAAAATGCTCTATTAAAACTATACAAGATCTCAAGGAAATCCAACAAGGAGACAAAGAGACTATCTTTGAATACACTCATATATATTTAGAGGTAATGACCAATGTTGAGTTTGTTATGGAAGATAAAGACAAGGCTATTTGGTTCGTATAGGGACTATGACCAAGGATAAGGTTTTATATTTCACCAACCTAGTTCACTAATAAAGCATAAGAAAAGATAGATACAATATATGTGGAATAGATTGAAGACTATGGAGGAGCTTCAAATCCTAGTTCATAGATAGAGAACACCTTACAACTCCTTATAAATAGATTATAACAACAAAAAGAAGCAACATAGATACCTAGGTTATATCTTTGGTGTATGGAGTATAGCAAGGAATGGTACCATAGGAATGAATGACTGAGAATAAAAATTGAGTTTTGAAATATATATTTCATAGTAGTACATGAAACATCTTAATGTCACCTATTGAAATTGTTGTGATCATAGGAATCCAAGAAGGGAAGTTAGTAGAGTGTTAGAACATGTAACAAAACTTAATAAAAACACACTAACATTAACACTTACAAGCCTAGATCTTAGGTGTGAGCTTAATGAACAAAACCAAATGAAAATCAAAACTAAAATGTAGAAGACACATAATCTGTTACCTTCCTTAGGAGTTCCAAATGCATTTTTGAGTGGCTTGCTCAGTTTGTCCTCAAAGAGTCTTTGGAAATGGAGTTTTGTTGGCTCCTTCTCTCCTTGGCTTCATGGATTATGTTAGCCTAATGTATCTTGGCTCAATATTTTGGCATTATAATATTATTGATATAATCTCATGCAACAAAACTTACATTATAACTCAACAATTTCTAGTCTTGGAATTTAATGGGCAATGGCTTGTATTTGTAGTAAATGGATCTAACCCCAACCCAAGGTGAGTCAAGGTGGAGTTAAGTTTTAGAATTGGTTCAAACCTAACCTAAGTGAGTCAAATATAACCCTATTAGAGTTAATATTTTTCAAGTAATAATAATTTGTAATGAATAGGCATGGGTCTCCAAAATGATATATTTTAGGATATTTCTAAAAGGCTTGACAACTCATATAAAGGCAATCATGATAAGCTAGGATATTTCATATTTCATATTGTTATTTTTTAGTTATTCATTAATTACACATGGATAATTCAAATAAGAATTTAATTTGGTTTAGCTTAATAATTAATTTTTATTAGCCATTTAGCTCTTTTAAGATTTGATATTTGTTCATGTGCCCCACTTAACAGGTCCATAGGCTAAATTGATTTTTGTGATGCTACAAAGTACTTAGGGATGAATCCATGTGAGGTTATTATTACATACAATATGATACCCTAATTATGAATGTATCAACATGATTATAAGCATTTATTAATGACGCACAATCAAATTTTGAATGTTCAATAATTCCTAGGCTTAATTTGCAATGGTTGGAAGGAATTAGTTTAAAGTCTAGTTGAAGGCCAATTTTGGCTAGTTTTAGGTGTCTATAATATTAAATAATTAATCCAAATAAATTTATTATAACTTATGCAAACTCATAATAATGATGAGAATAACTATCAAGCTCTTTAAGAACTGAGAGAAGATGTCACCAAAAACATCTTTGAAGTGGTTGCATAGAAAGAGAATACTATGATGCAAGTTATTATCACACTTGAAGTAAATATGCCTAAGATTAATCCAACTATTACACCTTAGGCACTAATGATACCTTCTAATAAACCTATAGGCATACCTAATTAGAATTTGCCTATTCAAAATTGGATAGCCCCTGTATAGAATTAGAATCCATGGAATCCTATGATTCAATAATTAAATCAATCTAATTGGGCATGACAACCAACTCAGGACTAATACAATAGATATGGGGAAACTCAAAAATTTCAATGGTGGAATCTCCAATATAATTCTATGAACTATGGACCACAATAGATTGGTAATTAGGGTTTGTAAATGAATAGGTTAGGATATTATGGAGGAACTAGGGGAGGTTATCAAGGAAGAAAGTAAGGAGGTGGAAGAAATTTATCGTGACCTCCAATTCAATTTTATTTATGTATTGAGTTCAACCATGTACAAAATAATTACCTTGTGAATCCACAACATCAATCTTACTTTGCTTATTATAGGTTTTATGAATAACATGATACAGAGGATTGCTCGATGTTGGCAAAGTAACAAGAGGATAAGGTTTTAATAAACGTAAATATGGTAACCACACATCCCTAAGAGGATGCATTATTATAATCCATCACACATCAAAAAAATTTAGATAAGGAATTACTCCCTTTGGAATTGTCATAAGACCACAAGATTAATAAATGATTTCTAGACAAGTATCCAGAACCAATCATGAAGAAAGGGTTAATGTGAGATGCAATGTAGATTCTAAAAATGATTCAATAATAAAGGACCATTGAAGATAATTATACAACCATAAACATATAAATATATGGGTAGATAGTGTGCATCATACAACAATATTTTTTTCATTGCCTTAACAGCCTTGATGAAGCTCCTTAGCACACTAAAAAATGAGGACATCTCACAAAGCATCACCAATTTACTCCATAATCTTCTAAAATGTGTTTATAAGGGCTAACAATGAGTGAATCAAATGATCTATTATGTAAAAAATAAAAAATCTTGGGATGTTGATTCAAAAATGGATATTGAGATAGTAGGGTATGACATACCCAACATAGTGTTCAATTTTGGCATAATTGTCAATATGATTCTTAGGTCAACATAAGTCATTATTGGCCAACCTAAATTAAGTTACAACCCTATTACTCTAAGACTTGTGGATTATGGGTACATGAAAATAATTGTTCAATTGGAGGACATGGATATCAAAGTCACAAAATTGAGTCTACGTAGTGAATTCAAAGACATAAATATGAAGATAAATGAGACACACTATCCTACACTAATTAAAAAAAGTGGGCCTATGATGGTTAGATGAACATCAATACAATAAGGAACTAGTTAGAATCTCATTAGGGAGATAATAATATAGTGATCCCATTAAATAAGTATGGACAAAAGGCATACTACATCTCTAAAGAGCCAGACTCCCCTATGTCTATGGAGAGAACAATTGGATGAAGGTGAACGTTGAAGACAGACGATAGGACCTATGAGCTACTAAATATAAATTTCTCTATAATTGCATAAGCATACCAAAGATATAATTTCATTTATAAGAGTTACCTCTCAATCCTATGCTACCATGTGTAGATATTCCACCATTAATGGTATATAATGTGCATTCCATATCCATAAGGTCACCAACTCAGTCAGACACAATTTTTTTATATTAGGTTGGTTGAATAGATGAAGATTACATAAAACAAAAAATATATGGAATTATAGCTTAGGATAGGTCTTCTTTGGTAAGTGGATATTCTGACACTCACTTTCTCAATTGGATGAAGGGCAACTGTGAAGTATGATCTCTACACATGATCTTTGTAACAAAATGTTAACTATCATACTAATTTGACACCAAGGATGTCATCATGTTTATTCTTCAATTCCAACAATATGTAAATAATATTAACGAAAGAGTTAGCACTCTCACCTATGTATTAAATAGGATTGATATAAATTGGTGGTCTATACATTAGGAGGCATATATGGAATGGGATGAAGCATGAAAAATCCTCTTAGCTTAATTCTAGTTACTATAGGTAGTCAAAAAGGACTAGTAAATATTTCATGAATGAGATTTTTCTAATCTTCATATTTATCATTGCATTGAGGTTTAGACTATAGAAGCTATCACCCTAAAGTAATGGGTACATGTATTTCACTATACTCTAGACACCCTTCCTACTACTTAGTACATACACTAGGAGCATAAAAGGGAAACAAGACATTAGGCATAGGTTCAAGGTGATTTTATTTAAACCTTTATTTTTGAAGATGATAACCCTCTAATAAATAAAGCAATGTAGAAGATAAAGGTTTTTATGACATGTAAGGATTGAAGACTTAGATGGAATAACTAATTCATCATCCTCCCATGATATAGCCTATGATTTGAATAAATACCTACAAGCCTATAAATCAGAGAAGTGTAAGGCAAAGATATTTTTTCAACCATGTCATAGATTAAAATATGAAGATGAGTGGATAATAGATTCAGCTGATGAGTATGACATGGACCTTGTAGAGTTATTTGAACTAAAATGGGAATTTGAGACACTTTTAGTTCTAGTTGTAAAATCATTTAAAAAAGAAAGGCTTATGACATCTTAATATTCTAAATCAACAAGTTTAATGACTACTACGTGATTCCATTCTTGAGGAATAATGCCATGTTTACCATGAACCTTTGAAATAGTACATTCTGAACATTAGAATAGAGGCCATTCCCATATTGGCACATAGTGGTGATTAATGGTCACAAGAAGACATATACAAAGTAATGCATCTCTTACATCATTATAAGGGTGTCTTCCTAACCAAATTCATAGAATTCATGGGTGTGGACCCATATCTAGGGGAGATGCACATTAAATTGAATGAGTGTGCATGAATGATTACAAAAATTCCATACTATTTAAACCCAAACATGAAGTTTAAGGATAAGGATGAACTGGATTGCATGTAGGAGGTAAGAATTATATTTCTTGTGGATAAATCTGACTTGTTGAGACCTATGATTATCCAACCAATGAAGGCTAGTGAAATCAAAGTCTATGGTGACTATTATGTTTTGAATGAGGCCTATGTTAATGACCCTTTCCCTATTCATTTTACTAATGAAGTTTTGGAAGTATTCATAGATCATGAGGTGTGTTCCTTTACTGATGGTTTCAATGGGTACCATCATATCCCAATCATATAATAATATAGAGCCAAGAGGACCTTTCCAAAAAAATAGGGTTATTTTACATACAAGTTAATGCCATTTAGACTAAAAAAGACACCTATCGATTTCTTGAGGGATGCTGTAGCTATGTTTAAGGATTTCATCCATGATTTCTTAGAAGTCTATTTGGATGATTGGGTAATATTTTCATTGTTTAGGAATCATTTGTCAAAACTTAGATTGATGTTAGAAAGATGCAGAGCATTGCAGATAGTTTTTAATTTAAAAAAATGTTTGCTTTTTACACCCTTTGGGATTTTGTTAGGGCATGTAGTATTTAGCAAAGGTATGTTGGTAGATCTGACAAAGATCACAATAATTGTGTGAATGCCACCACCCACAAGTGAAATAGAGGTATGATCCTTCCTTGGACATACATGCTACTATATAAAGTTTATTAAGGGTCATTTAGTAATATCTGCACCTTTAGAGAAGTTACTGAGGAAGGAAACACAATTCATGTGAATAGATGAATGCCATGTGACATTCATTGATTTAAAATAGAGATTGGTAACTACACTGATATTTGTTTTCCTAGATTGGATTAATTCCTTCTAAGTTCATATGGGCACATTAGGGATCACAATCGATGTTGTGTTGGCATAATTAGGAGAAGGTAGACTAGATCACCCTATTAATTTTTCAAGTTGAAATTTTTCTACTACTATAAATAATTATACTATAATTGAGTGAAAATAACTTATGATAGTATTCACATTATATAAATTCTTCCATTATCTCTTAGCTACATTTTTGAGCTACTCACCGATCATCAAGCTCTATACTACCTAGTGAACAAACTCTTGTTGGGAGGTATCATATCTTAATGGTTAATACTTTTCCAAGAGTTTCAATTTAGGATTAATTTCAAACATGGACAAGAGAATGTGGGACTATATCATTTAATTTAGCTTCAAAATGGTGAAGAAAACAAATTCGTGATGAATCACTTGATGCTCACCTATTTCATGTATCTATGATTCCTTAAAAACTAGAGGAGATCCCACAATTTATAAAATAGGGGACATTCCCAAAACACTACATCAAATGAGAGAAGAAGTAATTTATTACCAAGGCCATTCCTTTTAGTATCATCAAAGGATTCTTATACTATTTAGTAAAGGATGAAGTATTACACAAAGTAGCACTTGAGCATGAACAACCTCAAATACTTGAAGAGGCACATCAAGGCATCACTAGAGCTCAATTTTATAGAGATGCTGATACAAGAAAAGTTTTACAAAGTGGCCTATGGTGGCCTTATTTATTTTAAGATGCACATTAGATTTCATAGCAATGCAATGCCTATCAAAGGATGGGAAAGCCAAACTATTAGGATGAAATGCCACTTTATCCAATGTTTTCACAACCCTTTGAACAACAGGGGCTTAATTTTGTCAGCGCTATCAATCCACCCACAAAATTTAGTCATGCATGATATATAATCATTACCATTGACTAATTTACCAAATGGGTCAAATCTATTATGATAACTAGTTTTAGTGTAAAAGATACAATGAAGTTCTTATATGAGAACATAATCTCCAAGTTTGGGTGTTTGATCAAGTTGATAAGTGATAGAGGTACACACTTTTTGAATAAAAAAATAAATACACTCACTAATGAATTCCTTATATTGCACCATAAAATTATAGATTATCACCCTCAAATGAATGATCAAGTGGAGGCTACAAACAAAGTATTGGGTAAGATGCTTATGAAGGTCTACGATGTTCAATGAGATGATTGGGAAGATAGACTTAATATAGTCTTATTTCCATATCGTATGAATTATAAATGTGCCTTGTGGATTACCCCATTTAATTAGTCTATGGGTTAGAATTGGTAATGCCCTTAGAATATGTTGTACCCAGCTTGAGAATCACAATCATAATACATATGGGATATCAAGAACCTTTTGTTGAGTAGGTTATTGGACCTAAACATAATGGATGAATACCACTGCATAGAATCCTAAACGTAATAGATAAATAAATGTAGATAGAAAGCTTGGCATGATAAAAATTTTCACACTAAGTAATTTTAAATTGATCATACAATCATATTGTATGATAGTTAGTTTCGAGCCTTTCCATAAAAATTGAACATCTGCTAGAAGGGACTACATATTATTCATGCATTACCACAGCTAGGAATGGTGGTCCTAATGGATTTACAAGTTACTATTTTTCTTGAAAAGGTGAATAATAATAGGCTAAAACCCTACTACTAGTAATATGAATGCGCAAGAAAGGATAGGTGCTAAATCACACCAATTTAGTGTAGGATTATTTTTCATTCATGTTGTGTGGATTGGGTTTGATTTTTGTTATATTATGTGTGTATCTCAAAAGTAGGTGTAATAAATTGGCACAAGTAAACTGAAATAAGTAGAGATTATTCATGATCAAGCATAAAGAGTAAACACCCATGTTAAAATGGGAATCATTGAGAGATAATTAAGTTCATGAAAGCTACGTATGATAGAGATATTTGATGATGGCTAATGGCTGTTATGGTTGTTAATAACCAAGAATGTGAGATAAGTGGCATGGATCCTAAATCACTATACTGGTTAAGATCACGAAAAGGAATAATGAATTCAAATATTTAGTTATCAATGCTACCACTAGTCTACCATAGTAGGTCCAATTATTCCATTAAGCCACTAAAAAAATATGTAATCTTAGAAAAAACAATGCCAAATCATCAATTAGAATATTTAGTTATCAACAATTTTCAAAGGAGGACCCCAAGCTAGATCAGTGTATTTAAACCAAAGGGATAGAAAGGGGCATGTGAAACTCTATATTTAGCACATCTTACTAGTTGATCCACCATTTCATACTTAGCCAATTTCAAGTAATTTTTTGCTCATATCTCTAAGTCACTTGTAGAACTATGTAATCCTTATATTCATCTTAGTTTAGACATAAAGAATAGATATTCAATATGGCCACATATGGACATTCGTAATTCATAAAAATGCTCTCCATTACATAACTAGAGGATATTAGGATTGGACTAGACATACATCAAGCTAAATTTTCATATCTTGAGGCATATGATTTCATCAAGCATTCAGAAGAAAAAATGTTTGTCCATGAAGTAACCCCAAATGCACAACCCTTGGCACCTGCACAATCACAGGCTCCATAACATTGGTGTTAAAAGGTTAATTTGGTTGCCTACATTTGGCCAATTGAGTGATAACATAGAACTCTTGTTGGGAAGATTCCATAATGGAAAAATATATTTATCTATAGACATTACAATCTATGTGAATGAAGCTATGATGGTAAAGGTATAGGCATGGTAGCACATAGATGCCCTTTTAGAAATTATAAATCAAAATATCCGCCAATTATACTTGAAATTAAGGAGGCCTATACCAAAGTAAATCATAAAATTCCCTTGGATGACGTACTAGATAAAGTAGTCTACATTCTAGTAGAGTGCATTACTACATGATTTTGGACAACAAAAAAGCCAAGAAGGAGGCCATAAAATGAGTCATCAATATTTCTCATCGCATGATTCACAAGGAGGAAAAAACTATTTAGCTATAATTTCTTGTTACAAATCTTAAAAATAATATTTCAAAAGTCATTGCATCTACATGATAGACTTTTCAATATTAATTTTTGGTTTTATTGTTCATGTTCACATAGTGGAAGTCTTTAGAAGGCATAGTACATCCAAATGTTAATTACTAGCTAGACATCATATTTTAAAACCTCATTTAGAAACATATCAAAATTAGCTATCTCACACATCAACAACTATTTAGTGCATGGTGGGATAAACTCATGGAATTGATGTTGAGTAACCCTAGAGTCCCACTGCTTGTGATGGTCATGAATTTTTTAGATGGAATTTTTATCCTCGTTCATGAGCTCTCAAAGGATCCATTTATGCATTTACCTTTTTTTATTAACATGCATATGGAATAGAAAGAAGTTTCATAATAGAAAACTTTGGCCACACATAGAGTAACTCCACTATAGATAGCTTCACTTGATATTCCCATTCATTCAGACATTGCACAACCCTCTATGATGACATCTACTTAATTGGACTAAGGGAAGAGTAAAGCTCCTATGAGTCATAGATCACTTTATCCTCCAATAAGGAAAACTCATAGTCTAAAGACCTAGTTAGAGGATCCCCATGTTCGTCAAATCACTATATAATGCTAGTGGTAAAACATTTAAATTGATGAATAGCAGGTTTATCAGGCTATGCTCATAGACATGGTTAGTGATCTATACTAAAAGGAATAAGAAAAATAATTTTTATTTTGGAAAGTGGTGCATATAGTCCAAATATAAAAGAAGGTGTCCTCACATCTATGGGTGGAACTCTCACCTTACTTGTAGTCTCTTATTTTTCACACTATGAATAAAGAATCCAACTCTAGAGAATCTAAGAATAACTTACTACAGAAGGTGGATTTGGCATTTTATCTCAACCTCTATAGATTGATCCTCTTGTAAGTTGAATAACTTACTATGACTATGGAGGAAGTTCCACAACCAACAATGTAAAATGTTTAAGTTTCACTAGATACCACCATCTAGCCAATGTAGATCAAAGAAGTTGAGGCATGATATAATAAGCTTGTTAAGTCCAAAGAAGTACAAAAAAGATATGTCACTATTGATTTAGTAAAGAAATAGGTTAAAGATGTGGCCAAGTACAAGCTTGATATGGAGGTAGTGAGGACATAGTCTAACATTACAAAAAAACACAAATAGGAAGTAAAAGTCTTATAAGAGGTGACAATATGACCTATGCCTATTATCACTAATCTTCCATTGATAACTATAGAGACCACAAATGTGCACATGTTGCCAAATGATCACACCACCCCTCAATAATAGGATGAGGATGGACCATATATTCCTATAGAATAAACATTTGGGATTCCACATACTACCTCTTCCACTTCCTAGTCCCTCCTAACCCAAGGTAAGGACTCATAAAAACAAGATTCAATTATGACATCTAGGTTTTAGCATGTCTCTTATGGATGTTACTTTTGTGTCATCCCATCACATAATTTTTTCATTCCCCCAAACTCCCTTTTAGCGTATTCTTACCACTACCTCCACTATTATATTTACAATGCCTCTACCTACCACTGAAGCATTTTTAGATGTTTCTAAGCTTTCTTTGTCCAAATAGTTGAAATTTACTTCAACATTTTAGGAGTCCAATGCATAGACTATTTTTTATTTAGAGAATAGGGTGCCCCAATTTTAGAAATATAATGCCAAACTATAGGGTGTGATAAACAACACTGTCAATTTCATTTAATATGCCTATCCCACCCTCTACTCCCAAGTTATGGGCCCTAGCTATATGATGGATTGCATGAAACTTCCCAAGCTAGTGGCCTAAATTTCATAGGATTAGTTGAGCATCCAACAAGTCACCAGCCTTGAGATATAAGGATAGACCATCAAGGAGGATTTGACTAAATTATGTGAAATCTTAGAAATTTATCAAGATAACTTCACCACTATGATCATCTAGGCCATGGTTATGGCCCATTAGTTGATAGACTAGAAAATTCAATTAGATGTAGTAAAAAATAATGATTTGCTCTAGTTTAACACTATGATTTCTTCCAAAGCTACAATGTTTGATCCCTTTTTCACTTTTGATGGGTTTGTGTATTCATTTCAAGACTCTGTGTAAAATCAAGATTCTTTCATTCAATAGTTTTAGACTTAGTAGACTCAGATGTTGTGAAACAAATATTTAGGAATCTAAGTGCAACATCATGTTGATAATCTCACTCATCTTCATGCAGATATATCCCTAAAAATGACTACTACTATATACACTCTTCTTTCTACATCTGATAGTGATATTTATCAACTATTGTATGCCTAGATTCCATTGTGAGCACTTTTATGGAGTCCCAAGAATACTTAATTAACTGGTAGAACTAAAAGATAAATGTGGTTATGATATGTAAATCATACAAATAACATAGTTTTTTAAAAATAGATACTAGATTCTCAATTCTTCAAGTAAATAGAATTGGTAGAGGAAATGTTCTAAGAATGAATCAAAGTAAACTAAAAAACTTTGTAAAGTCAATCATGTATTTAAAACTCCTATTTTTGATGTCTTTTATAATCTTCCCACAATTAATCTTATTGTCTCATTAATTCATTCATGAACTTAATTAAATGAAATGAACTTAGAAATAACTGAAAAGGAAAAATTGACACCAAACATGATAATTGAGTTCACCCATCATTTGGGATATGTCTCCAAGATTGTAGTCAATTGCAATGTGATCCATTATAAAAAGATAAACGTATTAAAATTTCAAAACTTACATCAATAATGGATTACAAACCTAAAATAATGTTGAATCTAACTTTTAAGAGTTTGATTCACTCATTAAATGTCTTTCCTCTATTTGTAGCATCAGTTCATTCATCTCCATATATTTGGTCAATTCTCTATTTGAGTATATCTGTAAACTCTTAAATGGGTATATTGATCTCAAGGAATGTTCTAATTTTCCACAAATCTATAACTTCACTAGTAACCCTAAAACTGTATACATCCCTCCAGGACCACAAGCCTTAAAAACAAATAGAGGTAATAAAAAAATAGTTACAAGTAGGACTCTTTGCATATCAATAAATAGTGATTCAAATACATATTTTCCTTATCTATCACAATATATCACCATTATATTTATTCAATGGCTAAAGGTTATACCAAAATAGAAGAGACCGAGGTTATGTAAATAAAGAAAGATATTTCTCACCTTTATTTTCAATTTTAATACCTTTAATGTTTTAAGATTATGTGTGTCCTCAAGATTAGGATCCACATATTCTTATAACACCAACTATATTTCTATGGTCCAATGGTTTTATAAAAATGGATGCTTGATCTCAAAATGGATCCATTTATAAGAAAATTTGTATCCATGTCTTAGATCTCAATATAGAATCTAAATAAATGGAATTATAATCACCGTAACCTCATGGTCTTGCAAACATGTGTCTCTTCCATCCATGATCAATTATTCTTTACCATTATAGACTTGAGATCTACATGTTTGTAATTAAATATTATGTGATCAAAGCTACTAGGCTTTCCAACATAGACACATTCCATGTCCAAACTTGACTTTGTCAAATTAGTGTAAGAAATCCCATCAATAATTGTTTTTTTTAAATGGGTTCACTTCAGGAACTATCTAGGCTCTACCAAACAAAATTTTTCAATCATACATGAATGGTATGCAAGTAAATATATAGTCACCTATATCATACATACCTTATGATTCAAATTATGAATTACAGAAGATACACGATTAACTTAGGTCAATCATCTTTGTAACAAACATCTTTTTATTCACACTTAGCTTAGTCTTGACCAATAGAGATGAAATAGGTAAAGACATCCCCATATATATTTGGGTTGTGTGTCTGTATTTGGAATATACTTAGCCTAGTCTATATTCCTTCCTTTGAAAACCCCTTTGACTCAATTTCAAACCAACATCATTACCTTCATGAAGCTTGGGTTTACTCAAGAATGGATGATTATGTCCATCTATAGACTTGGATTAAATTTATTCCATGTTAGTTTCCCATGGCTTGGCCTGCAACAAGCACCCTAGACTATGTATATCTTATCCATCATCCCATCTTAATTAAATAAAATAAGAGGGTCTATTTCAATATCCCAAAGCTACATCCATGCTCACGCTATCACATAGGTAGTCTGCCCATACATTTCCTCCACTTGAGTCTATATCATTAGTGATCCTCCCTCACTAGTTTTTTCATGGCTAAGCCCCCTCTTTCACAATGGATTCATATGATTAATCTTATGCATGTTTATTCCACTCTGGTCATATCTATCCAAAACTAAATCTGCACATGGAACTATATCCTCAAATTATTTAGTCACATTTTTTTTGAATCTTTCAAAATTGATATCCTTTTGAATGGTCATTAATGGCCTTGTAAGCTAGCCTCATCATTGATCCTTTGAGTTATATCCTTTAAAAAATAAATATCAATCCATATCAAATCAAAAATAAATATTCCAAGCCTAATTTGGATTACCATCAGTTTCCTAAAATAGTTTATCTCGACAGTCATTTTATTTAAGAGATAAATCCCACATTCTTTAGGATGAAGCATAATAAATCCTTTAAATAGGCTTTTAGAATAATATGTATATATGTATATATATGTGTGTGTGTGTGTGTGTGTATATATGTGTGTGTATATATATATATATGTATGTATATATATATATGTATGTATGTATATATATATGTATGTATGTATGTATATATATATATATGTATGTATATATGTATGTATGTATATATAAATGTGCAATAGATTTTGTCTATCCTAAGGTGACTAATGCATAATACATATTACTTGAGGGTAATCAAGGGAACTCTAAACAATCAAATTGACTATTGTGTCCCTCAAATCTTTTCCTGTACCTATCAGACTTTAATATTATCTTGGTGAATTTTCATAAAAATATCTTTACAAACTCACAAATCTACAAGTAACTATAAGTTAATATCATTTAAAAGTGAGAAGAAACCAAGTATTTTAAACCTATTTCAAGGTTTCCTTCACCATCTAATTTCTCCCTAGTTCATATCTCCACAACTCATCCAATTGAATTAGTTTCCAAAATATTACCACAATGGAAAACTGGAAAAAGGAGATAGCAAAATCTCCCAAACACAAAGGTTATATATTTCCTTCCTAGATCTATTTAAGAATTCCCTAAAAAAAGTGTTTGAAGTAAAAGATAAGCATACTAAATAATATCATAGTCATGATTATCTTAAATTATCCAATTAAACCATATAATGCATAAGGGTTGTCCCTCTTGATGGTTTCAATCAATTGAATAGTAGTGGTTTCATCTTTTCAACTCTATTTTACCAAGAGTTAGATGATACATTAAACATTCAAAAGGCTTTCAAAAATAATTCTACATATAGGTATATTTTATATCTAGAGTACTCCACACAAAGGTTATCTTGATTTCAATCTAAATTGTGCAATTAATTACTTTAAAAATAACTCATACCTCTTTGCAATACTGTGAAATGCACTTATTGAGTACTGGCTAGCAAATGTTGGTGTCTTAAAAAAATTCTTATTTTCATCATAAAACTCTTAACAAAGCTATGAACATACCAATATATAACTAGTTAAAAACTCAAAGTGCAAAACCTATCCAATACTGAACATCATCTTTATGCCATTTCCATATCTTACCATGAACTAGTCTTTTCACTTATTCCTATACTCAAGGACATATGAATCCATAATATGATTAGTAATAAAAAATAATAAGGTTGTATAATTGGCTAGATAGACCAAAATATTTTGTCAATACCAATATGAAATCATATTATAATCATACCTCAATCTGCCCTCTATGTAAGACTGGCAATGGAACTGCAACTAGTTCCTCATGGAAATGCATTACTAAAAATGCCTTGAATTTTATTTTAATGCTTCCCAAAGAAGAAAGGTTTTTCCTTTCACAAAATCATCTCACACCTCAAGTGATCATGTGTTGTGTTCTTCATCAGTGTTGATCCTGCAAGGCTAGTGGTTCTATAACCTTCGCTGTTAGAAGTTTGTATTCTTCCAAGGAATTGGAACACCTTCTAATTTCCCTTTGCACTAACCTCCCTACATGGTCAAATCAAACAAAAGAATCAAAAAAAAATCTGATATTTAAAAACTCCAAATAGAAGTATATCATAATTGAAGAAAGGTCCTATAATCACTTGCTCTGATACCAAATTTGATTTGTAAACCATACAAACAACAAAATTTTCTAAAAATAGATACTAGATTCTCAAATCTTGAAGTAAATATAATTGGTAGTGTAAATGTTCTAGGAATGAATTGAAGTAAACTAACAAACTATATAAATTCAATCTTGTATTTAAAACTCCTATTTTTTGTCTTTTATAATCTTCCCAAAATTAATCTTAGTCTCATTAATTCATTCATCAATTGAATTAAATGAAATGATCTTAGAAATAACTAAAAAGGAAAATTTGACACCAAACATGATAACAAAGTTCACCCATCATTTAGGCTACATCTCTTGGATTGCAATCAATTGAAATCTGATCCATTATAAAAAGATGCAAGTATTAAAAGTTTAAAATTTACATCAAGAATGGATTATAAACCTGAAATAATGCTAAAACTAACTTTTAAGACTCTAATTCATTCAATAAATGTCTTTCCTCTATTTGTATAATCAGTTCATCCATATCCATATATTTGGGCAAATCTCTATTTGAGTGTATTTGAAAACTCTTAAATGGGCATATTGATCTCAAGGAATGTTCTATTTTTCCACATAACTGCAACTCCACTAATAACCTTGAAATTATATATATCCCTCTAAGACCACAAGCCTTAAAAACAAATAAAGGCAATGAAATATAATAGTTATAAGTAGGACTCTCTACATATCAATAGACAATGATGCAAATACATATTTTCCTTATCTATCATAATATATCCCCACTATATTTCTTCCATAGCTAAATGTTCTACCAAAATAGAAGAGACTGAGGTTATGCAAATAAAGAAAGTTATCTCTCACCTTTATTTCATATTTTAATACCTTCAATGTTTTGAGATTAGGTGTGTCCTTAGGATCAGGATCCGTGTATTCTTATAACACCAACTATATATCCATGGTCCAACAATTTTACAAAAATGGACGCCTGATCTCAAAATGGCTCCATTTAAAATAAAATCCATATCCACATTTTATATCTCAACATAAAGTCTAAACAAATGGAATTATAATTACTATAACCTCATGGTCTTGCAAACAAGTGTCTCTTCCATCCACAATCAACTATTCTTTTCCATTATAGACTCAAGATGTGCATGTTTGTAATTGAATATTATATGTCTAAAGCTACTAGGCTTTTCAACATAGAAGTATTCCATAACCAAACTTGACTTTGTCAAATTAGTGTAAGAAATCCCATCAATAATTATCATTTTTAAATAGGTTCACTTTAGGATCTATCCAGGCTCTACCAAACATAATTTTTCATCCATACACAAATGGTATGCAAGTAAATATAAAGTCACCTATATATTATTTACCTTGTATTAAAATGGTGAATTATGGAAGATACACGATTAACCTAGGTTAACTATCTTTGTAACAAGCATCTTTTTCTTCACACTTGGCTTGATCTTGACCAGCAAAGATGCCAATAGGTAAACATGTCCCCATATATACTTAGGTTGTGTGTTTGCATTTAGAATATACTTAACATGGTCTATATGCCTTCCTTTAGAAACCCCTTTGACTCAATTTCATACTAATTTTATTACTTTCATGAGCCTTAGGTTTACTCGAGAATGGCTTATTACATCCATCTATGGACTTAGCTTAAATTAAGTCCATGTTAGTTTCTCATGACTCAACCTATAACAAGCACCCTAGACTATGTATATCCTATCCATAATCCTATCTCAACCAAACAAAATAAGAGGGTCTCTTTCAATTACTTAGATCTACATCCATGCTTGCACTATCACATAGGTAGTTTGCCCATACATTTCCTCTACTCAGGTCGATATCATTACTAATCCTCACTTGCTAGATTCTTCATAGTTGAGCCCCCTCCTTAGACATGGCTTCATACACCTACTCTCAAGCATCTCTATTCCGCTCTAGTCATATCCATCCAAAACTGAATCTGCACATGGATCTATATCCTCAAATTATTTACCTACATTTTATTTCAAATCTTTCAAAACTGATAGCCTTTTGAATGGCCATTAATGGGCTTGTAATTTGGGCTCCTCCTTGATCCTTCAAATTGTATCCTTTAATGGCTAAACAACTAGCTATATCAAATCAAATAGAAATCTTCCATGCCTAATTAGGCTTACCTTTTGTTTCCCAAAATTGTTTATCTTGGTGATCATTTTTTTAAGAGATAAATCCCACATTCTTTGGGATGAAGCACAACAAAACCCTTAAATAGGTTTTTAGAATAATATAGACTATGTCTTTAGCCACGCATTATAACATCCTTTTACATGAGTTGGTCTAGATTATTGCATGCTAAATGGAACCTTGACCACACCAAGAGTTTGGTTGTTGAGTTAACTCAAAGATCTTGGGCTTGGTTGCTGAGTTGGTACTTGAGTTAGGTCTTTGAGTTGATTTAGGTTGGCATGCATTCCATTGACATGAATATGTGACAAGTTTAGTTAGATTTAGTTTTGGCATGTACCAATTTAGAATTCAAGTGGGTTAAGTTTTTAGTTGAGTTGGGGTGCAAAGCGAGTTGGGGTGTTGTGCCAGTCGAGTTAGGTTGCAACATGAAAATAGATAATATTTGGTGGTAGGCCATGTGGTGGCCTGAGGACCCACCACATGGGTTTCTCCAATTTTTCCTCATCCATACATGATGATAGAGTTCCCCTCCATGATAAAATTGGGTTCCATCAGCTACGGTCTCCATAGCCAACCTTTTTTAAACTGATGAGAACTAATAATAAAAATCCTTTAGATCAAGTGGAGTTTGATAGTAACATTGATCTATTAGTTGATGTACCCTCCATTAATCCTCTAAGTAAACTTCAACAATAACTATGTTAGAATAAGAATACTACTATTAATTCATTATAGAGTGATCCATTAGCTTCACAACCACTAGCCACATTTATTTCTCCATAGATGCCTCCTCCATCTAGATAAGCTATATTTTTTTTGCAAAGGATAATTTTTAAATTTTTGATTTTCTATTTGAAAGGACCACATGGACATACAAGGCTAGGTTAGTTAAAAACCTATAAAGGGTGACCAACTAGTTTCATTAGTCTATCAAAAACCTAAAAGTGAGGTAGATTGGTTTGCTAGTTAGTTGAAACCTTATGAGGACAACTATGTAGTGCAAAATGGGTGAAAATTGACAAAAAACACCTTGATAAATCTATGATTCATGTGCATTCTAGCTATATTTTTCTTTATATAATCCAATCTCTTTGTGATGTTGTCTTAGGATGAGATAAAAGTTTAAGTCCAGGAAAGTGTTATCCAAGGAATGTTCACACTAACGGCTAGAAAATATGAACATGCCATGTGGATGTGGATGTGGACCATGGATTATTTTTGGTTAATATTTATTTTAAAATATTGTTACAATGACATTCTATTTTTAGCTAGGATCATGTATGTAGATTCTTTAGTAATAAGAATAAAGGCTAACATACCTAAATGCCAAGTATAGACACCATGGTTACAACAATATAGTTTTTAGGATTATATATTCCCATTGGTTGTAGTAGATCATGTTGGATAATGTTAGATAATATTTTATGATGACCTTTTGATTAAGTTTTCTATAAACACATGAAGGACTGAGTGTAGACTTTGGATATCTAGGATGAAAGTGTAATTACTAACTTAATAGATAAGGATTTATAAGTAAGATTAAGTAATTGGTGATTAATATGATGGTTTTGTGTTTCATATTATATTTATATCTTTCTAAACCGATTTATTTTACTATATTAATTATCATGAAAGGGCTATGTATTCTATGTAATACAATTTAATTGCTCTGATATTGGGTGTTATTACATAAGATTTCTATTAGAGTAATTAATGTGGGTTAATTAATTGTTAACCTTACTTAGGAGGATGTCAACATTATGTTGACATACCTACCCCCACTCACCCACTCTCTCTCTCCTATTTATAGACACTCTTAGAGTGCATTTCACAAGCAAGGGAGTTGAGAATATGTAATCTTTGTTTTTGTTTATAGATAGTTGTTTCTTTGTGAGAAATGTGTTAATCTCCATGGTTGTGGCAATAGATTCTTGGAAAGATCTTGGTTAAGAGTTTTGTAAACTTTGACATAATATCAGAGCCTTTTCCAAAGTTACATTGCTCAGTGTGTCTATATTCTCCCTTTGTTATAGCTTATAATTTTCAAAATCTGTGTTTTTATTTTGAACATTGGCATTTGGGTTGGTTGGATTTATTTTTTGTGGTAGTTGTACACTATTTTTTGAGAGATTTTTTGCATTATTTGTCAAAAATATCCTTGTGTAGTCCATTCACCTCTAACCATACCTCTATTTTTTAGTTTGAAGAAGTTGCATGGTCATTTTTTGAGAAATCTATTTTTGGGAAAAATTGTGTTTTTTTTAACCAAAATGTGATATGTTTTGATTAGTTAATTTCTACTCCAAAGGAATTTTAAAAAATTGTTTTTGGGTTATGAGCTCCTCTCTCCAAACTTCCTATAAAATTTTATGGTTTCAACTTATGATGAGTATTAAGAAAGTTATGGTTGTTTCAATTTGTTGTTTTGGCCATTTTTTTATGATGTCATATGCTGAAAGAAAGTCTTGGATGAGCTATGTTAAAAAATTTCTTGAAAATGCATTGAACCTGCATTGAAGACCATCAAAGAGGTCATTCTAATATGATCTTATGTAGTAGAGATTTACTACATTTTCTACTACATTGATTTCTATTGGATGATATGAGAGATTGGTGCAAAAGTAGAGGCATCACCATTTTTGGCATTATCTACCTTTTTCTAACCAATTACGTTTAAAGGTTGAGCAATATTATTTTCTCCTAGATTGCATTATCTTTTTCCTAAGAGTTGTGTGGTATTTATAAGATCCTTCTGGTAAGCTTCTTTTACTACTGCATGGTCTTTCTATAGGTTATTATATCTAAGCAATTAGGAGGGGTCTGACTTAGCGTTGGAGCATCTGTTAGAAAAACATGATGCTCAAGGACCCTTTTTTGGAGTCTATTTTCTTTCTCAATGACTTGTTAGGTGAAAGATAATTGTAATCTACCTCCTCCTCATCTTAAGGTAGTTGGAATTTTTTTCCCTTATTTCGCTATATTTTTTCTTAAAGAGGATGTAAAACACACTTACACACATACCAAGGCAACTAACTTGACATTTTTTTACTTCTATTGGCCTGGAGAGATTTTTGGTTTCATATTGATTCCAATGAGTGGTTGTAAGGCTAGGTTCCCTTACCCATGGTACATTTTTTAACCTTTAGTGCAATTTTTTTTATTAAATAGGCTTATTTTATGGGAACTTCTTTATCTAATAATTTTTTATTAGTAGCTCAAAATTGAGTGCCATCTTTTTCA
This sequence comes from Torreya grandis, assembly GCA_037957365.1. NCBI lineage: Eukaryota > Viridiplantae > Streptophyta > Pinopsida > Cupressales > Taxaceae > Torreya > Torreya grandis. The sequence continues at coordinate 4,807,927 of JARHVA010000478.1, forward strand.
AAAGTTCATGTTTTCAATTTCCCATGCATTAGGCCTATTTATATTATACAACTCACTATTTTATAAAGTACCACAATCTAATGGGGTCTCTTGCATTGGTTGCACTTCCACTGCTATGATTTGTGGTGACGTATTTTGCTATTTTATGAGCATTTATTGAGTTATAATTAATTTTTTTCATGTACCTTATCTTATTTTGTAGAGATCAAAGGGTCAGATCTAGTCTGGCAAGAGGTCAGACCCCCTCATAGACAACACATACATCCTTCTTGCTCATTTGCATTGTCATCATTTGTTCCACTCTCAGATGCATTGTTAGTTGAGTCTGACATCCTATTCTTGAGTGTATATTGGCACTATTATGGGTTTTTCTATGTTATGAACCTTGTATTATACTTCACATGCACTATTTTGGACATTTTTGATTTTGCATGTGTTTTGCATGTTGTTTTTGGCTTCTAATTCTTCTATGTGTTTGCATACATTATGGCTCTTTTTTTCATTTTCTACACTCTTTCATCAGCCCACAACTTGTATTATTACATTAACACACTGGTAGTTGTGTCTTGTCTCCTCAAGGACCCCTTCTTAGCACCTAACCTTCTTCTATGGAGAAACTTTTTTCTCCCTTGTTTTTGGAGCATCTTCTACATTTGACACCATTTTTTTAATAGTTGACAGTCTTTCATAGTTTGATTGTAGCTATTCTAGTGAATTCCAGTGTCATCTTATCTTCTTTGATAGTTTGATAGTCTCATTCAGCATGGCATGGACCTATTTTGGTGTATACAATGTCAACTTGTTTGGTGTTTGAGTAGTGGATTCAAGCCACTCATGCAAATCTTTGTTTTTTCATTCCATCCATTCAGTAACATGGGGGGGATGTGATGTACATTTTTCTTCTTGGTGTTGAGCATTCTTTGCACTTATAGTATTTTTTTGTACTTTCATCACCATTGATAGTATTCTTGATTGAAGCTATTATGGTGAAGACTAGTGTCATATGTTTTTATGATCAAGTAGTGGATTCAGATCACTCATGCAAATTGAGTTATTTTAAAACTTGTGAGTACTTGGAGTGTGAACTTCATCAGCATCATCTTTGCAAGTTTTCTAGCTCTCTATTCTTTTTTTCTCTCTTTTGGGGGGATTTTTTCCTACAAGTTTTGTCTCTTTTCTCCACTTTCTGAGAGTTATATTTTTGCATATTTTATGTGCATGTGTGCTTTCATGTTTTTAGCATAATAATGAGTTTAGCTTCCTCTATTGTACATGGTTATCTTATTCAAGCACTTTGTTTTTTGGAACCTATATGAGGATTGTATAAATGTCTCATCATTTATTAGATTTTTTTGGTGTAATCTTCTATATTTTTGACACTAGCCTTGACAGTATGACCATCTCCATGTTGTGAGTGAATTCTAGTATCCCCAACATTTGTCAAGATTCTAAATTACCCATGGGTAGCCATTTTCATGGTTCTAAAATTACCATGATAGTTTAGGTGTTTGAGTAGTGGATTTGGACCACTCATGTAGATATTATGAATATTTTTACCTAGTGTTTAGCATTGAGGGGGGGATGTTTGGTAATGCTTCATCGGGTTTCATCTTCTACTCAACCTTTTGGAGATCATTATTTCTTCTAGTTAATCCTTGTATTCAACATTAGTTCTTATTTTACTTGGTGGTTACAGTGATTGGTATCCATGTATTCTAGCAAGATGGATTGGTGTTCATTAAGACACTTGGCTTCTTCACTATATTCTCTTGACATTATACATAAGTACCCAACATGACATAGTTATTGGGACCTATCTTTTGAGGAGTCTTATACTCTTTTATTTTTCACTACTCCCTATGTTGCACTTAAGGGAGGGTGTTAGAGTAATTAATGTGGGTTAATTACTTGTTAATCTTACTTAGGAGGATGTCAACATTACGTTGACATACCTACCCCCATGCGCCTACTCTCTCTCTCTCTCTCTCCCCTATTTATAGACACTCTCAAAGTGCATTTCAAAAGAAAGGGAGTTGAGAACACTGTAATCTATCTTTTTATTTATAGATAGTTGTTTCTTTGTGAGCAATGTGTTAATCTCCATGGCTATGACAATGGATTATTGGAGAGATCTTGGTTAGGAGTTTTTTAAACTCTGACAATCTCTATGTAATGATATCATTCCTTCAAAATTTATATGATCTAATTCAAATAGTTAGAATACATATTATATTAGTTAGTGATTGAGAGATATTTCCTCTATGAGTTCATATCTGTGCATTCACACTTGAGTATTGCCATTGTGTATATGTTCAAGTAAACTTCCATAATATTACCTAAAATTATGTTAAACCTTTATGATCTTATTATAAAATGAATGTTTTTCAATGATTTATCCTTTCCCTCAAGCTCTTTCCCTAAATCATAGAAGTTATCACTATAAGTAGCATGTTCTAGTGAAACCAAGAAGTTCTGCTAACATGTGTCTGAGTCTTCTAAGTTTGTTCTTATGTGTATGAATTTTGATTCCGTATTAATGACTTATTTTGACCAATTTTACATGAAAACCCTAGACCTTCATGTTGTTATGGAATTCGATTGGCACAAGTTTCAAAGTGTGATGTTAGTGGGGAAGGTTGTATATCCTTAACACCCTATTATGATGATAGTTGATCATATACCAATACTTTGAGGAGGGATCAAGCCTAATGTAGTTCTCCCCACCTAAGTGCTAGTGCAAGTGAAAGTAAAGATAGTATAAATTTTGGATTGAGTGATATGAGTGTGCCTAAAACTAGAAATATAAGTAATTTAAACTTATGAATTTTGTAGATGGCTATATGTAGAAGTAGTTTAGAATAGGGATTGATAACCTTATTTGTGGACAACTTGTTCTAAGTTAATTTGTGTTATTGCATCATTTCCATCTAGTGAATAATGGGTTAAAGTCATGTATATATAGTACTATAGTGATTACATAGGTCTTGAAATATGTTTAGGCCAACCTTTCATGGTTGTTGATTTTAAAATACATATATTGGTGGCCAAAGGTGGGAGAAGGATAATAGTGCCCAAACTAGGACACTAGCACCATTGGCACTATTTTCCAAATTATGGCACTAGTGTTTAGGTGGAAGAACCTAACACATTAGGGACTATAATACTAAAGTGAGGGTTTTTAACTACTCTAGGTATGTTTAAGGACATGTGTGGACTGTATGAAGGTTGGATAAGTGTCTAGATAGGCACCAAGATAGGTCTATGGCTAAACTAGGGATGGGTGGTCTCAAGTAACACTCTTATCACTCAAGTTTAATTTTTAGATTATTACATCCCCCCTTTATTATAGGAATGAAACAAAGTGAAATGACTAAGATAAAGGAAAAATAAGCATACCTATACTTACCTAAGAGGTGAAGCCCATGAATCTAGGTCTGAGTGTGTGAGGCATTCTCTATTGTGTGTCCTATAATATATATGTGTATAAATAAATCCTTACTTAAGAGATATAAAAATTAAAATACAAAACTAAGTAAAGATATAAGAGAGAGGAAATGAATGAGTACACATCATTGTGTATGCAAACTAATGTATAAAACTAGTGACATAATTTGTGTGTGCTTGTAGATAGTGATAAAATGGTGAATAACTTAGACTAAGCTAATGGATTGCTAAATCCCCATGTGTGAGTGGCTTAATAACTCAATCTATTTTGATTCCATCATTACCAACCCTTCCTTGGTGGATCATGACCTGTGAATAGCTCATATTGGACTGTTGGTGTGTCCAACCCTCTCATGTAAGTGGCTCAAGCACTCAAGTAGACTATGAATCGATCATTTCCTACCCATGTGTATTAGATTCATATAAAACCAGACTATGTGATGTAATTGAAATTATGTAAGATGGCTCTAGGATAATCAAAAACTCTAAAATGTAAAACAACTCTAGGCAACTAAGGAATGTTAAGAGGCTCTAGGCCACTTAAGAATGCCAATTGATGCATATGGAGTAAGGCACAAATATATTGTATATTTTGGAACATGGTTTTTGGTGTATATAATGTAGAGATTCACATGGATTTTGTCATTCCATATAATCAAGTAGTGCATAAGTGAACATAAAAAAATAATGTGCCATGCACATGCCCCCAAATCTGATATCTGAGTATATAGATTATGTATTGTGTTGTAATAATATGTATCTACGTTTTTATATCTAAAATAGGAATGATCATGACATTCATGATGCCCATAATTAGAGTAAACTACTATGAACTTTTGTTAAACTAAGAAAAAACTAGTAATCTTTAATTGAACCTATGCAAACATAGACTATATCTACTATAATTTTCTATTTAATCTAGAAATTATTTAAACTAAGGCTATTGGATAGTGACTCCATATCTTGGATAGTAGCACTGGTGGCACTAGTGTCCTGATTTAGGTGCTAGTGTCTAGCTATATTTATTTCTATGCAATTGAAAATGGTCTTTATTGGACTATTTCCCACTATGTTTTCTTGAAATTGATTTTTATACTCTATTCCTGTGCACTAAAAACTATAATGTAAGTGGATTAAGATAACATAATATATATGAGAAAACTCTATGACTTCCCCCTCTTTTTAGGGGATTTTTTAAACTTGTGAAAGAACTATCCTCAAAAGGAAAAGCTATGTAATATGTGTGTTAGCTAGAGCATATATGATATCTACGTAATAAACCAATATAAGTGTATACATAATATCAGAATGTAAGATAGTCTGATCATAATTTTGTAATTTATGATGTATGTTAGATCTAGCATTCATGAAGTTATCAAGATAGATATAATAATGTATATGTGTATAATAAATTTGAGTAATAAGTTGAGTAACTACCTAGGGGGATGGGGCATGATTTCCATCAAGGCACCCAAGTAGGAAAGGTGATATGCATGAGGTCCCTCATGCCATACAAAACTAGAGTGTGCAACAATCAAGAGACAAGTGTTATGGATATGATGCATACATGAAATCATACATATAAAATATATTATGCATGTAAAGTAGGCCAATGGGTCATAATACAAGGTACATGGGCATATGTCACTAGATTTGAGAAATTAATACATACAAGGGCATGTTAAATGTCCACATATGCAAATAGAAAACAAGCTGGCTTAGAGACACATGGAAGGGCATGTTCAAATGTTTGCATACATAATTAGAAATGCATACACAAAGATATGGGAATATGTCAAATCATACATACAATGAAAGGAATTGGCATAGAACTATAGAGTAATGGCATATTGAAATTTCCTTAAATAGATGTAAAATCATAGAGACAACATCAAGTCTAAATTATGAAATCTAGAAATGAATTTATACATGAACATGTGGCAAAAATATGTATAAAAACAACCATGCACATAAGCTGAGTCTAGATTAGTAGTAGTTGGTAATGAATCTAAGTAGTGTAGTATTAAATATGTAACCTAGTAATCATAACTATGTATAGGATGCCCCCCAAATGGTCAAATGTATCAAATTAAAAACTTGTGTATCTGTGTATATGCCTCCAATGGGTAAATAGTAGAAAATTTAATTCTGTGTGGTGGAACAAGGTCTTGTAAGTATATGTGAACACTCAAAATTAACAAGTGAAGCATTTATGTGTGATAAAACTAACTATATTAAGATCTCTAGCTTATGTATTACCTCACAAGTATAAGAAATGTAAACATGGAGATGTCTACAATCTATAATTTGTATTTTTTGAGTAAATATTTGAATGTTTTTATGTTTTGGAATATTATATTAATTTTTTTATTTTATGGATTTAAGCTATGTACAAGTAAATTCTATAAATAAATGAGATAATATACAACTAAAGTGTAATGTCTCTATACACCCAAGATCACATCTATAGGATGTGGATAATCAAACAGTGGATGTAGTGGGAACTCATCCAATGTTTTATATTAAATCTATCCAAACTCAAATAATACTTAATAATTGTGATCATAATACCATGTTATATGTGTTAGTGTATCCTTATCCTTGGCATTAGTTTAGATTTTATGCATCTGAATAATAGGTTACTCTATTTTGGAAGATGAATTCCATCCAGTCCCAGGGTAGACCACATTGGACCACAAAGTATCTATATGAAAGTTTTTTTTCTCATATGTGTCATCATGTAGAATGCAAACCATGTATCCCTCATTATTAAAATTCAAACATATGTTTGATCGATCAATTATGGCATCTATTGCCTGTAACCATGTAATAACTAGTGTAACCTGTATATGAATGCCTGTGCTCATGATAAAGAGTATTGTGTTGGTCACTTTGGGGACACATGTAATTGGTAGTGTGATTTCCTATGGAATATTGATAATGTATATCATGTCATAGCTCACTTTCCTAATGTCCTATGTGTTTTAAAAATTCTAAAGTACAAGTATTAGGATTAGAATCTTCATCTATAATAACATGGGGGATGTATCTATCTTCAACAAAAATCTTGATAGTCAATGGATTATTCCATGAGTATATATGTCAACAATGAATATTTCATGCTAGGTGTAGGTAATATGAATAATGCCCTGAGATTTGAACTTGTTCAACTCATTCTGTAATGTTGAGTATGTATCTATATCATGTCTTATAAGCCTATGAAAATGATAAAAGTTTTGACATTCCTATTGTGATAATTTAATGATAGATCGATGATGAATTGTGTGTAATGCCATTAATACTATATCAAGTAATATATAAGTAATTTGGTTTGGTATATCTTGTTAACTACTTTCTTGAATATGTATAACAAGGTTGATATTCATATATGTAACCATATGTATTGAGTGAATGGAGATATCTTCCTCTAGCTATAATTGAGTAGGTGGGCTTATAATTATAGGAATATGAATTAGTGATGCTACTAGTGTGGAAAAATGCATGAGTGCCTTAAAATAATATATGTACTCTCCAATTCCTAGTGGTGGGAAGCTCAATCCACATAAGTAATCACCAATGCCAATGGGTGTTAGATCATCCTCTATGGTTGCTTAGGAATGTGTATCAAAGTTGCAGATGCATACTTCCTCTGAATTAATGAGTAGTGGTAATTATAGAATGAGAATCCCATCATCCATTTTGGATAGGGATAGTTGTAATTTATGAGGGTCTTCCACCATCATAGGTGAAGGTAATTGTGTTGTAGGATAATTTGGGATGGGTGTAGGAATAGTGTTTCTATATTGCCTAATATCATATATGTGCATCTGCTCAATCAAAATATTATGAGGTGGGAACTCTATAAGAACATGAGGTGTCCCATATGAATATGTCCTGGGGGTGTTAAGATTAATGAATATGCAATATCTAAATGGTTTATTACCTATTAGAAAAGTGTACAAGTATCCATCATGTAAAAACTTGATGCATTTGTGTAAGGTAGAGGGTATGACCTCCATTACATGTATCCAAGGTCTCCCAAGTAATAGGTTGTAGTATAAATGATTAGGCATCACCTAAAATTATATAGGTAGGGTTTTTGGCCAAACCATAATATCCAATGTAATAGAACCCAATGTTTATCTAGGAATGTCATCAATAACTTTGATGTCCTTATATTTCTTCTAAATGAATTCTATATCAACCCCCATAGTTTGTATAAATGTGAGGTTTCATATGTTGAGTCCTAAACCACTATCAATTATAACTCATTTAATAGTAGTGGTATTGATTTTTACTTAAGTGAAGAGTGGTAGATTTTGATCAATAACTAATTATGAGAGCAAATCCTCATTAAAAAAAGATATAACATCCTCATATGTCCTTCATAGTGTTCATGATAGAGGAAAATTAATTTGGTTCTATGTCATAAGGAAAATATGTATGATTGATGTTTGAAAAAGAATATGTGTGAAAATAGTTTCTTGTTGAATTAATTATAATATAAATACCTTAGCCAGTGTGTTTCTCAACTGATCCATAATAAAAAAAATACTCTATGTTTATCCCCAGGTTATTTTGTAGTGTTTGTGGGATAAGGAGGGAGGGTGGGGTTACATTTTTACTATATAGGCTGAGGAGGCATCCTATTCCATCTAGTAACACCTTGAACCATAGGATCTACTATTTGTCAATGGTAAGTAGTAGAGGTGGGATGTGAGTGAAGGTAATCAATTGATCTAGATGGAGGTAGAACAAAAGGAATTTTCTTAGCTCTCTGTCATTGATTAGTGATGGGAGGTAACTCAAAGTGATCCATTTAAATTTTATCCTCATAAAATGGGGACTCAATATATGGTGGGCCAATGTGTAAAATAATTTGAGTTCTGAAATGGTCCATGAGAGGAGTGACATACATGTGCATCTTTATACAAATTGTAGATAATATGCATGCAAGATAAACCACTAGATTTTGTACCAAAAAGTAGAAAATGACATCTATAATGATAATCATGATGATAGGTTACAAACTAAAAACTAAGTATATTTTATAAATAAGAAGGGAAACCCTATTTCTGCACTAGGGTTTGAAATAATGTGTTCAAAGTAAGTTAGGTTTACCAAATGATTTAAATTTTTAGGGTTATGGATTTTAATTCCTAGATTGTTAAAGGTGATGAGTATAGTAGATTAGGGTATAAATATGAAATAAATATAGCCATTGATTTGTAGAATATATAAACTAGTTTGACCTAAAATAACAATAAATAATGTAAATAAGTACTTATAAATTGATTGAGATGGAAGATTTGGAGGTTGTAAATTTGGATAAGAGCTAATCTAAGTGTCACATATAGGATCTAGGTGTCAAAACCCTTCCTAGGTATTAGTTCCCTAACTAGACAATAAAACCAATGGAACTAGTGTACTAATTTTGATGCTAGTGTCCTCTATGCTAAACTATTCTAAACTTATAGTTACACACATGTCTAAGTATTCCAAGTATATTCTTATGCACACAATTTTTGATTCCCTATTATTGACTTTCTTCAACTAAATTTACATGCAAACCCTAGAACTCCATGTTGTTAGGGTATCTAATTGGTATAAATAGAAAAGTGTGATGTTAGTGGGGTAGAGTGGACATCCTCAAGCCCCCACTATGATGAGAGTTTCCTAAATATAAATAATCTGAGGAGGGATCAATCTAGATATAGTTATCCCCACCTAAGTTTTAGTGAAAGTGCAAGTGAATCTAGTATGAAAGTTGTCTTGAGTGTTTTAACTACGCTTGAGACTATAACTATGAGTAATATAAACTTAAGAATGCTATAGATGGATATATTCATAAGTATGGTAGAATTGGGATTGATAACCTAGATTATGCACTTGTTCTGAGTTAATTTGTGTTATTACATCTCATTTTCATATAGTGAATAATGGGCTAAAAGTCATGTATATATAATGTTCTAGTTCTTTTACACGTCTTAAAATAGGTATAGGCTGACCCTAGGTGGTTTTTTATTTGTAAATATATTCATTGGTGGCCAAAGGTAGGAAAAGGACAATAACACCCAAATTGGGGCACTAGCGCCATTGGCACAACTATCCAAATTATATCACCAGTGTCTACATAGTATAACTTGAGGCACTAGGGTCTAAGATGCTAAAGCAAGGGTCTCTAAATACTTTAGGGATGTTTATGGATGTGTGTGGCCCACATGAAGGATAGATTAGGGTCTAAATATGCCCTAAGATAGGTTTAGGGATAATTATATGGATGGGTTTTCTCAAGTAACACTCATAGCACTCAAGTGTGATTTCTAGATGATTACAATATCTTATTAGCCCATGGATCAAATGTGTTAGTGAAAAATGTCAAGTTCATAGCATATAAAGAACCCTATGAAAGATATAATCATGGATAAAGTCATGTGTAAGTACATATAATAGCAAACATGGTAATTAAATATGACCATAGAATGATATAACCTAGAAGTATTGTAATCATAGAGGTGGATGCCCCTAAATGTCCATATGACAAAAGTAGAGGGAAGGCACAACATATAAAATAGGAATAGATCATGTATCTATTTATTCCTTTATCACACTCAAATATAATAATTACACACATTTGTATGTAGGAGTAATTGATATTCCATACATTAACATGGAACTAACACATAGATGCCAAAGAGCCAATAGAATATGTAGGTGCCAAAAGTGTTTTGGAGTTCTAAATGTTTTTTTTTTTTTTTTTGGTATTTTTAGAATATGTGAAGATATTAAACCTTAAGTTGGATATTTGACATTATTTTCATTATTATTGGATAAGTTGAAAAGGTATATATAATGTTCCTCCTCACACTTTACATGTGTAGTAGAAGAACTAATGTTATCATTTGGAATATTTATTAATTTGCCTTCATGAGAAAAAGAAATACCTCAATAGTTTGGATCAATTTTAGCTTCCATTTTGTATATCCAAAGATTTCCTAGTGTAAATTCACATGGAGATGTGTTAGTTATAACCCAAACCAATGTTTTAATTACTTTTGGATCAAAAGTAATTTGTTATGTTTCCCAAGGAGTCTTTCTAACCTCCTTTTTTCTGTAAGTTTGTTATATTTAAGCCAATTTGTTGTAAATGTCTTCATTACAAGTAGTTATTAATTTTTTAGGATCAATATGGTTATTCCAAAATAATCACCACCCATGAATACTATAATTTTTAAATCTTATTGATGTGTATGGTTTTTGTGTTGTTCACCAAGGGGTTTTTCATAGGATGCAGACCTTGGAGTGGTCCCATTTTGAGTAAATGTTGGATAATTTTTGTGGTTAGGAATAAAAAGGAGTCAACCCATGCATAAGAAACGAAATACATCATGGTTGGTCATATTTATTATGTCCTTGAGGGGTTAGGATAGTCTAAAGTAAGGTCATTGGTTGTCATATCAAATACAACAAGTCCATTATCTTGTCATGTCATGAAACAACTAATGCTTATCCCTACGCCTTATTTCAACTTGTGTCAAGTGTCCTCATAGTTTTTGATCATGTGTGAAGGTCAATAAAAGGATTTAAAGTGGTATTAATAGTCTAATGTTCCATGTAGAGATGATTGAAGGTTGCAACTGATGACTCACCATAAACCTTTCTGGAATATATAAGATATGCAAGGTATGGCTTATTTACAAGATTTAAGAATGTTATGAAGGTAAATGGGAGCCTAATTGAATACTTTAGTAGTTTATAAGGTCTTTTCATAAGTTTTTAAATGATATTCATTTGAATTCCCACTTGGAACCATGATATATTATCTTAAAAAAGAGTTTTTTGGCCTTAAATGATGATATTTGATGTTAAAAGGACACTAAAGCCACCATTCACATCTTCAAAAATCCTTCATTAATCCCATTATACCATACCCAAAGTGTTTCATACACTAATGAGGCCCCTTTTTACAAAGTCAACACCTAATTACCACTAAATGGGTTTGACACATGTCTCCTAAACTCCATAACACTGTACCATGAACTTCCATACATCACCTAACCCCTATTTTACCTCTTTTTTCCTACCAATAGTGTTTTATTATTTAAAACATGAGAAAACATAAGAAATTTACAAGTTTTAGGAGATTTTAGAGTGGTATGGAGTTGTATAGTATAAATTAGCTTAGGTGGAGTTAGAGGTCTAAAGAGGGAGTTTGATACAAGCATATGTTAAAGAAATCAAAGTGTTTTAGTGCCTAAATATCCCAAAACTGATTCACTTTCCCCATCATTCTCATTGACATACATAGAGAAAACTTCAGGTTTGTGCTCAGTCTATAAATAGGAGAGAGATAGAGGGTTTGAGATCTTGGCAAAAGGAAATAGACCTGATGACCTTAAAATCATGGGCATTGGTTATAGATTTAGTATTATTCTATATATGAACAAATGCTAAGAATTTGGGTAATTTGGTCACCACCCTCATCTACATAGGGTAAAAGAAGAGGAATGGATTCATTGAGGTTTTTGTCTATTTGATCAAACTGATGATTGTTCTTAGTTCCTCCAATCTTGAAAAGACTTTCATGGTATCCTCAACTTTTGGTTTGTATGTATGGGAATATAGAGGTGAGAAATGTCTAAAATACCAATAAATGTAGGCTACAAACAAGGTTTCAATGATGAGGAGTATCTAGAACATATGTCTGAAGGTGAAAGTTTTTGAAAGTACAATGATGGTGTCCTAAGGTTGTCCACACCTACTTAGTTCAACTTGAAATGTTCATATGGATATCCAATCCTTTAAAATTGTGCTTCTAAGTTATATGACCTTCAGATTTGTGTTTCACTACATAAAAAGGTATTATATTGTATAATGATGGCTTGAAGGTTGTCAAAACACATCAAACACAATAAAGTGATGTTGAATTCACACTAATATACCCTTCTCTCAATGTTTTCAAATTTCATCATATCCCCCATAGGCTTAAGAACTACCAATATTCCCTCAATAAAATTCATAGTCATTTTAGCAGATGTTAAGGTTATTTATCAAAATTTAATATTTTTCAAAGGATCTTAGGTTCCTTTTTCTCATTGCATATGCCTCACTAAGGACCCAAAAAAGTTTCATTCGGTTAGGTATGTATGTGGAGATGTCTAGGGTCCATGAAAACCATATTGGGTGTGAGATAATAGTCCATTTAAATCCCTCAAAAGGGGCCTCTCCCTTTTGACAACATCATCATTGTCTTTTCAACTTAGTTGTAAGCCTTGTATTCCCATTTTAGACTATATATGACCCCATCGTCACTCACTAATAGGTTCATATCCTCTTCTCAAACCCAAGGCATGTGGATGGAGTATAAACACTCTATAGGGTCATAAAGTGTCATTAATGTCATAGGGAATGAGCCACAAAGTTATAAACCCTATGGAAGGATAAAATCACCGCCTACAAGAAATGACCTAAACCTACCCTGGTAAAGTCCTTTAAAGTCAACATATACATCAATATTGAACATAAGAAGTGGGTATGAATCGGTAGATGTTTGTCTTGTATAGATGTATTGGAACAAAATATAGCCATTGAGACCTCAATTATAACCAAGAAGGCAATTTCTTAACCCAAAGACCATGTTCCACTAACCCCTGGGTCAATTAACATACATGGATTAGTACTTATAGTATTGGTCCAAGTTTTAATTCTACATCTTACCCTAGATATGAAATAATATATGCACATGAGGGATAAATCCAAACTAAGAAATTTAAGACAAATATGTTGTGTCGCCAAAAGCAATAAAACCTATATAAATGCATTTTGGACTGAGATTGAGCACATATAGTCAGTCAAGGTTGCCTAAAATGAGAAAATGCCCAACTAAGGAGAGTGAAAATGACCATAATAGATTAAGGTGGTGCTTTAGAGAGAATAAGGCATAACAAACCCCAAGGCTTCACATGATGATAAAGTTAGTCTAAAGGTGGCTACTTAGTCTAAATTACATACTTAGTTCAACACAAGCATTATGTATGACTATATAAGTGAAACCTATTGGAAGAAATATAGAGGATGATCCTTAGGGATATAATAATTTTTTGAAACATGATATTTTAATATTGATCCAAACCCTATAAATAGACAAGAACATTTCTCATGTTTCTAGTTTTAATTGCTTTAATCTCATACACATGATAGTGTTGATCAAGGCAGTCTATAAGAAAGAGAAGGGTTGATAAGAGGTATAAATAGATGAGAACATGTAAATAAGGTAGAGTTTGGATTGAAGGAGGTTTTATATCCCATAAAATCCATATATTAATCTATAAAGGTTTTGAGTTTCCAATACCCATTCTATCCCTATAAGATCTAAAGGCCCATTTAGGTCTAGGACCCTACCTCCTCCTCAATAGTAAGTCCAAACCTTTAAAAAAGTTCAATATAATGTGGTATGTGTTGAAAGATGTTTAATACCATATGGAAGGAATTTGTGCTAGATGAGAGAAATTAGTTAGCTCATGATGGTTTTAGTCCTCTCCCAAGCTCCATTTCTCTAAGCAGGCATATCAAGTTGCACCTTCCCACACTTGTATCTCTCACCAAAAAGAGACCCAAGCCTAAGGCTCTTAGAGAAACTTGAGAACCCCTATGGACTCAAAATCCATAAAATAATGAGAGGGGTTAAGGGGACCAACTTTATAAATGAATGTTAAGAAGAGAACATGCAGATATTGCCTAATAGGGAGCTTGATGCACACCTTCTAGCACTCATATCTCCACACACAATTTGCATGGGAACCAAGGCTATTTAAGAGAGATGAAGGGGTTAGTTGGATATAGATTAATAAAAATAAGTTTTGGTTTAGAGTTCCATACTATATGAACCATCATTAAGATGGTGGACCTCCAAAAGCCTTCTTAAACCCTGATTCAAACACAATGAAGGAAATATACCCAAAAATTCATCTAAATAGATTGATTGATCTATGAAAGGGTCTTGATGGTCTCCCTAGGTTTTATAATCACCTAAATGACATATTGATTGGCATGTGTAAGGGATACACCATATGTATCAGGCCTTGAAAAGATATTTTAAGCCTATAAACAAGGAGTTGTGAAATATTTGCATACACCATGGGTTTCTAAAGAGAGAGGGGATCCCAAAGTTCCTAAATAACCTCATATTATCCATGTACATAGGCATTCATAATTGGTTACTCTTATAGACAGACCTAGGTGTCTAAATAAAGGACTTTATGCATGCAAAAGAAGGCAAATGGCTTAATCAAGAAAACATAAATATTATAATGGGACCTCAAGGATGATTTTCATGATGAGAATAGTGGATAGATGCCCCATAGCTTTAGGTCAAGGTCAAAACTTAGAAACCTTGAAATTAGACATATTGGCCCAACACCTTATTCAAGGTAAATATCACTTAAGATTTGTAGTAGAAGATAAGAGAGGACTAATTGGAATCTCAAACCTTCATGGAGATATTTATCATGTTGTTTCAAATATGTAAGCCACTTTGGTTTGTATGGGAGATGCCATAGTTGGTCATTTTGGCCTGAAAACACCTCAAGACTACCTAGAAAACATGTTTCTCACTTGAGGGGCAAGTTGACAAGCTCACAACTATATGAAAATTATACATGAGGAGTTGGGAACTTTAGGATGGGTATGAGGATTTTTTAAAAAGAGTTTAATGGAATTGGTTTAGAGGTTAAGGCCCTAACCTCTATGAACTATTGTTAAGAGTCCTAAACACTCTTAAACCTCTCTAAAACCTTAATAAGGACCTAACTAGAAAGATTTAAGATAAAATGAATCCATAAGCATTATAATCACTTGGAAAACACTTGGGTCATGTATTCCACTCAGATAAGGTTGTTTCCATAGTACTGGTCTATATAACCAATGTATAAACACCTCTAAAAACTACAAGATTTTAATGTTTTGAGAAGGAAATGAAGTGCATGACTTGGTAAAAAAATTTAAATCATTGGATGGTGTGTTTTTAGACTTATTTCATTCTATAAAATCATGAAATTTCTAAATCACATCTTTTAAATGCTTCTATAAACCTCCACCAATCAGCTAGTCTGTAGAAGCTAATGAAGATGGTTTGGTCATCTAAGGGAAGTGAGATTGAAAGTATCGGTTGTTTGAAAGGCATATGTCATAATATGTAAGGTTTATTTAGGTTATAAAAAAGTTAACTAAAATATATTAAAGGCATAATTCAATCCTCATGACTCTCCAAATAATAAATGAGCAAAAACTAGGTTACTAGTCAATGAGGCCTACTTAGCCAATAAAATAAGGAAGATCGTGGGCATAGAAGGCCAATTTGGAGTTAATTTTAAATATTAATAAATTTATAACTACCCCTTGAGGTGATAATACTCTATATTAATGGAAATTATGAAGAATTTTGGGTAGTTTTTAGAACATGACCAATGTGCAAATAAGGGTAGATACTTAATGCCTCATGAAGGCCTAATTGATCCTCTCTCAATGCTTGATAACTGATGATTAGAGAGGGAATTAAATATCGATGGTGTGCATGGGATATTAATGATTAAAACCTTACTAAAAATAGACCTCAATGCTCTAAATAGTTCATTCAAGTCACTTGCCAACTCAATTAATGCATCAAGGAGTGTGGAAGACTGTTGTAACTAATACATGAACATTATAGCCTCTTCATACCACTTATATTTCAATATTATTCTATCTCTCTTGTACATAACTCTATATATTCATGCCTTGAGTTATATTTTTCCATCCTTAGGTTAGGTGTAGTGAAGCTCTGCCAAAATTGTATCTTGAACCTTGAGAATCAATAGAGAAAAGAACTATTATAGACTTCTTATCAGCATTAGTGTGTTTTATGGTTGTTGACTTGTCGAAAAGTATGATGTTCATATTTTTTTTTAGGTCCTCTCTTTCACCTAGTGTTATACTATCATCCTATATATGCCATGTGAAATGTTAATAGGTGGTAATTGTATTAAAAAGTGAGTTGAATCGTAGTGTCTCAAACAGACCTTCCTCCCATTTCTTTTAAGTTATAGACCTTCCACATAACCTCCACATGAAATACTCATGTTTAGTATTGTGTTAATAATCCTATTAGTTACTCATATTTCATTAGATTCACAAAGTGTGTTTAAATATTAGTTAAGAGAGGATAAGTGAAGATTGGTGCATAACCACCCTTATAATAGTTTTTATTTACATGTTTTCATCCTATCTCTTTTCATCCCAATATTATTAAGTCTTAAGAGGAGAGATTAAGTTTATATATCAAGGGAGATATCCCCATAACCTAGAGGTTTGGACTTAATATAGGTCACCCAAAACCTTTAGGCCAATCCCATGTTAGTCCAAGCATGAAGAGAATTGAACTATGTCCTTCAAACGATGTAGCCTAAAGTGCTAACAGTAACCCTTGTAGAGAACCCATGTAAATATTAGGATCTCCACTTTTTATTCATAATTTTCCTTCGGTAATTCATCTCCCTCATTTGTGTCAGTAATAAAACTTTGATACTTAGAAGGGGATATGTTAAACTTATTTGGATGAGTAAGGATGAATGAAGCATATCTATGGACATCCACATATAAATGTGTAAATGACTCATATTATTTATGTAATGATATTTATTTTATTAGGGAAAGAAGTCATCTACTAAAAATAAATTTCAATTCCAAATTTGAGGGTCTAAATTCTAGCTTATATGATGCACTTTTGAATCAAAAAGTATAATTTTGAAGGGATTCATCACTACATTTATTGAAATTTTGAAACTCTACTAATCTAAGTTTGATCACCTTATGGATATTTAAACCTATGAATAAATCATATTCTCATTGGGAAAACATGGTTAAGGAACCTTTTGGTAGGCTATATAACCAATTACAAGCCTCATAATAAATGCTCATGTGGAATAATTTTAGAAATAATTTTTCATATTTTGCCCATTGACTGAAATAATGTACTTAGTTAATCATGTGGTATAATGGGTCCTTATGACTCAAAGAGAGGTAAATCTAGTAGTTCAAAATATTTTGGACATTGTGAAAGAGGTTGATTATTAAATGAAATCACATTTGCATTAGTATTATTGAAAGACATTGGCTTTAAGTATAGAAACCTATTTTTGAAGATCCCCAATAATGGTTATCATATAAATAAGATATTACAATGGAAAAATGGTGTTTTTCATAGGTTTTATCATCGGTTCCAACTCACCACCTTTTTTTATTTGAGGCATATGAGTTTCATCATCCTCATGGATAACAAGTGCAATTTCACAATGACTAAATTTAGGATATGTTAGTAATGCTATTAGATCTTTGAATTTTGGTAGTTTTGACAGATCATTTGAATATATTGAACCATTAGAAGAATTTGGTTTATTCCCTTTATAATTATTTTGTCAATCAATCATAATTTACTTATGTATTTATCGTAACTTTTAACAATCATATGAAAGAGCATATTGGTCATATGCAATCATTTTTGTGGTATAATGTGCATGAAGGGCCTGATTAAATGAATTTCCTTGTTGATGACTCATGTTTTTTTTAAAAATCCCAAGACTTACCGATTTGTATCATATTTCAAAAATATAGGGTGGGTTATACCTCACTCATGTTTTCCTAATCCTTGGAATTTATATCCATATTTAAGCTAATATTGAAGGAGAAAATTAGATGATGGTGGTGTAATAAATACATGTAAAGTATCTTTATATTCACTAAGATGGATCAAATCATATCTTGAATTGGTGAGAGCATGAATCTGATCAAAGGGATGGTAGGTACCATTTAAAGATTTGATATTTGAGGATTTAGTACTTGGAAGAATACAAGAGTAATCAATTATCATCCCTTAATATAAAATTGGATAGTTTCATAACCATAGTCATCAAAGCTATCGATATCATCCATGATGAGATATATAAAAAAACAAAGATAGGATAAAGTAGGTAAAAAACATCCTAAATGGTATGCATAGGTAAGAATCATGTCTAAAGGTCAGGTTCACCAAATGTTTATCCTTGTAAAATCTAGATTGGGGTTATATAGGGTTTAATGGGATAGAGATAGCCTAAGGTACAAGGGTGATAGACTATAACAATCCAATTAGATTCTAAACTCATATATAACATTTGTTGAATTCATGAAACTAAGATAATCCAAAAATAATAAGTAAAACTATGCTAGATATGGAAATAATAAATAAATAATTGACCTAACTGGTTATAATGTTGACATAATTATGGATCTAAAATAGGTAGGAATTAGACTAGAAGAGGGTTTTAGAATAGTTTCCAAATTTTAATTTTAGTTTCTCTAGAGGTACAAACATTAGCATTAGCTTGGGATGGTTAAATTTGATTCTACAATATGAACTTGACATTGGTGTCTTTTATGGAATACCTACTGAAAAAGGATGTAACCACATGGATGCTTCTAGATTTGCCTTCACCTTTGCTTTGGTGCATTTAGATATGGTTCATGGACTATCGTTCCTCATGAAATTATAAAATCTTATTTATTCATATTCATGGTGACCTTGGAGTAAAAAGGGTAAGTAGGCATATAGTGTTGAGTTGACTCTAAAGGCCCTCTATCAATAAGTGTTACCTACATATCCAATTATTCAAAGAGGGCCTTCGACTGATGTAGTTTTATACTTCATGTTGTATTATTTATGAATCATGAAATATGTAAAAATCAATTACAACTTTGAACTATCTTGTAACTTGTAATATATATCTCATAGGCTACTCCTTTAGTACTTCACTTGTGTATGTGATGTCCCTATGATTGATATGAAAATATGAGAAAATAAGGAGGTTTTTATCATTTTAGTGTTTAATTGAATGATTTTATATGTTTTCTTGGGTATTTTCTAGGTGATAAATGAATGAGGGTTGATCCTGTATTTATATCAATCCCTTTGGTTAAATAAATCACATTAAATTTTAAATTGAATGAATTTAGAACATTGTACATTTGCATTGAAGTAGGACACATGCATTGATGCAAGTTTTATCTAATATTCTAGTGTTTAGGGAACATGAAAGTAGGTATAGGATTATAACTGATAGAGGTAGAAGATATGCAAGTTTTAAGCATTCTAGGAAAGATATAAGGTCAAGGTCATCAACATAAGACTAGTTATACCAAGAGATAAGCCAAGGGGCACAATATAGATTAAACATGACACTTTTTTAAGGTGGGAAAGGTAAAAAGTTGTGAGGAACAACCAAGGTCTTAGTTTTCCAAGTGTATAAGTTTGAGGTGTTATACAATCCATAAATATCATCTACAACTCCAAGGAGGGAAATTGACACACACATAGTTCTCACACATTATGTTATTGTTAATTTATCCATGTTCACTATATGTATGTAAATAATGATTTGGTTGTGATACTTGACAATTATTTCTTTGACTTGCCTTTAGTTTGCGTAAAACTTGGCTTTTGACTACTCCTAGTGATAAGTTGTGATTTGAGAAAAATATAGATTTTTTTAAAATTGTGAAATAGTTTATATATGAGTTATAAATAAGTGATGAGTATTTTTTTAAGGACACCTTCATTTTTTTATATGTGATTCTAGTTTGGTAATTTTTCACACCATCAACATGCTTGTAAAATGGTTTATCCCTAAGGAAAGTATTAATTTTGAAAATTAATCATTTGTGGAGGAGGGTTAGTTTGAACTAGATTAGGGTAGTGTTGACTATCAATATTGACTAAATATAATGGAAATAGTCTATGTACAGACATACAAAACTAAGAGTCTACATATGTTTGTGTAGGATATTTAGTAGGTTTCAAATAGACATTGAGGTTACTATAGTTGTATAAAAATTGAATGGAAGGGCCAAATCATAAGATAAAATTCAAGTGTAGCAAAATGACATATTAATACCTTGTTTATGTGCTCAAGTCACACATAGTAAATATGTGACAAGATTTTCATTGTCAAGTATCAAAGAATAGAGTTTATCATGTACATAAGAATGGGATAAGGATAAAAAATGAGAATATTTAGAGAGGTGGTCCACCTCCACCAATATGATTGATTTAACACTATATTTGAGTGACCCTTAAAATATATACAATTAGATATTTATCTATAGGTGTTGTAAAATTGATAACATTTAGAGAAATCCTGGCATTATGATTAATTAACCTTTGGGTCATTGACATGTATCACAATATTAAAAAATGTTTTAAATATCATGCTTAATTCTTAACCAAAATAAATTTCTAAAAAAACACACATAGATTTGAGGAACCTTGAATAAGCTATTTAATGTGATGAATATAGTTCACATAGCTTATTGTGTCAAATATTAGACATGTGAATTAATAAAATGCAGCCTTTGTATCTTAAGGATTGGCCATCCCAAGTGTAGTTAGGTTTGGATTAAAGGTAAATATAAAATTTTGGGGTTATTTTTTGTGTGTGACTATCAAAGTGGAATTATTATTATGTATTATGCATCTAGTCAAGAATGAATACCAATAATGCACACAAACTTACATGCTCCTCATGCTGGCTAGAGAGTGTATCAAAAACCACACTGTTCTTTCCATTTTTTAAAGTCGATATCATAATCATACCCCATTAGTTTGGTGACCCATTTTTTTAATATAGAGAGGAGATAATTTACTCAAAACAATACTTGATATTATGATTATCTATTTTGATACAAAAATGTTGGCCAACCAAGTATGGATGCCATTTTTTACTACATGGTGGATATCTATAATTTCCTTTTCATATGTTAAATTCTCCATATTTATCCTAGTGAGGGATTTTTTCAAGATGGGTCTTCCATCTTGAATGAGGATCACACCTCATTTATTTCCATAAGAATTACTTTTAATGACAATGGTATTTTAGAAATCTAACATTGAGAAAATAGGGATAGTACACATAACTTGTGTTAGTATATCAGATGTTGTTTCAATAGATACATACCTTAGAAAAATACCTTTTTAACATTAATGTCAATGGAGGATAATTATTTTTTTAATCCTTGTAAAAATTTTAGTAGTTCCTGATGATTCTAATAAATCCATAAAGGCTTTGAAGTATCTTGGGTTTAAGCTAATTTTTCATGGTTTCAATTTTTGTAGTGTCGACTCGAACTCATACTATTGATACAATGTGATCGAGGTACTTAACCTCATACTAAAAAATAATATTACACCTTTCCTCACTTAGTCTTCTAAAATAAATTTAAAGGTTACGTTTAGGTGAAGGTTGTGTTTAAGTGATGTAGATGGTTTTCCCAAGTTTTTATATAAATGATAATATCATAAAATAAGGCCAAGATAAATTTATATAAAAAGGGATGAAATATTTTATCCATCAAACTTAAAATGTGGACAATGTGTTGGTAATAAAAAAAGGTCATGACGAGGAATTCATAGTGGCCAAAATGCACTTAGAAATTATTTTTGGAAATATCTTCATACCAAATGTAGTTCTAGTCATAGTTAGACTAAAAATCTAATTTTGAGATGAAATAACACCATGAAGCTCATCAAGGAGTTTGTAAAGGATAGGGATAGGGAAATTATCATTAATAGTGAGTTTTTTTAGTTTAAAAAATTCAATGTAGAGTTTTCAAGATATATATTATTGTGGACAAGTCAAACTAGATAAGAGTAATGGCATGTGTTAGGATGAATAACTTAAGCCTGGACTAGATCTTGAACCATGTTTTTATTTTATTCCATCTAGATAAAATAGTAGTAGTATGGAAAAAATGGAAGGTACATGACCCAAAAAGAGTTGAATGTGATGGTCCCCCATTCAATAAGTCATTAAGACTTTTGATTCCTCAAATATTGATGCATGTTTTATTATAACATTTTTCAATTTGTCAGGCTAGCTAAAAACATGATATGTGTTGAGTTGAACATAGTATATTTGAGTGATGATCCCATGTGATACTTTTTGAAGGAGCTTCTCCATGTGGTAGTAACGAATGATCCTATTGGATACTGGTATAAGGCCTTTTGATGTGCATTTTTGGCCATGTTATGATAATTACATCCATATTTTTAGAAGCCCCATAAAATAGGTCTACAAGTGTGCAACCCTTGCACCCAAAGAACATCACATCTACCCATGGGAAAAATAAACATGTTTATTTTGAGTTTATAATTCCCCTCATAAGTAATAACATTATGACATTCACAGTTATATGGTAATGTTCCTTTATTGATAATCATAACTTCAAAAATGTAATTTATGGGTGCATGAAATAGTAATAATTTTATCACCAGTTGAGCATCAATAAAATTATGTGTCCTACCATAGTCAATTATAATAATGAGGGTATATTTAATTAAGTAGCCTAAAAATAATCATTGGATACAATAAATCTAAAGGCAAAACACCAAACAACATAATATCATAGCTTGAGGAGTGGTTATTCCTATTAAGGCATGAATAGAATTTTATGAGTATAATTATGTAGAGGTGGATTTTTCAAATTTTGGTTCTTGTTAATCATATCAAGAATATATAGCATCATGCAGTTCCTTAGTATCTATAAATGACTATAAATATATCAAATACAACTTATGCTTAATACATTCATGGCCTTGGTTTAATTTATCCTTACAATTATAACACAACCATTTTCATTATGAGGATGTATTTTTCCTCTAAGGCATTAAAAGGGAACTAATTTTGGAAAAGGGTTTGTTAAGATTCATTATGATATAGATGGTTTGAAGGAAATATGTTTTTAAAATCACATTTGGGATGCGATCTTATCTTAAAAAATCTTGGTAAAATTTAAATATTATATCATGTTCTAAGGTTTGAATTTCTTCACCTCATTGTGAGTTGTAACATTGAGCACGCTAGTGAAATAATACATGGAAAAAAACCATATTTAACTCTTTAATTTAGTTTTCCAAATTTCCAAATTTGGTTTTGTATTCATGCACCATTCCAAATTTTCAAACTTTGGTCAAAGCTCTTGTGAAATCATTATAGGCATTATGATAAAAATGAACCAACACAAGTTTTAAAAAAAATCCCATGTCAATTATTGATGATATTTTTGATACCACTAGTATCACTAGATAGATTCCTTTAGAAAAGGAAAGAGGTGATGGGTACTTTATGTACTCTTAATATATTGTGCAAGATGAAATAATTTTATGTATGGTAGATCTAGATGGTAGGTTCGGTACCATAAGACTTGGGAAAGTATACTCTTGGGTGAAGCGACATGGTTTTTGATGAGTAACTACCTTTATAACACAATCTATCATTGACTTTATTTGTGATTTCAACATTTTTTGAATTGAGTTGATGGAATATTTCATCTATCTAATATACATGGGATCATAGGTCAGTAATTTCCTACTCCATATTCTTGATTATAGATGAATTTATGAAAACCATTACCAAGAGTGGCCTCAATGTTATATAAAAATATTATTGAGTTTATACATTAAAACAATCTGATCGATAATATGATCATAGTTGTATCATTTTATCAAGGTTAAAAAAAATTTAGACCTTTTTTAAATGGATAGTTACCCTATGGGAAAAAAACATCTCAGATTTTTTGTATTTGTCATATTTTTTGAGATAATTAACCCATAATATACTCTATCTACTCTATAACTCCATGCTTTACTACTATTTTAGACTATTTTGATTCTCTTGATGCCAAAAATATGGATTATACTCTATAGAATCTAATGGTGTATTTCTAAAAAGTATCACCTAGTTGTGGCTTATGATAATATTCAAATTATCAAGGTTTAACAAAGGTGGAATAAAATGGGAATGGATTTCACAAGGTGTGTCTCATTTATGGGCTCCCATTCAAACTTATCCCATTCATAAATAGTGTTGGTATAATGTTTCAAATCACTAACTACAAAGGCTAGATAGTAATTTTAACCCACTATCCTAGATTTGATGTTGGTTGTGAGTAGTGGACAAGTAATATATGGATTAAATTTTCCTATGGCTAAGCTTTAAAAAAAACTAAGGGGTCTTTTGATATGCCCATAAGTAAATGAAATATCTAGTCCATATACAACATTATTTAATGAATTGAGTATTGAGGCATAACCTCTCACTTCAAAAGATAAGGTACAACTAATAACCACATAACCTAGATTGACAACTCTCTTTGAATTTTAAAACTATCAAAACAAAGTTGAAAACTATAAAGGAAAAAAAATTGTTCAAAGGAAATAAATTGGGTAGATTTTGGGTAAAATATTAGTGCTACCACTTTTTTTACTACTTTATGATCACCAAGATTATGATTTTGGTAATATGAGAGCATATAGTGGAAAATCATATAAATCCTAAACTTCTTAAAATTATGTTTAATATGACCCTGGAGAAAACTCTGATACTTGATGATATGAAAATTCTATAAAAAATAATAGAAACATATTGTAAATACATAAAAAATAATATTTTAAAATGATATAAAAGATTATTATATTGCATTTGAAACATATCATAATTACATTATAATATCATTGGCCTCCTCCAAGGGGAAACATCCTTTAAGAAATCTCAAGACAATAAAATTTGTGTATACCTTTTCACTAGTCTAAGATCCTATTTAAACTAATTATATACTATCCAAATACTATTTTCCATTAATATGGGTTACAATTAACTCAAAGGATGACATAAAAATAGTGCAAGTCCATATTTTTTTATTAATAACAATAATTAAAAAATATTATGATGAGTGGGTCCTAACAACACTTTTTATTTACATAGCTCTTCTTTTAGTCATGGATTCCTAATTGGGATTATGAAGGTAAATCCTTTCATTTGTTCCAATGGTTTAAAATCGTAAATAATTCATTCATATTTCCCATTACATGTGGTAGATAAGTATCCAAAAATTCATATCTAGAAGAAAAGGAATGGTGAGCCTAGTTAATATTTCATTCAGAGGAACCTTGGTAATTTATTTCAGTAGTAATATAACAAAGGTGTTGTTGAAGTTGAAGATATTTATATAAATATTTCTAACCCTCCTTATTTAAGTAAAGAAACTTTGGTTTTACTTCAAGTGGATAAAGGAAAGCATAAGGATGAAGTGAAGGCCTTAGGCCTGGTAGAATAAAATTTAAGAGATAAAAAAGCATCAAACATGGAATAAAAAATATTTAATCTCCAAAACATAGGTTTTATGATTGGTACCAAATTTAATGACTATTGTATAATTTTCAAGTTAACTAGTAAACCAAATAACATACACACCAAAGGGAATGCATTATATAGCAAAGGTATTCTTTCCTAAAGTAGAGGATTCTAGCGAGGTGATAACAAATTTAGGATCTACAACTATTGCTTTATGTTGTGAAAAAATATAGTTTAAGTAATGCAAAATAAATAATGGGTGACCCCTAAATCATTATTAAAATCTATATAGTTTACGATGAAATCCTTAACTTCCACAACATGTGTTTCACATTCAATACTACATGCAATTTGATTTGTGGAAAAAGAGGTTGATGCTACAACAAAGGATTTTAGGGATGTAATAGTAGCTTTATAATATTTATCTAAGTATTTTACATTCACTCCTTCAATGTGATAAATTCATTTTTTACATAGAGGATGAGGATGATCTTGGGAAAAATAACTATTTGGTTATTCCTAGCCCAACTAGGATCAAACAAACTCCTTTAGCTTCTCCTTCACCTCAAGTTCAAAAAAGTTTTTGAAGGAAAATAATGTTGTGGATATTTTATATGGAGGTACTAAAAACCATTATTGATGGATCTCATGTGAATTTATAAAGTATATTCTCTAGTCAGGGTAGGATATCATTGAAAATGCTAACCTAATAATAGTTTTGTCTTAAGTTTGATTTGCTTTTTGCTTCTAGATTGGTCTAGTTTTTAAGTTCCTTATTGTTTTTGATTTTTTTTTTGACTTGGTGAAGCCCTTTATGACTTAGTTCTAAACTCTTTTTAGGTGTATTTTTTATATTTTATTTTTATGTTCTTAATAGATGGGTGAAGAACCCCAATCCTCTCTTTTACTAATAAATAGATTATAATAAAACATTTAGAAGCAATGTTTAAAAGTGAATTAAAACCATTTATATTAATAAATTATTAGACCACAAAGTGACTTAACCTAATTTTTGTTTTAATATATTATCACTCATTATAAAATTTTTTGGGGGTAAATGTTTGATGGGTTTATAATTATCATATGGACCTTTCTGTATTGGTAATTTCATATAGAGTTTTTAACAGTCTTCACTCACTCTAATGTTTAGTTTGTGCAAGTTTTTATACTAAAACAAAATTATATGTTAAAACTCAAATTCTTTTGAATAGATTCATCCATGTATAAATAATATACCCATGAAAAATCTGGGTTCACAATTAATAATACACTTTTAGTTTCTCCAAAAGTGCTAGGTAGATTGGAAGGGATGGCATAATTGTTGATTTTGTTAAAGAAAGGTTTTGTAAAGTGAAAGAGTGTAAATCAGTAGTCATACCTCATTTGAAACCCATGGATTCTTACCTCATAACATATTTTGTAAATGAATTTTTAAGAAACAATAATGATATATTTATAGTGGAGGTGGTGGTGGAAAATGAGGTTGTGTGTTCATTCATATAGTAATAAGTTGTTTGGGGAGGAGATAATATGTTTCACAATGAATATGAACAATGATTATAAAACATCAAAGTTATTAAATATTTTAATGTGTGCTAAGTGGTAATGGTAAAGGACAATGATAGGGTATTTTAGGGGATGGACTCAAAGAACCTTGGTAAATATATAGACAAACATCTATAACATGTCACTTTTATAGTATATTTTGTATAATAAACTATAAAATTTCATATATTTATGTACAATATTTAATATAATAAATAATAATAATTATTATTATTATTTGATTGATGATGGCTTTTGACCAGAGAGTAGACCTATATGGGACACAATTGGTGACCCAAATCCCCATGTAATTTATTAACCACATAAATACCACTTATTTACTAGATACCACCAGATGTATACCAACATTTGCGACCACTAGCCTAGATACTATTAGATGTATACCAATAATGACCACCACTAGCCTTGAGGAAACCAAAAACCATTGATGACCCTAAATATACAACCAATGACCACAATCAGCCTCACATGCCTTTATAGAGATTTAAACCTAGGTGGGGCTTGAAAAAACCAAACCACTTAATCAACTCACCCATATCTCATTGAAAATTAAATCTACATGTAAATCTGAATGGGGTGATCCTGGGTTCATAATGGGTTATCAAATAATCCATAGATAAATAGACCCATTGTGATCTATGTGGAACGGATGGATAAGTTTGACCCCTACCTCAAGGTGTCTCCATGGCTACTTCAAAGTGTAGGTGGTGTGTAAAGACCCCACCCCACACACCATGGTTAAATCAAGGATGCAACCTAAGACTTGGGTGACCTAATTTGTTGCTCTCATCCACTCAAGATAACCCTTGGGGGAAAAACATCAATCTACATTTGAAGCTTAATGGGGGTGGATCTAGGTCTATAATTTATACCAAATGATATGTAGTCAAATCACCCCACTATGATCCATGTGGAGCACATAGAGAAGTTTGGCCCTTGCCTCATGATGTCCCCATGGCCACTTTAGAGTGTAGGTGGTGTGAAGGTCCACCCCATACACCATGGGTAAATAAAGGATTGAACTCGAGACCTAGGTGACCTAGTCATTGTTCTCATCCACTCAAGCTAACCCTTGGGGGAATATATAATAATAAATTAATAATATTATATACATATATTATAAATATAATAAATATTAAACATTTATATATTATTATGTAATATTATACTATTATATTATATATAATATCAATATATTTATATTATTAATAATATATAATCTAATATAATATATAATAGAATAGAATATAACATAAGTAATTTTAATAGTATATTATATTATATTAATTATAATATATTCACATAATGAAACTTATTTTGAATCATAATATCATTTTATGGGTAATGATAAATAAATAATTTCCATAAAATATATCATGACAAGTAGGGTCAACCATCAAATTTAGGCCCTAGACACAAGAGAAATTATATGGCACATAAAATTTGGCATAAAAAATTGGTATATGTGTATTCTATGGTTTTTTTTGTTTGCATATATGATTGTAACACATTAATGGACTATATCTCTAAAACAGTCTCTATCATTTCAGTCCTTCTTAACTAATAAGTCAAATTACATAGCCATTTATACTCATACATATATGTGGTTATATCTAATGGTGGGTTTCTGATATGGAATAATTTGTATCCAATCACATCTATTGCTACAAAGTTAATATTTTTATACTCTCTCTCTCTCTCTATCTATCTATCACACACACACACACACACACACACACACACACACACACACACACACACACACACACACACACACACACACACATTATAATGTATTATTTAGACATAAGCACAGCTATAAGACACATAAAACTTGGCATAAATGGTTAGGATAAGTGGCATATAAGTTTTTTTTACATACATGATTTATGACACACTGATGGACTAGATCTCTAAATAGTCTCCCAAATTTTGATCATTACTGACTAGTGTAATCACCTAATAGTGGTATTCTAATGCTAAGAGTGTTTATTGAGATAACATATTCCTATTTTAGCCCTAAACCTATCCTAGACCTTTATCACAATTTTATATCCTTTATGTGGACCACAAATTCCCCTAGTTAGCTAAAACATAATTTCAAACCTTCATTCCCAGATCCTAGCCCTTAGTGCCCAGTAGCCTACTAACTAGACATTAGTGCCACATTAGGGACACTAGATCCACATGGTGCTAGTATCCCCAACATGGCACTAGTGTCCCTTACCCTAACTCTTTTTAATTAATTATTTTCAAACATTAAACCCTCCTAAGGTTTTCTTAAGCACATTTTATTATTTGCACAAGCTATAAAACACTATAAATACAAGACTATTAGACCTTTATCCACTAGATGGAAGAGATATACAAAAATCCTATTCAAACAAGAAATGAGTTGGGTAAAATAAAGGTTATTAATCCATATTTTCCCATACTTATAAATACTACCATCTACAACTGACCTAAGCCCATACTTCAAAGATTTTTAATCTTAATTAAACTCTAGGAATTCAAGACCACTATAATTATAGAATTCACTAACACTTAGGTGGGAGAGTTGCATCAAGCTTGATCCCTCTTTAGAGTATTGGTATTTAGGAAAATCTCTTCACATTGGGGTGTTGAGGATGTCCATCATATCCTACTAATGAACACATATTTTCAGCTCATGCCATTCTTGAAAGGAGGATTAGGGTTTGTGTATACACATAATATTTTAAAACTTTTATCAACTAATTATGTTTTATCTCTTGTAAGAACCCATTGAGTCTCAATATATTTTATTACACACCTTAAACGGTGTACTAGGAAAGGGATAGGCAAACCATTAGTGATTGTCAAGATTATTATCCCTCTAATACTACTTGTTATCTGCACAACCATCTCCTAAAACAATTCTCTAAGATTTGTCTTCTCTCTTACACCCTCCTCTAGCCATTTTCCACCTTTTTTAACCCCTCCCTAAGCCTAAAACCATTTCCAACAATTTACATTACACTGTCATCCCCATTGACCCTGTACTCTATTTGATACAACTCATTTAGGGTCTAGGTTAGCCCCTATCCAACCTAGACCAATACCTAATTTCTTTTTATCAATAATGATACAGAGGCAATTGGGACAACCCCATTAGCTACACATTTATAAAGGTTTAGGGTTATAATTAGCTATATATGAACATCCATTTCCATCATTTATAGAGGAGGAAGAGAAGAAGAAGAATCTTATATTTTTCATTTTCTTATCCACCATTCTACTTGAGGAACATTGATTATGGTTTCAATACTTTCTTTGGAGATATGGATCTTGTCTTGTGGATAAGTCTTTTAGATGCATAAAGAAGTTGTGCAGCCTAGATCTGACTTATCTTTGTTATCCTTACATACCACAACAACCTATTAGGAATCACCTTGGCTAAGGGATAGATTGAGGTTCGGTGGGTTCATCTTCAAAGTTAAGAATTTCTAACTTTGTTCCTCATTTGTAAGAGTAGATAGATTAGCATTTGTAATTATCTCTCATGCACTAGGATTTCCTATACATTGACATGAGTATAGATATTCTATGCATATTTAAATTTTATGTTTATTACCCCCACTTTGTGCCATAAACTTTGGTGAGAACTAGATTATATTTTAATTTCCATTGTATATAATTTTTTAATATGAAAACAGAGGACGTAGCTAGGTTTATTGCATGGTGTTGCTTGACTAGAGGCTTTGAAACCCTCTTTAGTGATGTTATGTGGTAAGAGATCCATTGGTTAGGTATAGAAGATCCATCTTGGTCATGACCCTAAATATGTAATGTATCAACAATCATACGTGTAAGTAGGACTTATCTTCTGTGAGTTAAGATTGATTAATAGATCAGTTGCATTTCCATTTGCATACATTCTAGTGAACCCAACGTGAATCAAAACCTTGTAGGTTTTATTTCACACCATTATTTTTTCCATCACATTATATTTTTCTATATTTTTAGTACTACATCAAACCATTATGTATATTTATAACATTTTGTGCACACATTTTATCATAGAGTCACTCTAAAATGACTTGATTTTATCTGTATAAGTCTTCACCAAATTTAGGTTACTGGATCAATTAGTTTGACACAGTATTATAATTCAGATCTAGATTCACATATATAATCAAACCATTCAACTCTATTTTATACTCTCTTATGTCAACATACAGGTCTACAAACATAGTCAAAATAGTTGACTATGTTTGTCACTTCTTCTTTAGCACACATAGTTTTGAAAACTTAGTCAAACTAGTTAACTCAATTAGAATAATTTTTTAAATAACATTTGAACATAAAAAAATAAAAAATTTAAGTCTAAAACATCATAAATTCCATTAAGTTTCATTCATTTCTCTCTCTGTGATTTTAGTTCTTCTTTCAGTACTATTTTTCATAAGTTTATAGTCTATAAAATTGTATACCTACAATAAACTAGGTTGACCTATTCAACACAGTTCTATAGTTTATTTTCCATCTAGAAGATATAGTAAGACTATTTTATTGTGTTCTTATATATCTTGCTTCTATAGAACATTATTGAACTAGTTGATTCCATTTTTTATTGTTTGCATACAGTGTCACTTGAACTGACTCTATACTCTTCTCAATCAAAGAATCAATCTATATTTGTTAGTAAGTAATTCACCTTTCCTTTTTAGTTGCTTTCATTCTTAGAGTAACCGACATAGATTAATATATGTGGTTTTTAAAATTACCATTTTAGTCACATTGGTTTTCTCTTTTGCACACACTACCAAATCACTTTTCATTCAAAAATCATTAAAATTTTATCTTTCCAAGGCCTACCTACTTAGATTTCATCACCAATGGGGGAGATAACTTAGTTTTATGGCCAAGTATAAATATGTGTTTGATGTTATATATTGGAAAAGTACCCAACACTCTCATCATTATGAGATTGTGAAGTGAGGGGTATGCCCCACTACCAAGCCAATACCATCACCAATATAGATCCCTTTCAATCTAAACATCCTAAAACTAGCCTTATATTGATTTTTAGTTCCTTATTTTAGGCAACTTCCCTATCACATTAAAATTAAACTTTTGTATAACTTAATAACACTTATGATGACCAACTAATTAGCATTTACTTTTTAGTTTATGTTTGCTCTTCAATCATTTTATGTTGTATTGTAAAATTTTCATTGGCCAACATTGGTGTAAGTTTTGTGCTATGTGTTCTAATTAGATCAGACACATTGATCCAATTGCTTGTGTGATTAATCTCATTTTGCTTCAAATTTATCTTGAAAAAATTTCCTCTATTTTAAAACACTATCATTTTTGTCGATATAATCTATTATAGCCTATTTAAACTTTCCAACCTATAGAACACAATCAACCTATATGATTATGTATCCTTATCACCTTTTTCAATTCCCTTGTCAACAATACTCAATCAACCTACATGATTGTGTATCTTTATCTCCATGTTTTGTTTCTTGGTTTATAAAACATAGTCAACCAGTTTGACTTTGTACCTTGTTTTCTAATTTTATCTTTGCATCACCCCTTTAACCTCATTTTATCATCATGAACTTATTATTTGAGGATAACACAAATTTGAATCCCATAAAAATTATGAGATTTATCAATAACAATAGGTTTCCCTAAAAATAACTTGTGGCTTCCACTTTAGATGAAATCAATGTGCTTGTGGCCACTCACACTACCAATTATGGGAATCCTCCTCATTCATCACTAGTTAATAACCCTCTTTTCACATTAGAAGATGAGATTAAATTAGATCACACGCCTGAAATTATCTTATTCATTAACAATTTTCCTCAACATAGAGTAAAATGCCTTGAAATTATTTACAATTTTATGATAAGTGATCGACTAGAAGAACCCCATTCACCCTCCCCTACATTCTCTCATGGATTTGGAGGTGACACCTTATTTTATTCTCAACCTCTCCCTTATATTTTTACTCCTTCCCTCATTATGACCTCTTCTTATTTTATCTCTTCAACCTCTATTCCAAGTATCTCTACTAACATGGTAGGTTAAATATCTAGTGGGCCTTTTCCAAGGTCCCTCCTCCTCAATCAAGCCACTAGTACATCATTTTTCCCCAATGATAATCATGAAAATAGTACTTATTTTTCTTTTAATGCCAATCATTCCACTAGTGCATCTCTTGCTACACATGCCAATCATGCTACTAGTGCTTCCTTTTCTACCAATGTTTCTCATGCCAATAGTGTTGTACATACCACTTCTCATAGTGCAACCTAAGCTACTAATATCAATGCCAATGCTTCGTATGTCATGTAAACTAGTCATAATATCACTCAAACCCATCAACTCTTAATTCAAACTCCTAATCATATGAACTCTTTTTCAACTAATAATTCTAATCAAATGACGTAAATGCAAAATTATCTCATTCATATTCAAAATAAACCTTACCAAGTTCCATGAGAAGTGAAAAATAAAAATAACCCCACCCCCTCCCCCCTTAGGGATTCCCATGCTAACCTCATTCCTCAACCACCCCTTGTTAAAAAAATGATCAAATATCTCCAAATTGAACTTCTTATACCACAAATTTCTAATATCAGCATTTCAAGTATCACACCTATGATTAGTTATAATAAGTCAAATAACCTTACCTTACATTTAAAAATATTTGGTAATATCTACAAAGATTATGTCAAGCTTAACACTTTTGTTGCTACCAAGATATTAGCAAAAATAGTCATCAGAGATGTATTATATTGGTACAATCAACTCAAATCCCATTATATCACTAGCTTAGAAGATCTAGTTAACTCTCTAGTACAAGAGTTTCAAACTAGTGACCTCCCTGATAATACCTTGGCTCACTTTATCAATTATAAGCAAGTTAAAACTGAAACTACACAAGTTTTCATCAAATAATGGAAGACCTTGTCTAAGAAGTGTGAGCATAACATGGTAGGTGATAAGATCTTTCAACTATTCACTAATGCTCTTTATCCCAAGTTACAATATTGGGTTAGGATTTTCTCTCCAAGAACTTTAGAAGATGCTCTCAACTAATCTAAATGCCAAGATTTTCTCATGCACTAATTTGAACCATCCTAACCTCTCATGCTCACTTGCATTCTTATTAAACATAAAAGCCATCATGCTACCAATGATGGTATCACTGAATCTTTAGACACCATTTAAAATATTCAAGGTGTCACTCCCAATAATGTTATGGATCATGATCCCCCTCTAAATAACACTCCCAATCCTCAATTTTCTCAAACAAGTAACATTAACATTCATAAAACTTTATCCTTATCCAAGACTCAAAATCATCTACTAAGGTCTCTACCATGAGAGCTTGATCATACTCATCTTATGAAATCATGTTATGATCCAAACAAATTTTGTTGGTTTGATGCAATTTGGGGTCACTCTCATGAGACTTGTAGATAATTACGTAATCTAGCTATGGATTTTATTCTTGGCCTAAACTTTGATCATGATTCACTCATTCATAAACACCAATAAGCCTATGATATAGCCTTTAAATCTCATAAAAAATAAAACAAAAATAAATATTTGAATCAGGCTAATGATCATCTTGCCATATATAAATATACTCTTCCTAATCATGAAGAAAACAATGATAAACCTACTCCTTCCATAAACAACATTGAAATTCTTATCGACCAAATTTCTGAAGAGAATATGGTAAGCATGACTAAGATGTGAAGGTTAGTTTATTTTATTGATTCTAATCTAACCCACATGCACCAAACATTTCATGTCATCCAAGATTCTTCCCCATCTCATCTAATAGAGTTGGGGCAAGAGGACCTTATCTCTTTCCAAGAACCACTTTCAATACCTCAATTTGATAACACCTCTCATACTATTTATACAACCACCCCAACATCTCCACCCATCAACAACATTTCTCAGCCTTTCAATAACATTTATTCAAATTAATCATAAGAAATAATTAAATCAAATATTTTATCATCTAAAGATAATCAACCGATTTGTCTTCAAATTAAACTAACCATGTATTATAAACATAAATTTTAATGCACTTCCAATCCTCTTTCCCAAGAACTCCTACAACATTACACACCTCTATCTAGTAGTCCCCCCATGGGTTATGATGAATTGAACCTTATTATCATTAAAAATGTGTACCCATAGATGGTCTATAACATGGGAGGTTTTGTAATGGGGCACAGAGCGGGAATGCCTTATGTAGTACACAAAAGCATTTAGAAATTTATAAATGGGTATGGAAGTGTTATCACTCACCTATGAATGAAGAGCATCATTTGTCTGATCATAATGATGGGAATGTCCTCAAGGTGTGGGACCTTGGAACTCCTTGAGACAAACCTCTAGAGTAGTATAGATCCCTTCTATTCTAAGTGCACCTAGTTTGAGGCCAATGCATAGACCTAAAGTAGAAAGGTAAAGTTACCACTAATTAAACCTAAGATTCTAAAATAAAAGAGAGGGAGAAGGTAAAAATTTGATGGAAAGTAAAAGACAATGTGCGAAGAATATAGAGAGTGCTCCTACTACCTTAGACACACTACAAATCTTAAAGAAACAACATAATTTCACATAGACTCCATCATGGACACTCCAAATGCATAAGTGTGTTACATAGAAGAATGAGAACATAATGCAACATTGAGAGGCAAAAAGTTTATCCATAGAAAAGGCTTACATAGACTCGAATGTGAATAGAATATGACCCACAATTGAGTTATAAGTTCTACAAATAGGTGTTGGGAATAGATAATGATGAGAGGGGTGAATACTACCCATAGACAAAGATCAACAAACACAAATCACACATAGAGTGTAAGTACAATAGAGGGAGGTGAACTCAATTTCAATTAAAATTAAAGGTCTAGCTAATAAAAGTGCTCTTAGAGGGAAAATTTTGGCAACATGAGGTTGCTTAAAAAATGTCAACCTTTTTATAATAAATAACTAGAAATTTGTAAGGGAGAAAGCCTTTACCATTAATGTACCCCATGGGGTGGTAGATATAGTCTTTTAATTCTATTACATCACTGTATCCATGATTCTTAAATTCTTCCTAGTGATCTAGATCTAGGAATTGGTGGTAGGATTCTTATCGATCTATGTGCATGTTAGAGAGTGAAAGATATTTGGAAGAGTCAGAGAGGTGGTGTGTGATCATATTCTGACATTTGATAACTACTTCTATATTTACTCATATTTATAAGGCCTTGAAATCCACTCAATTAATTTTCAACTACCTCTTTATACACTACTGACCCTTGTCTATCATTGCATGGGTCTCCATTAAACTACCATGTCATTATTGTGCATCTAATGGAAAATAATGCCTTGCACCTTTTGGGGACATTGCACACTAAGAGTTACATAATTAGGCTATGCATTGATCTATGATTTGGTGAAGGGTTTAGATATATAAGTCCTCTGCAAGGGTTGCATGAATATTAACCCTTTTGTGGTAAATCCACCTTGATATTTCTCTCAAGTCTCTAATTTTATACCTCAAGGCCATATCAGTCTACAAAGTAGCATGTGTGTAGCATAAATCATAGCCTACAATTCATGAGAGTGAAGGAGTGGAAATATATGATTCAGTGTGAGACTTTATCAAGGAGGAATAAGGAGTCTTTTGAAAATGTGTGACCAAGAAGATTAAAGATCTTGGGTGTACTCTTCATTTTTTAGAATTTCTCCTTATGCACTTCCTCTTATGTTATCTGAAGACTAGGAGATTTACACCTTTAAACCTATGTGCTATTTGTGTTTGAATGATAGAGGATATCTACATGGGGCATGCATTATAAACTCCTTATGAAAGCAAATCAAAACTTCATCAATTTCTAAATCTATGGTAATTGATTTTGAGTATGCAAATGAGCAAAAGGCATCTATGTGCACCTTGTTTTAATAAACCCAATACTTTATAGGCATACAAACCTTTTGTAGGATCCTTATGAGTTCTATGCAAGCTAGGGGTGATTTATAAATTGAACACTTTTTTTGGACACTACATATCACTTTTCTATTAAGTGGGAATCTAGTAGCCTTTAAACTAATCTATTGGGTGTGAAGTCATTAAAACTTCTGGTCACTTTCTTCTTAAATGTAGTGGATGTGTACTCTTGGATTTGAAATAAAATGAGATTCTCCTAAAAAATAAAAGAGTTGTGTCAAAGGCACTTAGATGAAAATATATAAGCTAATCAGAACATTGATGCAATCACTTGGAGGAAATAAAAATTATCCTAAAATAAGGTTCACAAATTACTCAAGGAAATGAAAAACATCTAATCTACTTATTTACAAACTATAAAAGAATCAGTGGAGATAGTGCTTGAGATGGATCCCATTGATTGGGATGGGTAGTTATTCTCCATTTAGTTTAGTGAGTTAAAAAGCATCAACTTGATTGTAATTGATTATGGTATATGGGCTACTCCATATCACATCAAATTTAGTATGCCTTCCATCTTTCACTCTATCTACATCCCATTTGAGCACTAAATCTCCTTAAAAACTTATTTCAATGGCCCTTTTATCAAATTTCTTATTCATCTAGACCTATTAAAGTTATATAATATGTGTAGATCACACTCTAGTCTCTTCAAGTTCTATTATCTTTGCTAACCTTACTATGAGGGGATTGATTTCAAGCAACTCCAATTGATGGAAAAGTTTCAATGAAGGAAACTCAAGGGATGTGGGAAAATTTTCCTCCCTTACATAAACTAACATGAAGGGTGAATCTCCCAACACTCTTTTAGGCATGACTCAATCAGCCCAAAGGGTATTCTTGAGCTTAGTATGCCAAGCTCATTGATTGTCCTTCATGGTCCTTTTTATAATATGAATCAAATTCTTATTTGTGGACTTGGATAGACCATTACCTTGAGGGTAATAATTTTATGAGGTGATTAGGTGGATGCTATGTTTGATGTCCCATTCACTAATCCACATTCTAAGGAAGACTAATGCATTATTAGAGATAATGATGGCTAAAACACCAAACCTTACTATAATTCCTTTGTAGAAGTTTAGGATAGATGTTTCATTATCTTGATTGGGCTCTACTACTTCCTTCCATCTCATGAAATGGTCTATGGTCATAAGGATCCATTTATTCCCATCACTTGATGGTAGTTTAATCATGTCTATGAAGTCTAAGCCCCATTAAATAAAAGTTTGATTAGCTTGAATTGGTCACAATGGGAGGGTTTCTAGTTTCTACTTTCCTACAAAGAAGGCACACTTATTACAAACTTACACATACATGTTTGTGCATATTTGAAAAACATTGGCCAATAATATCCATCCCACATAACCTTTATGGTTGTAGTCTTGGGTGAATAATGGCCTCCTAATGGCCCATTGTGGAAATATTAGAGAATTATACCCACCTGGTCTAATTTTATGCATCTCAAGAGGATTATATTGAGGTCCTTCCATAAAAGTGTACCACTAATTAGCACATAGGGAATGACCTATAGCCTAAAATTTATATGATTAGCCTTAATTAGGTTAGTGGGATATACACCATGCTGAAGGAAGGCCTTCATACTTTTATTCCAACTTACTAGAATGCTCTAGCATTCTGATTGGTCTTTAGATGATGCAAAAACTACATTTTCTTCCTCTCTCACACTATCTACAAATTATTCACACAACCCATTTATTCATATAATTGGTGATTTAGATGTCTACATTCTATTCCAACACTTTTGTGATCTAACCAGTGCTTTTATCATTGATATCCTTGTTGTGTAGGATTTATTTGACACCTACATGTGGGACCATCAACTAAATCTTTTTATTGGAAAGCATGCATCATAGATTTTTGAGCATTATTATAACTATGAGGGCATGTTTCTCTACAATTATGTATTTTAAATCATAATATTTTAATGCTTAGATAAATACATCAATTGGTTTATCTAATTTATCATTATTTTACTATGCAAGAATGGTTAAGATGTCTCTAGATCTACTAAATGCATAAAGGATAACATCCTTACTATAATGTAGGTTAATTAAGGTGGGAGCTTGTGTGATAGTGTGCTTGATGGATTTAAAACTATTATTGCCTTCATTAGTCCATCTTAAAGCATCATTATTATTGAGAATTGTAGTAAGGGGTTTGGTTAGAGTAGTGAAGTTAGGCACAAATATCTTGACAAAGTTTATCCTTTTTAGGAAGCTCTAGAGATTCTTCTTGTGACTTAGGAGAGGGAGACATGCAATATATTTGAATCTTGATTGTGATCCCATCTTTGGAAATAATGTGACCTAGTATAATTCCTTCATGAACTATAAATATACATTTACTAGGGTTAAGATATATTCTAAATTATTGATACCTTTCAAAGACTTGCTCCAGATGGCCCAAGTGATCTTTTACATGCTTAGATAATATAGTTATGTTATCGAGGTAGACCAAGATGATTTTGTTGATGATAAATTTTAATTCCATATCCCTGTATCTTTATAATAATTCTCTTGCATTTTTAAAACCAAATGGAATCTAGTGGTATGTTAAGGCTCCCCACTTAGTGGTGAACATTATTTTATAATGATCACACTCTTTCACAAGAATCTAGTTATAGCCTAAGTAACCATCCATCAATGAGAATATTTCTATGCTTAAAACTATTTTTAGGATCTTATCCATTAGAGGGAGAGGATAGTGATCCTTAAGGGAGGCTTTGTTCAGGTTTATAAACTCTATTCATAGTTGGATCTCCCCATTCTTCTTTCATACCAAGACTAAGTTGGCAACCCATGAAGAGTGTTTGATGGGAAGTATTATGCTAGCTTTGATGAGATTCAAGAGATCTTTTCTCATTAAGGTATCAAGCTTTGGGTTGATAGGCCTCTACTTTTGGTGAACTAGCTATGCACTGGGGTTAAGCTTGATAGTATGTTGGGATAAACTTGGATCAAAGCCTTTAAGTCCCTTATAGATCCATATGAAGATATATTTGTATCTCCTATTAAGTTCAATAAATTTCTTAATTTATGGTGGGGATCATATATTGCTAAATTTTAGGATATTTCCTTTGGAGATAGTTACTTCTGTAGATATATCCTCCTTTACTATCAGGTTTTGCCTCTCTCCCTTGAGCTTGTCCTCAAAATTGAAGATGCTTTCCAAGGTAGCTAACCCCTTGGGTAACTTGTTGCCTTTTAATTGGATGATCTAGTCCCCATATTATGCTTATAGTTGTGCAGGGTTCTTGGTACAGAACTTGGCCTCATCTTATAGGAAGTTGATAATATATTCATCAATTTTAAACACCTACCAATTTTTTGCATTTTTTGGGACTATTAAACTGATCACAAGCCTTACAAGCTATTCAAACTCATTCATTACATTACATAAAATGTCATACTTCACATCTAAAATTATGAGCTTGTCCATATTGATATTTTGTGACCTTTTTATGGAACTAATATTGAATACATCAAAACATTCAATCATATACCACACTCTATGATTGTAATCTTTTATCAAACTATTCTTGGTCATGCTGTACATCTTAACATAGTTAATGACCAGTTCAATACCATCAAATGCCTATATTTCCTTGATTCCTTTATTTTGTATAAGTTAGAGACTTTGGATCAGTGCCTCATATTCTATAGAATTGTTCATGCAATTGAACTATAACCTAAAGGCATTGAAATACTTCTCCTTTTGATGGAGACTAGCATTGCACTAGCTCCAACACCATTTTTTATCTAAGAACCATTGAAGTATAGTTTCAATGTGCCTTCAAGGTTATCTTGTAGCTTCAAAACCTCAAGAAACATGAATTTATCCTCTTAGATACAATATGTGCTTAGCCCTATCTCCTCCACATTGTCATATGGGTCACACTCATAATGTTTATGTGCCCACTCATCAATAAAATAATCTAAGGTTTCTTCAAATGGCATTATGGCTTCATCGAGATTAGATTCTCTTCCTAATCAAACATTACATAGTTTAATTCAAATGGGTTGGGAGAGTATGACTTAACATGAATTTTGAATATGGGTTCAGCTCTGATGGTCACCTTAGTTTCGTATCTAGTTATGAGCAACATGTGTGACCAATATGAAGATAAATATCCACCCATATTTGACGTAAAGTCTTAGAAGAGGTAAATGGTGAGGTAGGGAGGCAAGTCAATGACTATGACATCCTACATAATTTAAATGCTTTGGCATGCATGCAATGTAAGATTAAAATACTTGATGATTCCCCTAGTCTTG
The DNA here is from genome assembly GCA_037957365.1 of Torreya grandis. Classification (NCBI taxonomy): domain Eukaryota; kingdom Viridiplantae; phylum Streptophyta; class Pinopsida; order Cupressales; family Taxaceae; genus Torreya; species Torreya grandis. The sequence goes on from JARHVA010000478.1 coordinate 4,849,431, forward strand.
ACCATTATACCACCTAGCTAGACCAATCCATTTGAAACATGGGAATATGTAATTCCAAGTGTATCTATGATATTTTTTGGCATCATCAAGTTGTTAACACCTGATTCGATCATACAATTATACACTAGGTGATGGCTAGTAATCAAGGACATATAGACTAGGGAGGCTTGGTAATATGATGCACTTGTGTTTTCTCCACTTTTGGTTGATATAGACTCATAAGTATGGAAGACATAAGTTATGATATCTTACATGCCTAAAAACATTTCATAGCATCCTTTAGTAAATTTATCTAAGAAGGAATAACAAGAGCATCCCACATGGATACATTTAAGCTTTTCTTCTTCATTTATTCAACTATGTTGAAAGGAATTTGGGATCCCTTCAGCTATGATTTTTAAATAGTTTCTTCTTCTTGTACTTATGCACTAGGCTAAGGAAACCCCCCCTTTGGATAAACTATTATGTGTCAACTAAAGGTTACATAGGTACCTTGGCTTGTGTACTTACATGTGTGATCTGGGGCATTGAAGGTGAGGTCACCTCTTCTATTACTCTCCTTTTAATTCTTTTATTGAAGGCAACTAGGTTTTTATGCTTGATACACCATACTTATTCACATAGTTGAAGTCATCCTCCTACAAATTAATAAGAGCAGACCCATCTTGTTTCTATATTGGAACTTGAGTTTTTTCCTCATGTGGAGCTATAATATTTTCCTACCCTTGAGGTTGTAATAAACTTTGCACCATGAGCACTTGGTTCATAACTCCATTTGCATATGTATCTTGATTATGCAGTTTATCACATAAAAACACCATTTGGGATCCTATACAAGATTGTTTTACATAGGTACAAGGGCCCTAAAGGTGCCAGCAGTGTCAAATGTTTTTATATAAGGAGTTTTATTGTATGTGAGCTGATTTTATGCTTGTGTGCCATCTTGGTAGGGAGGATTGACTGACTGGTATTATTGAGTGAGGGCTTGAGGGGGTCGATACTATTGTGTTTACTAAATTTTGAGGGCACAAGCTCATTTGTAAAGCTTTGTAGTAGTGTTTTAACCTTTAAACTGTTTAGTGGGGGAAATAGATGAATTTAGTGGGATTACTATGATGGGGATGGGTGATAACATAGGATGCACAACTAGTTGGCTAAGAGGAGGTTTTATGAATAGAGGCATAGGGAATCTAGGCATAAGTTCGATACTTGGATTAAAAAACTTTTGCACACATAACAACTTCATAGGCATCAAGTGGTAAAGTACCTCCCATAGATTGAATCATCATATCTATATAATTGTTAGGGGCCTTAAAAAAATATAAAAATGTAGTATTGGGAGATGGATTACACAAGGGTGGGAATCTTGTTCCAAACTCTTTGCAACCCAAAATTGAAATCAACCATCATCATGTACAAGGCTCTCTTTATAGTTGTAAGATAATCTATCAAGGATAAATGGTCACTCCAATCCTTAAATTTATTACATAGTTCCTCCTTAATCTCATCCTAGTTGTGGATGGAAATTGATCTCAAGCCTCAGTACCACTAAAGTGCTTTGCCTTTGAAATAAGAGGCAAGCAACCTAACTATGACATTATCTTTGATAACATGGTGCACTGAACAAATATTCACAATATCCTGGATATGATCCATAGGGTAAGTCATATTCTTACTAGTAAATAGGATAAAATTTTGAGGACTACAACTATAATGTCATCATATTGGGCAAGAATTAATGGACTACATTCATTGAAAGACACATATAGTTTATTCCTCTATGAAACCATGAATGGGATAGGGAATAATCTCCCTTTAGGTGTAGGGAACCTCCTAAATAAAGGTGTAGATTGAGCTCTAGGGGATTATTATATTGACTCACTCTTTATTTTGACAAGGGATAAGGATGTTCTAACTCTTCTTCTCCTAAATGGTGCAAATAGCTCAATAAAATGGAAATTAATATCCTTTGAAGATGATCTCATTCATGTTGTCATGTAGATAGGGGATCATCTTTGAAAACCATAAATAATTGGAGTCACCAATTGCTCTAACTAAATGTATACAACACTTTTTAGATATGGTAGCACTAATTCCTTATCTCTTTCTTGAAATTGGTTCCATCAAACATACCAAAAGGTTGTCATTTAAAACGTGCACCCATGGATGGGCTACGATGCAGGAGGTTTTTTATTGGGGCATAGAGTGTAAATGCCTTGCTTAATGCTTAAATGTGTTCAATGTTGGGCATGGAAGTGCTATCACTCAACTATGCATGAGGAGCATCAGTTGTCTTGTCATAATTATGGGAATGCCACCAAGGTGTGGGACCTTTGTGTTCCTTTAGACAAACCTAGAGAGTAGGCTAGATTCATTCTATTCTAATTGCACATGGTTTAAGACCAATACACAAACCTAAAGATCAAAAAGGTAAATCCACAACTAATTTAAGCCTAAGATTCTAAAGGAAAAGAGAGGGATATGGTAATAATTAGCTAGAAAGTAAAAGGTGATGCACCAATAATAGAGTGAGAATTTTAGTGCCTTAAACACACTATAAATCTTAAAAGAAAAAGACAATATCACACAAACTCCACCATTTACCCTCTAAATGCATAAGTGTTTTGCATAGAGGCATGGGAACATAATGAACATTGAAAGGGAAAAAGTTTATCCATAGACAAGGCTTACGTAGACCTAAATTTACACAAAATATGACTTACAAGTGAGTTATAAGTTCCACATAGAGGTATTAGGAATAGATAATGATGAAATGCGTGAATACTACCAATCTAAAAATATAAAAAAAATCACATAGAGAGTGTAAGAGAATAGAGGAAGGTGAACTTAAATCTCATTAAAATTTAAGGTCTAACTAATAAAAGTGATCTCAAAGGGAAAATTTTCATATCATGGGGTTACCTAAACAAATGTTTAACTTTTACAATAAAGAACAAATATTTTATAAGGGATTAAGACTCTTACTATTAATGTTCCTATTGGGATGGAAGATACAATCTTTTAATTCTATTATAGTTTTGTGTTTATGCTTCTTAAATTTTACCTAGCAATTTAGACCTGGTAGTTGGTGGTAGGATTCTTCTAGATCCATGTGTGTGTCTGAGAGTGAAAGATATTTATAATAGTTAGAGGAGTGGCCTATGATCATATTATATCATATAACAAAAAATTCTATATTTACTTATCCTAATAAGGCCTCCAATGCCACTCAACTACATGTCAACTAATTATTTATAATTCACCATAACATGTCAATCACTGTGTGGGTCTCCCTTAGACTGCCACATCATTATTCCTCATTTGATGGAAAATAGTTCCTTACACCTTTTGGGGACACTACACACTAAAAATTTCATAGTTAGGATATGAAATGAGTTGTGAGTTGGTGAATGACACATATACATGTCCTCTATGAGGGCCACATTAATTTTAACCCTTTTGTTCCAAATCCCCCTTGTTAGTTCTCTCAAATATTTGATTTTATATGTGAGGGCCATATCAATATATGAAGTATCATGTGTACAACATGGATCATAGCTTTTGATGCACGAGATAATTATAGTGGAACTCTATGATTTAGTGTGGGACTTCATTATGAAGGCATAAGGAGTCTTTTGAAAAGGTGTGCATAAGAATATTGAAGATCTTGGGTGTACTCTTCATGATTTAGGACTACTCCTTGCACACTTCCTTTTGTGATATCTAAAGACTAGGATTTTTACACTTTTGAACCTATGCATTATTTGTTCTTGCATGATGGAGGATGTTTACATGGGGTACACATTAAATAATCCTTATGAACGTGAATTAACACTTAGTTAATTTTCAAATCTGCATTGATTGATTTTAAGCATGGGCATATATGGGAAGCATCTACATGTGCCTTAATTTAAGTAACCCAACACTTCATAGACATGCAAAAATTTTGTAGGATCCTTGTGAATTACGTGTAAGATAGGGGTGAATTATAAAGTCAATAGACCCCTTTATGTAAATTACTAATATCCCATCTCAAATACCCTTTCTTGAACTCATGTAAACTTATACTCATCATCACAACTATCTAATGCAATTAATATTTGAAATGAACATCCGTTCTCCTCCCCTTACAATATGGGAATCTACCTTATCTTAGGTTTAAGATAGTATCTTATAATAATTTGAAGAGATGTCTATTCACATTGATGAAACAATGGACACTTCTCTTTCCTTAAAATTTCTTATTGCTTTCATGATCTCGGATAAGATTCTACTTCATGTGGATGATCATCCACTCTTTATTAACATTCAAATAAATGATATCCAAGTAAAATGTGCTTTGATTTATGATGGTTTAGGTACTATTGTTACCTCCCTCAGCTTCATTAAAACTTTTAGATATTCCAAGTGTAATCTTAAGTCCACATGCAGTATGTGTCAAGGCTATGATAGAAGGAAAATTCATCCTTTAGGTTGTGTGTGGTTTCTTATTACCATCCCTCCTATCACCATTCGAGTGAAGGTTATGATTTTTAATTGTATCCTTTCTTATATATCTTACTTGGTAGGACTTGGAATCAATGCATGAGGTTTGTCACCTCTTATACCTACCAATGTGTCAAGTTTCCCCATAATTATTATATATCTAAGATTCAAGGAGACACAAACCCTTATAATTTCAAAAAAAATAATAACATGGTGGATTCAAAATTCCCACCCTTGAACCCTTAGTGTCCCATCAAGGAATCTCAATGTTTCAACTATCCTATCAACTCTACTCATGGTTATCATGGTCACCTCAAACTCATTGGGAACATACCACTTAACCTCTTAGATTTTGATGATGATGATCTGGATGAGATCAGCCTCAAGATCTAAACTTTGTATCTCTCCCCTCATCTCATCGCCTAGCTTCTGCCATCCTTAAAGTTACGTTCTCATTAGCCACTTATTGATGATATACCTATGGGCTTAAGCTAAACTCATTATTTTATTCTTCATCCAACTTCTAATGAAAATATCATACCTACCTAGACCATCAACCTTCATACACCCCATTATGATGATGGTTATACTTTAGATGATCCATTTATAGGAAGACTTGTCTAGGATAGAGATGCCAAGATTATTAGATATCATACTTATTTGTTTTAGTATTCCCATTTGTCTTACCATATTCCTTCTTGTATAATACATAATTCTAGTATTCTTCCTCTTTTTATAAGGTAGAGATGGAGAGATCACATGGTCCACCTCCAATTTCAATAGAGCCTCTTAGAAGCATACTCATGGATAATGCTATGACTGGTCCTTATCATTTTGATAGATATCAAGATCCTTATAGTTTTTTCCCATAGATATTTTTTCCACTCCTCTTAAGCCTTATGCACATTCCAATTATCCCTCAACTAAGCCTAGTCTAATTCATAATCTCACTCTACCTTTAGCTAAGCCTCATATTGCATTTGAATCTACTTTTCCTTTAGATGATCTTGGCCTAGTCTCTCCACTAGCCCTACCTCCCCTTGGTGATGGCCTTATTCCTTTACCTTAGCTTGATCCTCAACCTACCCAATGGATCTATCAACCTTACTATGATATTCATATAAGTTCCAGTCATTAGACCAAACACTTCTAGTTATACCACCCTTCCCCAATTATAGATTCTACTCCTTCCATTATTAGACCCCCAAAGTCTACTAACAAATGTATCTATTTCTTTCATGGCCTATATAATCATTATTAAACAATATATTGACACATTTCATCCTACCCTTCCATAGCCTAAAGATAAAGCTATACCTCCTCCCAAGTTGTTACGTGAGTACATTTCAAAATATGGAGAGATATATTATCTTTGGCACTAGTGTGGTACCCATCATACTGATCATTATTTCATTCTCTAGAAGCATATTCATGATCACCTTATGACCATTCCTATGCTCACTATTTCTCTTCCCATAGTTCATCCACATAATAAGGCTCTTCCTTCCTTACCTATGGCTCCTTCTTCACCTATGGCTCCCACACTACCTACATCTACTCCCCCACCTATGGTTCCTTCTCCACCAATAGTGCCACCTTCTTGTTCTACATATACCATTCCTATTATAACATGTATCCCCTTCTTGAGTATTATATGCATGAGAGTACTCATGAGCATGATCCTTTAGCTATACCTACATTTTATGTTGAGGAGATTTGATGAGATGTCTTTTCACAACTTTCACTGAGGATTGATGATACTCTTACTACAATGGATCCAACTTCATAGAGATATATCATATGCCATGGATAATATTTGTGAACATATTTATTAGTATTTGTGAACACAACATGGTGTTATTTCACTATATTCTTCATTATGATTTTGGATTGGACTTGTGATCCATTTTTATATATCCTATATCATTTGACTGTGTGTCAATTTTTTCTTCACTTATCTCTTTCACATAGATATTTATATTAGGCATTATGTGTTGTATATGGTTTCATTTTATTTCATCTTTCTTTATGGTTTATTTTTGTGTTTTCCATAATTACATACTTTCATTTATGAGTTCATTTATTTTCATGAATATCTTTGTCTTTTTTCATGTTTGTTTTCTACTTTATCTCAATAACACAGATGATTATTATTGTGACTTGGTTATACAAATCTTGCTCCCCTTAGTAATCCTTATTTCCCATGTGATTAATTAGAAAATAAGTCATCTCATTATAATCCCATCTTACTGATCCACTTTGGATCTCCTTTTATTTCCTTATTTACTTTTGCAAACTAAGCATATATATTGTTGAAACTTGAGATAACATACTAGTTCATAGGTAAGCATAAGTGTTTATTCAGTCATATCTTTGGATATTTCACTTTCTTTAACCAATGTCTAAAGATCATTTGTGTGTATCAATTTTATCCCTTATGTTGGTTATTCCAAATATGTATGGAGGAAGAATCTTAAAAATCCATAAAAATTCAAAAGCCAAATCATTTTAACAAAAAATAATGATATAAAAGATAACATACAAATATCAAAAGTGAAATCGCATTAAAAGATGTGCCTCTTAGCACATCTCTTTTTTTAATCAAATATGAAAATCCATAGTTGGCCTCATGATAGAGTCAAGTTCCATTGGGGTGTAGTAGGACAATAGATTAAAAAAGGAGAATAAAAAATATTTTAGTGCTACCTACTTTTTCACACAAGCACCCAATCTTCATAGTAGATAAACGACTCTATAAGAGGTCCTGAGGAATGGGGGACATATTTTGGGAAGGTAGGTCTATTTTAATTTTCTTTTTCATATAAATATCATGAGTCAATATTTGTATCTTACTTATTTACCTATACAACTTTGTGTTTATTATGAATAGGTATTCTTTGTATTTTGATGGTTACTAGCTATTTAGTGTATTTCTTGTGTACTTAGTATGCCTCATTTTTCCTAATATCTTCTCATATATGCTTACATTATTTTTTTTACATTCCCTCTTTCATTTACAACATTCATAATATTTCCCCTTAAGAAATATTATTTTTTTAGCTGATCATTCCCTCTAAGGTTTCCATTTTTGAGTTGCATTATAAAACCATGGATAGGACTAGGCCTTCCTCACAAATTAACAAATTACAAACATCCTTTTAAAATCATTTTCATATTTATTTCCACGTCATTGTTTTTCCCTGTGAGTTTTAGTGTTGGACCATGGATAGGAATAGGCCTTCCTCACAAAATATTCCTATACCTAAATGATAATGACATTACACGTGTCAAATTTGAGATAAGTAGTTATTGATTATGAGTTACACATCATTGGCATATTTCCCAGGTTGATTTAGTATGTTTTATGCTTATTTCATTAATATTTCACTTTTATCTTCTTATTTTCCTATTGCATGTATGCTTATATCCATTTTTAAAATTTTTTCATACTTCCTAGCTTGAATTAGTGTGACAAACTTAATTTAATTTTATAATTTTGTCTTCTCTTTTATACTTCCCAATGTGATTTAGTGTGATTGATTTACTTAATTGTTTTGTTTTTATACCATTGGTTTTTCATGTGCCTTCCATTATATTAAGTTATTTTCATAATGTCCAACATGATATAGTGTGATTTATTTTGTTTTAAATTGGTGAAAATCTTTTACATAATTTAAAAACATTTGTTACCCTTTTTACCATCTTTGGTTTAATATACTTAGTCATATTTTATTATTACACATTTTGCATCATGATATAGTGTGTATTACATTTATTTTTTATTACTTATACTTTTTTGATTCATTTTTGTCTTTTTATTTTTAACCATGCATGCATATCAATAATGCTCAAAAAGAAAACACTCAACATATGTTTTCCATGGCATATACAATAAAAACTAAATACATGTGCTAGAAAGAAATATATCGATGAATCAACATCCACATCCAAGTACAACTCTGGAGATCTATATGTGTGTGTGTGTGTGTGTATGTGTGTGTGTGTGTGTGTGTGTTTTATACAAAATAGAAAATATAATAGCTCTAGCTCTAAGACTAGGCTCAATCTTGTTTATTATGTGCCCTAGCCATGCTACCCATATATTCCTAGGATTTTCCCCTCTGAATGGTACACTGTAATGAGGTAGTCTAGGATCTAAAACTTATAACCTATCCCTATATATTAGCCACTTGAGATTGCACCTATTTGAGTTGGATGGTGGTCATCATGTGTGCCGCTTTCTCCTATGCTAAGGCCTACCAAGCATGTACCTCTCCTTCTCCCACTCATTTTGATGGTTGTAGTCCATCCCTACATGCCTAAATATACCTCATAGCCTCTACCACCAGTCTAAACTAACATGCCTAGGCTCTAGCTCTAAGACTGGGCTCAATCTTGTTTATTATGTGCCCTAGCCATGCTACCCATATATTCCTAGGATTTTCCCCTTTGAATGGTACATTGTAATGAGGTAGTCTAGGATCTAAAACCTATAACATATCCCTATAGATTAACCACCTGAGATTGCACCTATTTGAGTTGGATGGTGGTCACCATGTGTGTCACTCTCTCCTATGCTAAGGCCTACCAAGCATGTAACTCTCCCTCTCCCACTCATTCTGATGGTTGTAGTTCATCCCTACATGCCTAAATATACCTCATAGCCTCTACCACCAGTCTAAACTAGCATGCCTAGGTTGGGGTAGATAAAACCACAATAACATCTAAAATGGTGGGGTCATATGGTATCATCACCCCATCAAAAATGTCATGATGTGTATCCACAATAAGGGCTCCCCATTTGACCTCCTCTATCATAGGATATGCAAAACCAAAAATCAGATAGGAATTAGGTCAGATATATATCTCAAAATCATATATCTACCATAATCACAATGCAACTAATATCTTGTATAAAAAACTTAAATAAAAATTACAACATTTGTCATGAATGCTTATGTCACTAACCTTTATCTCTCCATATACTTACCCATTGATCAATGTCTCTCCATTTACTCACCCACCAAGCACCTCCTCTATATCTTGTATAAAAAACTTAAATAAAAATTTCAACATTTGTCATTAATGCTTATGTCACTAACCTTTATCTCTCCATATACTCACCCATTGATTAATGTCTCTCCATTTACTCACCCACCAAGCACCTCCTCTATACACCACCTCCACACTAATACAACTCTAGGAATCACCACTTGATCACAAAATGATCTTATCCTCAGAGGGGCCTCTATGGACTAGATATGTCTTAGAGTAACTATTGGGTCCCTATGTGCTGCAACCCTTGCTTGTGTCTCTTCTCATTGATGGTGTTTTAATATTTAATATTGACATGGTGGTCACTATTGTTGCTATTGTGGTGCCTATTATGTTCATGTATCCACATCCATGACATCTCCCCCTAATATATCTATTATCACATGTTGTTGTGCTTGACCAGTCTATGGTCTAATATGTTAAGGCCTGATCATTGGTATCTCTACTAGTACCCCTCATCCTCCCCTCCCTCTTGGATCTCTATCATGCCATGCCCAATAAGTAGGCACTAATAGAGAGATGGGTGTAGGAGTACAAAATGTCATGACAAGCATGCCAATAGATGAGGCTATACCCATGATGTGTAGTGGGATATGATCCAAACCCATGCTAACCTTGTAATAATAGTCACCCAACTAGGCCATATAGTAACAATGTATGTATAAGGTTACCACATAATCTCTCCTTGTGTGATAGTCTACAAAAATGGCACATAAGGTTCAACCCAATCTACATGGTCCTATATCCACCTCATAACTTGAGGCAACCTCTCATTGACCATATGGGGCAATCTAGTTGGTCAATATTGGGGAACCTCTCATACATCCAAGTTCTCAACAAAATTATAGGCCTCATGGTATTTTACCCTCTAGATAGCATCTAATACATATCGTGTAATATTTGGACCTAGATAAAATCCCTAAAATCATAAAGTACTCCCTAATCTAGTATATATTGGCATAAGGCTATTGCATATGGTAGTACTTTATCATCTAACTTGTGAAACTACACTCATGCTATCACAAGTCCTATCGATACCTTTCAAATGTCTAGAATGGCTATAACGTAAATTTAAAATAAGATCACCCTCAATCTAGGGTAAATCTTATCTTTTCATGTCACCCACTTTCTTAGTTATTGTCTCTCATCTAGATCCTATGATGTGTCAGTGGTCATCTAAGTCTTACCTATAGGAAGTCCATGAAATGTGTAGACATCCTCCAAAATGATCCCCACCTCAATGATGTCCCCATCCACCTCCTAATGAAAAGTTTTGGCCAACTATTTCCATGATCTAAGGAACATGATAATGAGATCAACACTCAATGGGATCTCTCTCATCTCCATAATGCCTCTAAAACCTAGTGCGACTAGTCAAGCTCTATCGGCATCACTCAAATGATCTAATAAATTTGGTAACCATAATGCATCTATCAGGGTCCAATATCTTTGACATCTCTACAAAATGTCAAATAACAAAATATGTATCAACTCTCCATGTCATAAATATTCAAAACATATTCTTAAACATTCATAAATTACCTATTTAATTAGTTGGGTTGCTTTAGTTTTTCATGTTCTCTGAATTTCCTTTAAAATCAACCCATTTAATACTAAATCAACCCTTATCATTTTAAAATAAATTATCATATTTTATAAAAAAATCATCCCTCATTATATTTATCATACTAAGTCAACCATGTAGTATACAATTAACACTATTTTTAAAACTATATCAGTCCTCTTCGACCAATTGAATTAGCCTTCTGGTACACAGGTGACTTTATCCTCCTTAACAACTATGTTAGGCCACTACTACATAGTCAAACAAAATTTAGCATACTAAGTTATCCCACTGCTATGCAATCAACACCTAATTTTTGCTTTCTTTATAGACTAAGTCAATGAGGTTGACTATGTTCCTTCATAGTGGTGAATTTTTGACCATTTACCATAAATTCCTTAGGCATTTATTAGTTTGAATTATTCCTACCTGGTATTCCATTATAACCCTAGCCTACCTAAAATTTTCTAAGGGTCAATTTTGGTGCCTATATTTTTCCTACCAATCAATTTTCTATATCTAGCTTAATTTTAAATAAAATTACTCAAAATTTTCAAATTCATAATTACCTACCTATGTTGCACTCATTATGGATGTCAGGTGTCCTCATCATCTTAGTTGTCATCTCCTCATCATGATAGCTCTCTAATCTCAAACTAAATCTATCAGAGTTCTATTTTCTCAAAATAGTAAAAATAACAAATGATATATTTTTTACCCTATTTATAATTACTATTAAAAATTATTTACCTATCAAATACTTACCATGAGATTCCATCTTTGAATCATATATTTATTCCTACTAGATCTTTGTTTGAACCATAATATGCTCTATAAAGCTAACATTGTAGAGAATCTTTTCACATGTTACATGTATATTTTGACAAAAAATCATTTTTTCTTTTTTTTGCTAACTTCTGTAGGTTTACCTAATGTTCCCTACATTGGATACCTTCAGATTTATTGCATATTATTCTTTATTTACAACAATTAATTAAGTAAAAGTATGTAATTTTAAATTTTGTCCTTTTATTTATCCTATTGCTACTTACGATAATTTTTTACACTTCAACATTGTGTGTTTTTATGTTTCTTTCCCAAAGCACCATCCCCTATTGTACCTAAGTGACATGCGATGAGCTTCAAGTGGGGAAAATGTATACATAATATTTTCAAAATTTTATCAATTATTGATGCTTTATCTCTTGTAGGAACCCATCGAGTCTCAATCTCTCTAAGTGTACACCTGAAGTGGTACATTGAGAAAGGGGTGGGCAGACCACTGGTGCTTTGTAGGATTGTTGTCCCTATACTACCACTTACTATCTACAAAACCATCTCCTAAACCACTTAATATTTGTATTCTTTATTTCACCCTCCTCTATCAAATTTTTTCCTTTATTAGCCCCTCCCTAAGCCTAAAACCCTTTCAAATGGTTTACATTATGCTTTTATCCCCATCGACCCTATACTCTAATTGATCAAACTTATTTGGGCTCTAGGTCAGCCCATGGATAATGTAAATGAAGACCTATTTTTTTTTAAAAATAATGAAATAGATTTGATTGGGATAACCCTATTAGATAAACTTTTAAAAAGGTTTAGGGTTGGATTTAGTTATATATACACATCCATTTCCTTCATTTATAGATGAGGAATAAAAGAAGAAGAGTATGTTATTGCACATCTACTTATCCACCATTCCACTTAAGGAACACTACTTAGGGTTTTAATACTTTCTTTAGAGATACAAATCTTATCTTGTGGATGAATAGATAAGTTGTGTAACCTGCAACTAACTTATTCTTGTTGTCTTTACACACCATAAAAACATCTTGTGAAGCACCTTGTCCAAGGGAGAGATTGAGGATTGATAGGTTTGTCTTCAAAGGTTAGTATTCCTAACTTTGTTACTCCTTTTTAAGAGTAGATATATTATAATTTGTACTTATCTCCCATACATTAGGATTTCATAGACATTGATGTGAGTATATATCTTTTATGCATGTTTAGTTTTTATGTTTTTTAACTCCATTTTTTGCCACAAACATTGGTGAGCACTAGATTAGATTTTACTTTCCTTTGCATATACCTTGTGAATATGAAAACATAGGACCTATCTAGGGTTATTTCATGATGTTTCTTGACTAGAGGTTTTGTAACCCTCTCTAGTGATGCTATTGTGGTAAGAGATCCCTTGGTTGGGTTTAGCAGATCCATCTTGGTCATGACCCCAGAGATTTAATGTATCAATAATTAGAAGTGTAAGTTGGATTCATCTTATCTAAGCTAGGATTTATTAATATATTAATTACTATTCCATTTTCATATAGTTTGCATCATAAATCAGTTATTATAAGCAAAATATAGAGTTTCAAATTTCCTATGCACAGAAACAAAACCCATAAACATAGGTGTAGGTGCACCTAAAAGTTAGGAAAAATCTTGCAAAGAGGACACTAACACCATTTTCATTACACTAGATCCACATGGTGCTACTATCCAATATAGAATCTAGCTTAGTGATCTTGTTGGTGACACTCAGACCTATCTATAACCCAATTTTTAGCACTTGAATCTTTTCAATTAGGTGTTTTCTAAATAAGTCTCTATATATACATATTTATTACTATTTTTAGAAAGTCAAAAAATCAAATTATATAACAAATCAGTGTTTATTTATTTCTTATTATTTCATTGATTTAGACAACTCAACCCTTTAATCAAACTTAGGTATTTACATTAGCTAAACCCTAAAAGGTTAAAACATTTGGTGAACCCGAATTACTTTGAATATTGCTTAAAAATCTAGTTTTATATAAGGTTTACCTTATACCAATTTTTGTACATTAAATTAGGTTTATAAACTTATGTTTTTATAATTTTTTGTCATAACCTAGCCCATTTAATCAATCCAACATTACGGTTTCATTTCTTTAATGTAATTAATTTTTTTACAAAGTAACCCTAATTCAAAACCATAACTCTAAATAACCCTAGGGTTTACATTTCTATAACTCATATTTTAGATCCATATATATTATAACTTTTATTTCATATAATCATGATCATAATGATAGAATAAATTAATCACATTTTATTACAAAGTTAAATACTTTCATTTGCATACTTATTCCCTTTATTTCATAATAAACTTAGAAAAGACATAAACACATGTATAGTTGATGCTTTCTATCATTTGAAACATATGTCATATTTCATATCATGTTATATTTATCCTATGTTGAATTTGATTAACAAGCAAACATATTCACACATAGATGATTTAACACATAAGCTAACAACTATGTTTCAAGTTTCAATGTCATATCTTATACACAAGAAAGAATCTCCTCCTCCTCATCTCCATGAGGGTGATATCTACTTTTCCTCTAACTAGGTCCATGCTATAATTCCTCCATGAGATGTTGTATCCTATACAAATATCACTATTCCCTATATTTAGCCTATTCACACCTCTTCCCTACAGGGTGTGTGCCTACATGTTCAATAAAAAATAACTAGGGTTTTCACTTGTGAGACTCTATGCCATCAAATTATTAGTATGAGAAAGATAATTGTAGGTTTAAAAAATTAGATATAACTATTAGATGAAAATATTAAAACATTGGAAAATAAATATACTAGACAACAACCTCTAGGGAAAAATAGTATAAATCATGTTTATGCATATTTACCTAGTCAATTTGTGGTAAACAATGTCACATATCCAAATCATAAATCAAAACAAAGTACACATATAACTAGTGATAAAAAATAATTCAAAGGTCAAATAAGAGTTCAAGTGAGATGCTAAGGGAAATTATTAAATATGAGTTGATCAACCTACCCCCTCTACACCCAAGAAGGAGATCCAAATATTATTTTGCATATCATAGAATGCATGGGCACCATACTAATTCATGTTTAACATTGAAAAGAAAAATACAATAAATAGTGGATATAGACAACTTGTATAGTGACATATTATCCACACAACATACAATTACACATCTACCAATTCAAAAAGGGTCAAATTCAAAAATAGTATAAAAATGGCTACCAAAGCATAACTCAAAACAAAAAAAAGTTCACAAAAGACAATTAGAGCAAGAAATAGTAAAATAAGCAAAGGTAAAGAAAACAAACCTACCTCTCCAAAATGAAGCTCAACTTTCAAAATCATATGATTTTGGTCATAAATATCTAAAAAAAAATGATTATCATGTTCAAGGTTTGGGCAACCAGGCCTAAGACATCACTACTTCTATTCTAGCAGTTGATAATGTTGGTCAACAAGGTTTGGGTTTTATTGAACATCATAAGGTAAATCATTCATAGATATAGTTTATCAAGGAAAAATATCCATATGCCTAAGACATGTTATAGAAAAATCAATAACTTAAGTTGTAAACTTAAAATCATGATAAGCTAATAAGCATTCTCAAACAAGGTTTTATAGTAAAAGATCCTCCAAATCACCATACATCTACAATAATCACATTTTTAAATGTAAAATCATAATCAATATTCCAAAGAATAATTTAGAAATGTCAACTCCATAATATGAGGTAATTACCTCTAGCATTTTAGGTTATCATGATTCTGATGTTGAATAATATTATGATTCCAATTATAAACAATACTCAAATTCCTACTAAAACAACATTAAACTACAACATAGCATTCAAATTTCATGAGAGATTACCATTCCTATTTTTGACATAGGCCACAGTGATCATGAGTCTCCCCTAAGACTCATTAGTTAGTATGGTTTCTCTTTTCTTGTACATAATTTCTTTTTATCTCTTGATCCTTATACATAGTTTACTCTTATTTTCTTGTCCATATTTTATACCTAGAAAATAAAAAAATAATATAAAATGCAAAAACACAAAACATTTAAATACTACTCAGAAAACACAAAAGTTACATAATGTATACATTGATATGTTTACATTTCTTATATATTCTAGATGTTAAATATGATATCTATTTTAGTATAGTCAATTTTATAATACATACATGCTTCACTTGTTCTTGTTAAATGCTTGTAAATTACTTACAAGACTCATGCCCACTACTTTGATCCATACTTACTATCTTCTACCTAATAGGGGCATACACACTAATTTAGGGTTATTAATTTGACACATCTACCCACTTGGAGGCATCTTACACATAGTTTCTATTACTAGGTTATATCCTTACATTCTTTATGTTCTATTTTATACATTATTAAATCTTGATAATGGACATTGCTACTCATACTCAGAGTTTTTGCTAACTATCACTAGTTTAGACTCAACATGTGTACATCTTAGCTATTACATATATTTGTATTGCATTCATACATACTTCCATTTCTAAATTTCCTAGTTTAGACGTGATTATGTTTCCTATGCTTCTTCTATTCAAGGGCATTTGAATATTCCATTAATCTTTGGCTCTACATAACTTTTATTCATGTATGCCTTGGACATGTGCCCATGTCACTTATGTGTGCTTTCTCGATTGTGTATGTAGACATTTAAACATGTCCTTATATGTGGATAGAAGCCAACTTACTTATTTCTTGTGTATGTGGACATTTGAATATGTCCTTGTATGTCTTATTTTCTTAGTGTTATAACATAATTATCTACTGAGAGGGGGAGTTAATCAATAGATCAACTAAAACCAGTCATTTAATCCTTTTAAATCAAATTCAAAAGCATATGCAAATTAAACGAAAATGCAAATATCACATATACACACAAATACACATGATACAAGAATTATACGTGGAAAATCCAAAGGAAAAAACTATGGTGAGAATAACTACTAGAATCTACTATTCTAATCTAGCTTCATAGTTCAAAGCCTCACTGGGAAAACCTCACTGGTTATATTTAGGGACACCAATCTAAAAAAGACACAAATCCTCTAATTCAAGAGCACCAACTCTAAGGAAGCACCAAATCCCTAACTAAACACTAACTCAGCTTATCCTTATTAGTTATAATGTTTATTGGAACCAACCCAAAGGAGACACCAATCCATTAACTAAGCACCAACTCAGCTTGTCTGATGACACTAACCAATCAGATCTATAGAGCTCCAATTATGATGTATAAAATAGATTCATAAATGAATCCAACTCTATTCTCTCTATTACAAGTCTAATTTGTAACTACTCATTCTTTACATATTCTCTTTATGTACCTTTATTCCTCTCTATCCCTTTATCTATGTGTCTAGATATGTATCTATTTGACACACTTCATCTCTCTCTTACTCTATTCCTCTGTGTCATTATTTTTCCAATTGACACTCTTCAACAGTATCTCATATTATCTACACTTCTACCTCTGTGTCTATATATTTTTGTTTAACATAATTCCAATAGCCACAACTCACTTTTTCTTTGTCTTAGATATCATATTTATAAATAAATGATCTAGGGTTCCATATCTTCTATGTGTTCACATTTGCATTTTAACACATCACACTCTGTTCTAGACTCTAGTTCGTTATGAATTGAACTATAAGTTTCCTACATCTTAATTTCATGCATCATGCCATGATTACAGGTCTCTTTACTATCTATAGCATTTGATAGACTCAAGTTTTGATGTACAAGATCTTTAATGTAGATTTGATCGATTGAATTGATCAATCTCATTATCTATGTCAAGATTCATGGCTGATATACAAGTTCCTACATGTTTTTGCATGTTACCATTTGTATTAAAACACTTTAAATACTAGCCTTTGGTCTCTTTCTTCGTACCATCTCCAATATCTCTGACTTTGTCAGATCTTTTTATGCTAATGAAATTTAATGTTACTTTATTTAAAATGCATCTGTCGATCTCTAAATCCTATCTTCCACATGCCATTGGATCTCCAAATATGCATGTTCTTTATATCTATCAAGATGGTAAACATCAATCTCTTTATCCCATTTTTTGCTTCTTATATCTTTGGATCACTTTCATTTCATCAATCTTATCAAACCTACTTAGTCTTTAACTTATCATTGTGTCGATAAACATCAATCACTTTATTGCATTTGAGTAAATTTACTCTATTAGATATTTCTCATCCAAGCTTCTACATGTTATTATATCTTCTAATAAGATCGATATTTATATCTAATAGGTTCACTCTCATTAGTCCTTTATCTAATAGACTCATGTGTTTGTGACACTTGGTATTAGCACATTCACTTCAAGGGACCTTTAACACTCTGAATTTGTCATGCTCTATTGGATCTCTAATGTCTGATTAAGCACAAGCCATTAATCTTCTCAACAAGATCAATCATTAACCCTAACAATTTTATGCTCCTTGGGTATCTGTCTGACAAACTTTGTGAATGTGACACTTATCACTTGTGTGTTCACTCTTAGCACCTTTTGGTAATTTGACTTTGCTTTCAATCTATTAGATCATCTACATATGATGAAGCATAGGTTATTAATCAAGATCAAACATAATATAAAGTCTAAGACTTAGGAAAGATTAAGTCTTTTTAAATGGTAATTATTAGGTCGAGGGGTTGGTTTTGTAATGATGACAAAGGCTTAAGTTATAACTTAAGCTATTAGGTCTAGGCTAAAGTCAGTCACCATCAAAATAAAAAGTGCCTATTCGATGCCATGACATAAACCCTTAGGGTTTTACTGAGAAATCCTATCTAGTCTGAGAGCAAAGATAATTCACTTCTAAGCTCATTCCTTCTCAATTAAAGATTTAGTCCATATATTCAAGATGCTCATGAAAAACACATAACAAATCTCCTATCTATTTATTTTTTAAATTTCCATAGATGAGCTTTGTAAAAGCATGACAAGTTTTTATGACCTTGTGTAGATTCTGTAGAAGTATGGAGACCATCTTAATTATGCCCAGAATGTTAACTTTACACCTACATAACTCTTGTCATGCTTAGTTACATGACCTAAAAATTAGCACATATGATCTTGTTACATAGGGCATTCCATCCATATATCCATTTTCTCTTGAAGCCTTTATACATGTGAGATATGACATCATAAAAATTCTTATGAGATTTTTCTTGCAAACTGTAAATTTGATTGTGTTGGAAAAAATTGTCAATATGCCTTGGAACCTTACTTTTCTCAAGCATATCTTTTTTTGTGCTATGTCACGTGACTTGAGATTTAGTGCATATAAATTAGGCATAAAAATTAATAGATCCATGTGATCATTTTTTCCTAAGACCTACATGTGTGAAAATTCTAACCTCATTAATATGATTACTTAGCTTTGTTTAGCCCTTTTGCAAATTTGGCTAAGTATAGAAACATAGTGAATTTTGTCATAGTAGCCAAATTTGCATCCCCATATCTTCAATTGCACTTCCTCTCATGGTTTCGAATCTAGTACATGACAACTAGGGACTAATGTGATCATAACCATATGACCAACTCTCCCATACTAATTCATATGTGGCAATGGATATGTCAACAAAATTCCTTCTCATCTTCTCTATCATAGAACCAAAATGTCTAGATGAACAATATGAAGAACTAGATGAATTCCACTAATGCACATAAGCACTCTAATAATCCTTAACTCCTAATAAGATGCCTTGCACATCCTCAAATCACCATACTCAATCTTGAGCCTCAATGACATCTATAATCTCCCTTTTGACATCAATGACATGCTCATAATGTCCTTTTTGACATCATTGACAATCACATTTCCAATAATCTCCCCCTTTGTCATTAATGACAAACTAAATTCTCTAATCTTATAATATTTTGATCCTTCTGTTTCTACTCATTTTCGCTTTTCACATTCAGAAGAAATAAGAAACTAAAGATAATGGTTAGGGGTTAGATGATACCCGGATGAAGTTGTGCACTGTATCCAGACGATTTAAGGAGCTCCTCTTTGGCTGTGAAGGATGACACCTATAGATGAGAAGGACTTAAACAAGAAAAATGTTAGATGGATATATGGTGGACTACCAAGCACAACTCAGTCCCAGAAGTGCAAAGACTTCCTTGAGGGATGACAGTCCACTTATTTGACAAAAGAGTGTTGATAGAAAGAGAAATGATGAAAGGCTAAAGAAGAGAAATAGATAACATGTACCTAATTCTTGAAATCTACCTCTCACAGTCACTGACGCTGGTTAGTCTGCCATCATCGATTGGTCAATGTTGTCGACATTGATTATGCTACTGATGTCGGTAGGGGTAATGTGCCTTGATGCTGATGTCGGTAGGGGCAATGGGCCTTGGATGGGTTTTTGGTTGATGTCTGTGGTCAACATAATGGTTTGGGAGATTCAAAAAGGTTTTGCAAGGATGCGAGATAGTGGACAGAGTCTTTAGGAAGGACAAAGGTAGGGGACAGGTTGTCAAAATGGGTCAGGATAAAAGGAAGGCTTTTCAGCCTCTCTAAGAAGAAAGTTGGATTTGGTCTCAACAGTACTTAGAAAATAGCAAATTGATTGATTACCAATCCATTCTAAAGATACTAAAATGAAAGGCAAAAGAATACTTAGCTCTTGCTTGATGAAGAACTAGAGGTGTTTGAATGCTTGTACTTGTTGTGGCTTGATGTTGAAGACCTTGTACAATATCCAATCCAATCTGGAGTGAGTTCTATAGAGTTTCCATAGCCTAAAGAGTGATGATAGAATACTAATGCCTCATCCTAAAGCCTATCTTTGAAATGCAAGGAGTTGAGGAGCAAGAGAATTTGGATCCTGGGAGCAAGAGAATTTGCATTTGGGTCTACAATCGAGGTCAAAATTTAGTTTTAAGCAACCGACATCGGTGATACCACCTGCGTCGGTCGACGGTTAACTGACATCGGTGGCTAGAGAATGGGTAAAAAGGCTATTTTTAGCCTTTTTCTCATTTTCCCATCTACCAAGCTCAGTTATCATTGTTAAATAGTCCAAAGGCAGATTTATTAGGCATGGGGGTTAGTGGGAGAGTTGAAATAGGTCTTAGGTAATTATGATTAGTCATAGGTGATAAATGGTAGGAATCCAAGGTGAGGGGTCTAAGGGGGATGATTAATTTAAAATAAGTATTTTAAATTAATAAAGTATAGGTTAGGCATGTTGAAGTTAGAAAGGGACCAAAGGTGGGGGGGTTGACACTATTTTGGTGTCTACATTTGCCCCTTTTTGTCTTGTTGGTTGTTCTTGATGAACTACAAGACAAAAATAGGAGTAAGTTGCCTCAGGTATGGGATAAGGTTGTTTTTGTCTTGTTGGTTATTTTGATGAACTGCAAGACAAAAATAGGAGTTGGTTGCCCTAGATGTGGGATGAGGTATTCCCCCTTAAAGTGGGAGTCGAGGGAAGGTAACCTGATATCAAGTGTTGATTTGATAGATAGTGGATGGGTATGATGAAGGTTGAGTGTGAACGCTACAAAAGTTGAGATTGCATGCATACCACTTCAAATGATAGGTAGGTCAAATTGTCATAGGCAAAGGTTGAGGAGTGCTAAAATTGAAGTAACTAAGCCCCAGCATTTAGTCGTAGCTAATTGGGTTAAACGATCAAAGCTGTAGCTCTAATGGTCATCATGTTCCAAGTATCTCGAGCTCAGGAAGTGCTCCTAGAAAACATGAAAATGTCACAAGTAGTGGGGATCAACTAGAGTGCGATCCTATACTTGTGAGGGTCGTAATGTGTGGTGCACACAATTTTGCTAACTATTCATGAGGTAGCATACATGCAATCAATACAACCAAGGCATAGTTGTCTCGAAAGTGGTTATGGTCGAAGGAGATAGTCGTGATCTCTAAGGTCATTGGTCGAGTTGGGTTGAGTCATGGTATGATCTAAAGTGGCGTGTGTTGTGGTCAGAGAGATGTATGTGATCTCTAATGTGCCCCATGAGAAGTTTAGGTAACTCACTCAGTGTAAGGCTAATTGTTTGGTCATGATTTTGGGTTGGTATAGATAGTTGGTCCATTAGCTGGATGGACGAAGGAATGGCTGAGCTAACCTCAAAAGACCCCATGTCAATTGAGTGCTGCCTATATAGCCCCTATTTGAAGGGCCTCAGGCCAATGTAGTTCTCCCCAAAAGGGAAGAAGAGTGTAGGTTATGGATTGGGTTTGACTAGGTTAAGTCATGGTTAAAGGTAATATGGTTTGTCCATCAGGTAAATGAACAAACGAATGGGTGGCTGACGTCATTAAGGAGATGATCAGGCAAATGGATGAGTGGATGGCTGAGCTAACCTTAGAAGACCCCATGTCAACTGAGTGCTACCTACATAGCCCCTTTTTGAAGGGCCTCAGGCCAATGTAGTTTTCCCCTAAAAGGGAAGAAGAGGGTCAAATAGGTTGACAGGTGTTTTGGTCAGGTTAATGGTTTAGCACTTCCCATATGTCTGATGGTACATGCTTGAAATGATGAGTGTATGACGATGTTACAACCTTTTACATATTATGTGATGGTGTATTCTGTAACCTAAGTGATGTGTTTTTTTTATCCCTAACAATTTTCCATATTAGTGATGGTGTATGCTAAAAATGAAATGAGTGATGATGTTATAGCCTTTTCCATATTGTGTGATGGTGTATTCGATAACATTGGTTGTGTTTGGTTGATAGTTTCCATGTGTATTGTTTTCCATAGAAACTAGTGTGAATGGGCTATGATGAGTTATGATGTCATGTTATTGGTTTGGTTTGGCTTGAATGTGACGAAGATGTGTAAGGAGTGAAAGGCGCGTTGCTCTTTCATTGGCAAGGACCATAATGGTAGCATAGATAAGGTTGTTGCAAACAAAATCCCCGTTCATGCATTACGTCATTGACCATTGTTTATGTTAGAGAAGTATTCAAATCACTTGATGTTAAGTGAGCTCAAAATCCCTTAGGTATGTCAGGGTAATAGGTTTGATTATGTGAGGTGTGAGGATAGCGTAACCATTTTTAGCAAGGATAACTTTGCCCCTTTTATAGGTGACCCTGAGAACGACTATAGGCAAGTCCATGACTTAATAGCTTGCCAGTCAATTTTTTTTTGGTAGACTGATCAATGCGAGAAGTCTACGTGGGGATGTTGTTTTGTTTTGTGGTGATATGTGAAGCTAATCGATGCAGGAAGCTTCTGAGAGAGTGTTATTTGTAGCAAAATTTAGGCATAGCCATCCTTTGAGGGAGTGGTCTATATTCTACTTTGTGTGGTTGAATGCCTTTGAATAGCTATCCTTCAAGGGATTAGTCTATTAATTACAATAATTATGCAGCTATCCTTTGAGGGAGCAGTCTACATTTATAATTTTATGACTTTTGAATAGGCATCCTAGTTTTATGTGTTTTTGACTGAAGTTTTAGTTATGGACAACACTATAGAGGTTTAAGGGTTTCCCTTTTATTAGGACAAAGCATTCATGCTTAACAAAAGGGTTGACTAATGTTTGTAGGAAAAAGGGTTGAAAGGAATAGGGACAAGGATGACAGGGGTTGCTCAAGGGATGAGCTCAAGTTAAATATCAAGTGAATGAGTACTTGATTAACAATAGAATGGTCGTAGATGCAAGGCATTAAGGGGTTCAGGTTTTGGCCGGCCTTCAAGAGAAGATAGATGATAAGTCCCTGATCCATACTTGTGTGTTATGATATAAGGTCCAAGCCAATTAGGAACAAACTTGCCTCATTTAATTCTTTCCATATTGGTCACGTGTTGGTTTTATTTAAGGATGAGATCTCTGATTTTGAAATCTCATTCTCTCAAACTTTTGTTATAGGCACATTGGATGCGATTTTGGTAGATATAGAGATGGTTGAGGGCAGCAAGGCGACGTTCATCAAGTAACTCAAGTTGAGCTAACTAATCTTGACAAAAGTCATCATTAGAAAGTATGTCATGTAAAGAGATGTGTAGAGAAGGTATCTAGATTTCAAGAGGTAGGACAGCCTCTGTTCCATACACTAAAGAGAAAGGTGTAGCACTTGTAGGGGTTCGGATGCTAGTGCGGTAGGCCCACAAAGCGAAGGGAATGTGAATGTGCCAATCCCTTCTAGTATCATTGACCACCTTCATTAGAATTTTGGTTAAGATTTTGTTGGAAGCCTTGGCCTGCCCATTTTCTTGTGGGTAGTAAGGTGAGGAGAAGCTGAGCTTGATGCCAAATGAGTCACAAAGTTTCTAGACAGTTTTGTTTTTGAATGATTTGCTATTATCGGTGATGATTTTGTGAGGTACACCAAAATGATAGATGATGTGGGTGTTGATGAAGTTGATGATTTTTTCAGCTTTAGTGGAGATGAGAGGAATCACTTCCACCCATTTAGTGAAGTATTCAGTTGTGGTGATAATGGACTAATGTCAAAGAGATGAATGAGGGTTAATCTCACCGATTAGATCTAATCCCCATTATGAAAAAGGCCAAGAATCCTTAGTGACATGTAGAATGTGGCTAGGGACGTGAAGTAAGTTAGCGTGTTGTTGGCATTTGATACAATGCCAAACATAGTCGCTGCAGTCTTGACAAAGAGTGGGCCAATAATAGCCCAGGTGAAGGATGTGCTTTGCAACCGAGTTACCACTAAAATGCCCTCCACAAATCCCATCATGGACTTGTTTGATAGCATGAGATGTTTCAGTGGAGGTTAGACATCGAAGAAGGAGGCCATCGAAACCTCATTTATAGAGAAGATCCCCTATCATAGTATATCAAGCTATGCTTTTGATAAAAGCCGATCGTACATTGCTAGAGAGATCAGGGGGGATAATAGAATAAGTTAAGTAGTCCATAAGTTGTTTATACCAAACATCCTGTGGACTAGAGTCAATGGTGCTGATGAGGTTGATGTTAGTGGAGATATATGAAGGTAATGCTAAATGATGTACCATAACATAAAATCTCAAGGAAGATGATGAGGATGGAATGCATGAGGTGAGAGAAGCCATAGTATTAGCAAACTTATTCATAGATCGAGGAATAGTTTGCAAGAGGTAATGGTCGAAAGATTTTAGCAGGGTGTCAGCACGGTGTTTGTACCTTTGCAAAACTTCATTTTTACAAAGATATGAACTTGTTAATTTGATTGATGACTAGTTGTGAGTCACCAAAGATGTTGATGGTCTTGACACCTAGGAAAGGGTGGTTTGAAGTCCCAAAATTAATGCTTCATATTTAGCCATGTTGTTGGTACGTTCAAAGTCAAGTTTGAAAGATAGGGGCATGGGCTCACCCTCGTGAGGGATGAGAATGACCCCCACACCCCTACCATGTTGACATTTAGACCTATCAAAGAACATTGTCATTTGATAGAAAATGTCATCGGTGGATAATGTGGTGATGGATTCATCAGGGAATTTGCAGTGAGAAGGTTGGTTGTCAGGTAGAGAGGCATCCGCTAGTTGGTCAGTGATTGTTTTCCCCTTTATAGACTATTTTTGGATGAATTCCAAATTGAACTCAGCCAGAAGCATGAGCCAACAAGCCATACGTTGGTTTTGGTATGGCTTGGAATTCATGTATTTGAGGGGGTCAGTGTGGGTAATGACATAGGTTTTGTGATTGAGAAGATAATGACAGAGTTTGGTAGTGGCAAAGACTAATGCCAAATAGAGTTTTTTGATATGAGTATACCGAGTTTCATAATCAATGAGCATTTAGCTTATGTAATAAACCACTTGCTCATGATGTTGTTTATCTCGATGCACAATCATGGCACCTAAAGAATGATTTGTTGCTGAGATGTAAAGATAGAAAGGTTGGTCATCTTTAGGTGGAATAAGGACTGGTGAAGAGACAAGATAACGTTTAAGAGCCTCAAAAGCCTCTTGGCAATCCTTATCCCAATTAAAGGAGATGCCCTTCTTGAGGAGGTGATGAAAGGGTTGACATCGGTCAAAAAGCTGCGAGATGAAGTGATGAGTAGATTGAAGCTTCCTTTGTAGGCTGTGAAGTTGCTTTAGATTAGTAGGTGGTGGCATCTCGAGTATAGCTCTTATCTTAGTGGGATCAATCTTAATTCCATGAAGAGAAATGATGAAGCCTAAAAGCTTCCCAGAGATAACCCCAAAGACACATTTCTTGGGGTTGATTTAAACATTGTATTAGAGGAGGCGAGTGAATATGATTTTGAGAATAGTTAAATGGTCACGCCGGAGTTTAGATTTTCCTAGTAGGTCATCCACATAGTCCTCCATGATTTTGTGGAGGAGATCATGAAAGATGTAGGTCATGGCACTTTGATATGTGGTGCCTACATTTTTTAGGCCAAAAGGCATGACCCTATAGCAAAAAGTCCCCCATGGGGTGATGAAGGTGGTCTTGTGTTGATCTTCTGGTGCAATCAAGATTTGGTTATATCCTAAAAACCCATCCATGAGTGATAGCATCTCATGACTGGCTGTAAGATCAACAAGTTGGTCGATGTTGGGTAGAGGAAAATTGTCCTTTGGGAAAGCCAAGTTAAGGTCACAATAGTCAGTACAAATTTGAATTCCCCCAGTCACTTTTGTGATAGGGATGATATTTGACACCCATTATGGATAATCAATGGGTTGGATGAAGGATACGGAAAGAAGACGTTGAAGCTCCTCTTTGACAAGGAGTGCAATGCAAGGATGCATTTTGTGAAGCTTTTGCCTGTCAAGCTTAGCCTTTGGGTTTGTGATGATGTTATGGATGACGATGTTAGGGTCGATGCCAGGCATATTGCTATAGGTCCAAGCAAAGGCTTTGCTATGGTCTGAAAGGAATTTGGTATAGTCAATTTATTCTTGGGTGTCCAAAGATTGACCAATCTTTAAAACGTGAGGAACATCAAAAGATGGAAGGTTTATGTCAATGGTTGATCCATTTAACATAACCTGCGTTTCTAAAGGAAGTGATCGTTGGATGAAAGAGTCATCTACACCCATGTAGGTGAGAATGGCATTATCATCTATGCATTAGACAGTGTTGATGGTAGTAGATTCATCTTCTATCATGTTTGGATAAACGAGAGGGAGAGACCTGGATACCCCACCTAGTTGATAGGTTAGGGGTTCTAAGCGAATGGCATTTATGCAAAAAAAACTAGGAGGGATGGAAACCATTGACTTCGTAGGTGACGATGGGGGAATAGGAGAGTTTGAAGGTGATTGTTCTATGATAGGTTTGGGGTGAGGGTTTTTAAAAGTTTCAGTAGGTTCTTCAAAACCCAGGCCATGTCGCTTCTTGGCATTCTTTATGGCCTAGTCATTTGGTGGTTCGACGGGCTGGTGGGAGCCTTGTTCATAGTGCCCAAAGCCAAAGCCCTTCCATGCACACCTATAAAAATAGGTATGAGCAAAGTTTGGGTGGCCAAGAAAAGAGAAGTCAGACGTAAATAGTTGGGGTGATGAAAGAGGATTCCCATCAGTGGGAGCTCGATCTAGCCCTCCATAGATGAGATTTGTTTAAAGATTGGGAGGACCATAAGGGATGACCATTCTAATGTGGTGGTCATATTTGGGGTTGTGATGAATTTGTCCATACTCTTGAGGAGTCTGGAACATGTCCAAGGTGAGTAAATGATACTCCCCAAGTGAAAGACGTTGGAAGGTATCTTCCATAGGGTCTTTTGTTGTCACTTGAGGAGGTGGTGTAGGTGTAACTACCGTTTGCATACTTGTTGAAGCTTTCATGGGTGGAGGTGGTGTTTGGGTCGATGTTTTTAAGGGAATGAGAACATCATTGGGTCGATAAGTTGTATTGCATGTCTTGAAAGGGGAGGGGTCTGTGGGAATGACATGGACTTGACCGTTGTGCTCAAATTTGACACAATGGTGTAATGTAGAAGGGATACAGGCCATGGCACAGATCTAAGGTCATCCTAATAACATGTTGTATTGGAACTCTCCCTCAATGATGTAGAAGAGCTCTGGGATTGTTTATGGGCCAACACAAATATGTAAGATGATGGTGCCAATGGTAGTGGCGGTGGAGTCATTAAAAGAATGAAGAATTACTTCGATTTTTGACACGCAATTCTTTGGGAGGGCTAATTGGTCATAGGCATGGGTGGAAATGATATTGATGCTGGTGCCCCCATCAATCATAACTCACTTAATGTGAGTTTGATCAATGTAGGCTGTGATGAAAAGGGTAGCATCCTGATCTTCCAAGTTGGAGTTAGGAATTTCATAATCACTAAAGGTAATAGAGGCGATGGTGGGTAATGATTGGACTAAGGCAGCTAGTGGTTGGGGGTCCTCGGGTTAGACCTCCACTACCTATAAATCTTTGATTAAAGCTTGATGATGTTGTGGAGAGCTTTGAATGAGGTCATATAAAGTCATCTTCATGGGAGTTTGGTGAAGTTGTTTCACCACAGAATCATGGATTGCCTCTGAAGAAGTGGGTTGGGATGTACCCAAGATAGAAATCTTGGGTTTGGGTGGTTGAGTAGGTTTTTCAAATGGGTAGGTCCAAAGAATAACAACTTTCTCTTTTGCTTTATGCTTTAAGGTTTGTGACCTAGTGGCCACATTGATGGTGTTAATCATAGTCTGATGATGGGATTTTGATGAAGGTGAAGAGATTTGAGAGACATGAGACGGTGTTGGAGATTTGTTGATAGTATCCTCAACAAGAAGGGTGTCTTTTTCCAAGTAATGGTGAATGAAAACCTTGAGGGCACAACAATTTTCAGTGTCATGCCTAGGTGAGTAATGATATAGGTAGATTTTAGTGCCATCGAAACAAGACGGTTTTGGTCTGAGAGGTTGAAATGGTTTAATAGGTGGAAGAGTGATGTTAGAAGTTTGAAAAAGTCAGTGTAGTATCAAAGCATATGAACCCACTAAGGGTTCCATGCTTGTTGATACACTAGGTGTTGATGACTTTTGTTTGGGAGTTGTTGAGGGAGATTTCCATACCACCTTTTGGGTTGGTGGTGTGGCCACTCGTGTAGATGACAATTTCTTTATGAGGGGTGCCAAATTTTTTAGAGGTATGTTTTTAGTGGGTAAAGGGAGTAATGGAGGTAACTTGTTTTTGTTAGGTGTTGGAGTAGGGAGCACTCTTATTAAGGTAGAAGGATGAGGGCCCAAAATAGAGGGCAATGATGATGGTGGAGGAGGAGTTCTCCGATATGGTTTAGTAGCCTTCTTTAATACAGTGTGAGGACTACTATTATGGGAGGTGCAATTCAAATCTACCTTCACTTGTGGGTGAGTAAGGTTAGATATGGGGCAAACACCAAGGGATTTAATCAGTGTTGGTATCGTGGATGTTTGTGAGGGTTTAGGTTCAGATGCAGACGGTTGAGCTTTTGAAGATTTGAAAGTAGAAGCCTGGTCCTCATTGGAGACTTTTGGAGATTTTGTCAAAGGAGGGTCGTTAGTACGAGATGAAGTGGGATTTGTAAGATAAGGAGCTTTAAGTCGCTCCCACAATGTCTCATGCTCTAACTTACTTGAATGGAGAAATCCTAAGTTCTCAGCCAATCGAGAGAATGGTTTGGAAGATGTTAGACGAGGCTTTATAATTGGTTTTTTAGAAGATTTGGGTGGTTGTGAGAGTGGAAATGTGTTAGATGCAGCAATCTTAGGCCAAAGGCGAGAGAGAGCCATTACTAGATCATCTTCAATTGAAGTAGGTGAAGAGACAAGTTATTTTGTCAGTGGAGAAGGAATTGGAGAATGGGGTTCTTCAAGAGGAAAGAGCATAGGGATGATCATGCCTTCTACTTGTGGTTGAAGAGTAGGAAAGGTATGGTCCTCCATTGGTAGTAGGAAGGATGAAGGTGGGGCTAGTGGCGTTGGTATGGTTAAAGCATCCTCCAATATAAGAGGGGTAGATGGAGGACTATTAGGAGGAGAAGGCTCTTCTTCCTATGGTGGAGGGATAGGCTGACTAACCTCTTCAATTTGTGAAAGAGGTTGGTTAGGGACAAAAGATGAAACCATATTGATCGTGCGTATATTACGCTCTTGGGGGTCTTCGCTGTGGTCTGAACATTATTTTGGCTAGGGGGATGGTTAGGAAAAGGTTGTCTAAAGATGTCTATGTTTTGGTTAGGTGGCACATTTGGGTTATCCAAGACAAGATCACCTTCATCTAGCATGTCTTAGACAATGTTCTTAAAGGTTTTATGATTATCTGTGTCATGGCCTTTGACACGGTGATAATTACAGAAGTCATTCTCCTTATACCATGTAGGGATGGCACGCGAGGGATCAAATTGAGGTGGTTGTAAAATTTGGGGGAGGTTGAGGACTCCCTGTTTGACTAGTTTATCTAACATGGATGCGTATGATTCTCCTATTGGAGTATATTGATGCTGTATGTATCATTGTTGGAATTGTCACGTAATGCTTTGAGATGTGGAAGGTTCGGATTGGTTAGTTGTGGTCGATGATGATGGTCTAAGTACCATAGCATTTGTTGATCCCTTGGACTTGGTATTGGAAGAAGAATATTTGGATGAAGGGTCATTTGATTTTGTATTAGTATTTTTACTATGCAGTTTGACTTTATTTTCTTCGACAGCACGGAGTTCAAGCTTCCTAGCCATGGTGAAAGCTTCGTCAAATGTGTGAAATGTTTGGACCCGTAAAGTAGATGAGATGTGTTTGGCACTTTCTTGTGAAAATAGCTCAATGAGCTTAGGTTGAGGTAAAGAAAAGGAGAGTTGGTTGATTAAACCTCTCCAATGGGCAACAAAGTTGGCTATTGACTCGTCGTCAAATTGTTTGATAAAATA
Organism: Torreya grandis; assembly: GCA_037957365.1. Taxonomy (NCBI): domain Eukaryota; kingdom Viridiplantae; phylum Streptophyta; class Pinopsida; order Cupressales; family Taxaceae; genus Torreya; species Torreya grandis. The sequence goes on from JARHVA010000478.1 coordinate 4,880,221, forward strand.
TAGGTCTGTAATGGAGACCTTCTTAGTGATGTTGATTGAAAAGTGGTCGAGGAATAGTTGGGTGAGTTGTGTGAAGGTAAATAGAGAGTGACTGGTAATAGAACTATACCAATCGAGGGCAACACCAAAAATTGACATGAGAAATGTGCATAGTAATAATGCATCATCATGTGCTATAAGATAACAAGCGTGTCTAAATGCTCGTAGATGTTGTTGTGGGTCCTCTTTACTCTGAAAGTGAGTAAACTTGGGAAGCTCCCACTAACTAGGATATGGTTGGATTGGAACTGAAGGATGAATAGGTTCATTACAGATTTGTTCATATGAGAGAACATTTCTTGAACCCAAAACGGATGTCTCAAGATTAGACACCTTATCCATCAACATCTTGATTAGATCAGTTGATGGATTTCCAGGTGGGGTGCCCCCTAGGTTGTAAGGCATTTGGAAGGTGTTAGGTGGAGTGTATGACATAGTTGGTTGCGCTTGTATAGGTGCAACATATTGGTAACTAGTCATAGGGATTGATGTTGAAGTCAAGGGTGGTTGTGTCATGAAGCTAGAGGGCACAACTTGACTTGATGTCACCAAAGGTGGTTGGATGGTGGAAACACTAGCTGAAGGATAAGTAGTCACTCTTGTATTTATGGGTGCAAGAGTAGGTGGGATGGAGACAATTAAGTTTTGGAATGGTGTAGGACTTTGTTGAATGGTTTATGGTTGAGAAGGTATAGAAACCCCAAAGGAAGTAGGTCTAGAAATAGAAGGAGTGGCCATACTTTGAATATTGGTCATGGTCAGGTTGTTAGTTGAGGCAATGGCCTGGGTGACCATGGGTTGGGTTACGAAGGCCGTTGATACGATTATCATTTCAACTAAGGAAGTTGGCATCCCATAAACTGGGTTGCCTAAAGGATCTCGCGTTTGACTTCTCACGAGATAGTGCTGAAGATCCTTGACATTGAGGTCAAGGAACCTTTCAAAGTCTTGATCCCCTTCAAAAACAATTGGATGTTGAGTTGGGGTTGGTTGGATAGGAGTATGTTCAGTTTCTAAATTATACTCCATTTGGAGACTTGATATAGAAGGTGAAGGTGGGAGTGGTTGTTGCCTTGCGTGCTCAACAAGAGTTTTAGCTTGACTACGTGTCAAAAACATCCAAGGAAAAATAGATTCAGGTTCTAAAAATTGTATGTTTTAGCCTCAAAAAACTAAAATTTGTTTTTAACAGCAAAAAGGTCAAGTTTTTAGCTTGCTGTTTGAGAAGAAAATTTTTGACAGTGACTGACATTGGTAGAAAAACTAATGTCGGTGAAGAAAGTTGCCGATGTCAATCAGATAACTGATGTCGGTGAATATCAGTTGCCGACGTCAGTGGAAAAACTGATGTTGGTTACTGTGTATTTCCAAAAACTCAAAAAATTGAAAGTTTTTGGAAGAAAAAAGAAAGTCTGAGTTGTTTTTTAGATCTCAGAATGCGACCTCACCAACTCAAAAAATTAGATACAGATAGAAAAATAGATGATGGCAAGCAACCACTAAACGTTAATTCCTAAGAATAAGTTTTAGAGTCTTGTTGGCTTATGCCTTATAAGAGTGTGTTTGGGAAGTTGGGCTTTTAGAACAGGTCCTAAAAGAGGCAGTCTAAGGTTGGTTTCGAGTTATGTTTTGGTGCTCAAAATTTGTATTAGGTTTCATACGTGGCCTAGTGCTAGGATCTTTCTCCCCTCACTTCATGAGCCTAGAGACAAGCTATGTCGCTTAGCCAATATATACTTCCCCTAGAGTTTATACTCTGCCAGAGAACAGAGTGGGTTCTCCCCTTGGTAGTGAAGTCCAAGTAGGATTACCAGGAAGGGTAAGGTATCTGCTAGGTGATGAAATCTTAGTCGGGCCTTATCTTAGGTATGTTTAGATGTTTGATTTATGAATGTGGTTAGGTTGTGTAACATAAGTGTAATACGCTTTATTCATACTGCATTTTTAATTACTAGATGAGCTAAAAATGCATTCAAGTAGGAATGAGATGCAATATATTTTTAGCTCAAATTGAAATGTTTTTGTTCAGATTCTAACAATTAGGAAAACGTTAAGAGCATGAATTTCACTACTCTAAGATGCAGAAAAGAAGTGACAAGAAGAAAAAGTTCTTTTTAACTCATGCTAATGGTGTCTTTTTGAAAGAGAAAGAAAGAAGAAGGATGCAAGAAGAAAAATTTTCTTAATGCACCTATATGAAAGTTTGTCTTAGAAGAAATAAGAAACTAAAGATAATGGTCAGGGGTTAGATGATACCCGGATGAAGTTGCACATCGTATCCAGACGATTGAAGAAGATCCTCTTTGGCTATGGAGGATGACACCTGTAGATAAGGACTTAAACAAGAAAAATGTTAGATGGATATATGGTGGACTGCCAAGCACAGCTCAGTCCCAGAAGTGAAAAGACTTCTTTGAGGGATGACAGTCCACTTATTTGACAAAAGAGTGTTACTAGAAAGAGAAATGATGAAAGGCAAAAGAAGAGAAATAGATAACGCATACCTGATCCTTGTAATTTGCCTCTCATAGTCACCGACGCCGGTTAGTCTACCTTCGTCGGTTGGTCAATGTTGTCGACATCGGTTATGCTTTCGATGTCGGTAGGGGTAATGTGCCTTGATGCTGATGTCGATAGGGGCAATGGGCATTGGATGGGTTTTTGGTTGATGTCTGTGGTCAGCAGAATGGTTTGGGAGATTCAAAAGGGTTGTGCAAGGATGCGAGAAAGTGGACAGAGTCTTTAGGAAGGACAAAGGTAGGGGATAGGTTGTCAAAATGGGTCAGGATAAAAGGAAGGATTTTCAGCCTCTCCAAGAAGAAACCCAGATTTGGTCTCAACAGTACTTAGAAAATAGCAAATTAACTAATTACCAATCCATTCTAAAGATACTAAAATGAAAGGCAGAAGAATACTTAGCTCTTGCTTGATGAAGAACTAGAGGTGTTTGAATGCTTGTACCCATTGTGGCTTGATGCTGAAGACCTCGTGCATTATCCAATCCAATCTGGAGTGAGTTTTGTAGAGTTTCTATAACCTAAAGAGTGATAATAGAATGTTGATGCCTCATCCTAAAGCCTACCTTTGATATGCAAGGAGTCGAGGAGTAAGAGATTTCAGATCTTGGGAGCAAGAGAATTTGCATTCGAGTTTGCAATCGAGGTTGGAATTTAGTTTTAAGCAACTGACATCGGTGATACCACCAGCGTCAGCCGACAGTTAACCAACGTCAACAGCTAGAGAATGGGTAAAAAGTCTATTTTTAGCCTTGTGCCCATTCTTCCATCTACCAAGCTCAGTTTTCGTTGTTAAACGGTCCAAAGGCAGATTTATTAGGTGCGGGGGTTAGTGGGAGAGTTGAAATAGGTCTTAGGGAATTCTGATTAGTCATAGGTGATAAATGGTAGGAATCCAAGGTGAGGGGTCTAAGGGGGATTATTAATTTAAAATAAGTATTTTAAATTAATAAAGTATAGGTTAGGCATGTTGAAGTTAGAAAGGGACCAAAGGGGGGGTTGACACTATTTTGGTGTCTACACCTTCTATGGTATTGCTTGCATTGGATTTTAATGAGTATGAACTGAAGTTGTTCATACCATACTTTCTTCCCCTTAGGCAATGGCACATTTTCCTAATACACAATTTAGACACTTTCTCTGCTATTCCAAACATTTACAGAGAGAATTTCCACTTTTTATTCAAACTTTTAGAAAGATCATTTGCCCTTTTTCTCACCCTTTGAAATTAATGGAAAAGGGACTCCTCACTATTTATCCAAAGTGTTCTCCTACTTTATTAGATAAGGGAGTTTTTCTAAGAACCTACAACCATAAACTCAATAAAAATTCACAAAATATACATACATGAGTTGCCTTTTCTCTTCTTCTAGGGATCAACAAGGATTTTATGATCCTTCTTAGGGACTTATGTTCCATCACTAGTATCTAGTGATGTGATGTAGGAGCTATCACTCCCAAAAAAATTTCTCATTGTATCACTTGAGCATATTCAAGTCTCTATACATAGTCATCTAATCCTAAGATTGAGCAATTACAAATCTCCCACTTTTTTTAAGTAGAAGGATTCAATACACTATCTAAGCACCTGACTTGGTTTGTTTAAGTCATCATCTCAACCTACTTGAGTTAACATCTATAAAAAATAACACCTTATCTTTTTATCATGACTGAAGCATCTCACATATGCTCCTTTTCACATCATGCATAGCTCCTCAAACCATTCACTCTATATGAGTTAGCTCTCCCTAAATCCATGGTATATACAACTTGTCATCTTCAAAACCTAGAGACATTCTACATGATTTTCTTTCTTATGCAATATAGATAAGTCTCAACCAACATCCTCCTAAGCATTTTTAAATCTTTCACCATAGAACATACAATCTCCTCTATTTTGAGCCTTCTTGATTTTGATAGACTGAATAGTCTAGCTCCCCATTACTCCATGCTTCATCTTATCATCAAGGGCCTATTTATAGCACACCATAACATTATTTAACACAGTTATATCATCATTTTACACATGTTATCTGAGTTTAATGACCCAAATTATTTACACAACCTAATATATACAATGTCAAGGGTTTCTTGCATTAGAACCCTTATGCCAAATGAGTCTCTAGACCATATATATGAGATGTACTCCAACAATGTCATATTGAAACACTCATTCTATCCTTGTAGACACTTCATACACATCACTTGACTTGATTTGATCAAGTCATTATCACAACCTACTTGATTTATCATTTGTAGTAGACATCACTTGATTTTCCACTGAAAAGGGGTCTATTAAGAAGCATAGATAAGATAACTTCATAATGTTCTAGAATAATGTGAAACTAAGAGTTTCTCATAACTCCCCATATTCCTTCTCCTCCTTGGTCATCTTGTTCTTTTTGTTCTTCTTCTTCATAGGATTAATATAAGTAACATGCTCATCTATTATTATATTCTCCTTTGGATTAAAAATACATGGAGATAATATGGATTCATGACATACATTTTCATCTGATGAATATTCCATATAGCTCAGAATCTGATCACTAGGCATAAAAGAATGATGTTCTATGCTTGATACTTGATCTAAAGTAGCAAGATGTTCACTTGGTTTTGTACATACCTTAGAGATCTATCCTTATCTATCACCTTGGAATTCACTTTGAGATTTGTATTCTCATTCTTAATAGGTGTAGACATTGAGATCTCTTGACATTTTCTAACCTTTGTAGCATTCTTCATCATGGCTTGATATTTAACTTTCCATACATGTTTGGGTTGCTTATATATCCTATTAGGCTTACTTTTCTCCTTTTCAAAGACTTGTGAACCTTTGTTCACGCTAGGAGGCATACCTCTCTTCTTATTATGTAATTTTAATCTTATAAATCTTGTTCTATAATGTTTAGCTATCTGACCAAAATTATTGCAATTATAACACATTACATTTATATCGAACAAGGGTGAAAATGAATTCTTGTTTACAAAATTGGTTCTCCTTGTAGGTACAACTCTACATTTGCTATCCTTATGACCAAAATGATTACATTTATAATAATAACCATAAAAAGATGAGGAATACTTGGTCATAGGTTTTCTTTGTGTAGGATGGGGAGTTCTTCTCAAATCTTACTTCTTCAAGTTGTTTACCCTTGTGTAACCATCTACATCAGTTGCCTTTGTCTTCTATGTCTTCCTTGATTTTATAGATATGGACTCTTGTTATTTTTCCTTTCCTCAACTTCTTTTCATCTTTAGCCTTCTTCATATCTACATTACTTGTGTTTATCTTTCTATCATTACAAGCTTTCTCTTTCTTTTCTCCTAATCCTTTTGATTTGAAATTATCATATAACTTAGTAGATTTACTAGTTATGGTACTTTTCCCCTTTTCATAAGCAATACCTAATCTCTCTTTTGAGGTATTTTGAGAGTTGATCAGTTCAAAAGGAATATTTGATCCTCCTTTTAGCTTTAGACCTTTATCTAATTGACATTTGGATTTCTTAAGCTCTTTTCTCAAGGCCACTATCTCTTCTTTTAGCCTCATACATTCATTAGACTTAAGTTGTAGTTAATATTGACTACATCCTCTATTTTTGTAGCCTCTTCAACTTAAGTCTTTAGGCTTATCACAATCTGATCAGATTCTTTAAGAATTTTATATAATATATCAATTTATTTGTATCCAAGCTTCTTTTACCTTGAATTCTCTTTTTTTAGCATGTCAATCTCATCTAGAGCATAGACAAGTTCACATTCAAATCCCACTTCTCCTTCCTCTTCTTCATTATAGTCTTCAGCTTCTTTTTGATCTAAATCTACATAAGTTGATCTTAATGCCATGAATAGGGACTCATTTCCATTAGCCACAAAGGCACAGTAATGGTCATCATTTGATCTATCACTATCATCCAATGATTCACTATCTTCTCTTATATACAAGATTTTCTTGTTTTTAAAGAAGTTACTCCTTTTGGAATAGTAGGGATCCATTCTTTTACCATCATCTTCTTTCTCAAAGTTATCCTTTTTCTCATAAGGGCATTTAGCAACAAAATTTCCTATTTTACCACAATTAAAATAGTTAAAGGGTAAATTACCTTTGTACTTTCTAGATCCTCTTTTCAATCTTCTAACAAAGTTGGATTCTTCTTCATCAGTCTCCTCAAATATGGATGCAGATGCTTCTAATTTTGCATGCTTGGATGCTTTGAATGTAGATTCTCTCTTGAAAGTATCTACTTCTCCCATTCTCATCTCATAAATAATGAAGGTCCTTGTTGTTATTCTAAATGTGTACCTATGGAGTGCTCTATAGCATGGGGATCTTTATGGTGGGGGGACCAAGTACAAGGACTTAGCATGAGGTGCATGAGGCCAAGGTACTAGGCATGGAAGTATTACTACATAGATACTCACATGAGCATCAACTATCTTTCCATAATGATGGAAACATCCCTAAGGTGTGGGACCCTTTCACTCCTTGGGATAAGTCTCTAGAGTAGGCCATATTCCCTATATTTTAAGTGCACCTAATTTAAAACTAGTGCACATGCCTAAAGAGAATAAAGGTAACCTAACACTAGTTTAAACTTAATAACTTTAAGGGAAAGGGAGGGATAAGGTAAGATAATGCATGAAATAAAATGGGTGATGCACCTAAAATAGAGCGATCACTTCTACTACCATAAGCACACTGTAAATGATTAAGAATAAGATAATTTTTACATAAATTCCACCAAAGATATTCTTCATGTAGGGGGCTTCACATAGAGGTGCAGGAACACAACACAACACCAAGAGGGATGAGAAGTATCCATATGCACCACCTAAAAAAACCTTGATGCACACATGATGCAAAATACAAGCAAATTCCAAGCTCAATGAAGAGGTGTAGGGGATGAAAAGACCAAATAAAGGGGTGAGGAACACCCATGAATAGGCATTAATCAAACACAAATAGCACATAGATCAATAAAATAATAGGAGGTGAACTTAATTCTCATTAATTTCCTAGGACTTAGCCAATACAATAACTCATGGATGGCAAATTTTGGTAGTGTAAGGCTACTAAAATATGTCAACCCTTTTACAATGGAAGAACCAAGATTTTATAGAAGATAAATCTAGTTTCACAATAAATGCACCACTTGGGTGATGGGTGAAACATTTAATGTATTTATAGTACTATGGCCATGCTTTTCAAAATATTCTCAATGATTAGACCTAAGATGATGAGAGGATCACTTTTGGATGCTTGTGCATTAGAAACTAGAATATTTCCCTATCAGTGTTAGAGGATGGTGGGTAGTTCAAATACCAATGCCAAGTAGTTGTTCTTGTATTTAATTCTAACAACACCTTGAGTTCATCTCAAATACCTATAATGGTCTTAATTAACTCTACCAAACTCCTGACATAGGAGTGGCATATGTATAACACATGGATGGTTGGTGCTTGTTCTAGGCAACTGAAAACTTCCTTCTGCTAGCGTGAATCATTATTTCCCTACTGTATAGATCTATGCCCCTAGTTTAGGCTTAAGCATAGATGGGAAGCATATGTGCTTCTTTTACCTGAAGTGCCTGACACTTTATAGCTATGTTAACCCTTTGTATGATCTTGAGAGGCCTTGCATGAACTAGGGAGTGAATTAGAATTCAACACTTATGGTGACCTTTGTGAGCTGTTTGCCTACTAAGTAGGGATCCAATATCCTTTGAGTAATTCATTGGTTATAGAATATTTAAAACTTACAAATCCTTTAATTGTGAATGTAGCATCTACACACCCATGATTTTAAATGAGCTAAGGTTCACCTTAAAAAATAGAGAACTATACCAAGGTGCTTAGAAGAAAGAAACTAAGCTAAGAAACACTATGTATGAGAGTTTTGAGAGATTCAAACTATTCTAAGACAATGGTGAAAAAAGTACACCTTTAAGAAAATAAAATCAACTACTCTACTTATTTAAAATTGTATATGAAGAGTTAATGGAGATAGTGCTTGAGATGAATCCCATTAACTAGGATAGGTAACTCTTCTCCATTCATTCTACCAAGTAAGAAGGTGTTGGATGGATTGCAACTCATGATGGTCTACAAACCACTCCATAATGCATTGAACTTAGTGTGTCTTCTAGATTTTTGTCTATCTACATCTCATTTTATCACTAAATCCCATACTTTAAAACTTTTGATGCCAGCCTTCTTGTCAAAGGCCCTCTTAGTCTATGCATATTGAATCTTGATGGTATGCACAACTTACACTCTAGTTTCTTAAAGCTCCATGAGTTATACCATTCTTTATTCAAGGGGATAACTCTCAAGTAGCTCTAACTAGTATGTGGGTTCTAATGAAGGCAACTTGAGGGATGTTGGTAACCTAGCTTTCCTTCCATACACTAGTATGAAGGGTGAGATTCCTAATACTCTTTTGAGCATGATCTTATCATTCCAAAGAGTGGTTCTGAGCTTACTATGCCAAGCTCACGGATTATATTCTAGAGTCCTCTTTATGATGTAAATCAATTTCTTGTTAGTAGACTCGGATAAATTGTTACACCAGGGGTAATAGTTTGATGAGGCACTTAAGTAGATGTTATGCTTGATGGCACATTCACAGAACTTGGTCCCAAGGAAAGCTAACATATTATCAAATACAATGGTGGTAAGAACATCAAATATTAATACAATACCATCATAGAAACTCAAGATGGATGTCTCATTAGCTTCTTTGAGTATAACCACCTCTATCCACCTTTTGAAATAGTTAGTGGCTGTTAGGATCCACGTGTGCCCATCATTTAATGATGGGTCAATCATGCCTATGAAATCTAGGCCCCACTATGTAAAGGGTTGATTAGCTTGGATTGAGTATAGTGGTAAGGCTATACGCCTTTGTTTACCTATAAAGAAGGTGTATTTATTTTAAGCTCGCATTTATGCATGCATATCTTTGAATAGATTTGGCCAAAAATAACTAGTTCACATGATCTTCACAATAGTGCTCTTAAGTGAATAATGGATTCTTGAAAGGTAATCATGGAATTATTTAAGGATTATACCTACTTGTTCTGGCTCTATGAACCTCAAGATGACCCCATTGAGATCCTTTTAGAAAATCACACCTCCTACTAGCACATAAAGAATGGATTGCAAAAAAAATTGTATGCACTTGGCTTTATTGAGACTAGGCAAATATACATTGTGCCAAAGGAAGGTATTCACATCTTGTACCTAGTTAGTAGCAGCTTGTTCATTTTCATGCTCTTCCTTATGTGATACTAAGACCGTATCATCTTCTGACCTTGCTACTTCTTCCAACTACTCATGTAGTCCCTTTCCTCAAACTAGCTTGGTGACTTAGATGTCTATGTCATACTCCATCACTTTAGTTATCCAAATAGCCATTTTATCATAGATGTCCCTTTTAAACAAGAATCCTTTGATGCCCACATGCATGACCATAATCTAGATCTTATTTTTGGAGAGTATGTAGCTATATTTCTTTAGTGCCCTTACAACTGTGAGTGTGTGATTCTCCATGAACCTATAGTGTAACTCATAATCCTTCATTTCCTAGATAAAGAAGGTGATTGGTTAATTTAGATGCTTTTTTTAATTACATCAAGATGGTTGAGATGCCTTTAGCTCCACCAAATGAATAAAGGATGGAATCTTTACTATAATCTAGTTTAATCAAGGTGGGAGCTTGTCTTATGGCACACTTTATGGCCTCAAAACTATCCTTACCTTCCCACATCCAACTGATTACAATGTTATTCTTTAGCATTTTAGTGAGAGGATCAATTAGGATGGTGAAGCTAGTCACAAACTTTATCACAATGTTGATTCTCCCCATGAAACTCTAGAGAATATTTTTATGGCTTGGAAGGGGAAGAGTTGAGATAACCTTGACTCGCTCTAGATCAATTATGAGTCCATATTTAGAAATAATGTGCCTGAGGAGGGTGCCCTCATAAAATAAAAAGATGCATTTACTTGGGTTTAGAGATATTATAAACTCATGACATTTATATAAAACTTTCTTTAGGTGATCCAAGTGATCCTTCACATACTTGGAGAAAATAGTTGCATCATCAAGGTAAACCAAGATGATCTTATTAATGAGCTCTTTAAATGGCATATTCATGGCTCTTTAGAAGGTTGTTCTTGCATTAATTAGGTCAAAAGGCATGCACTGATATGCATAGGTTCCCCACTTAGTGGTGAATGTGGTCTTTTATTGATCACACTCTTGCACTTGAATCTAGTTATAGCTAGAATAACCATCCAGCAATGAAAATCTCTCTGCCCCTATGACCATTTACAAGATTTGCTCCATGGGTGGAAAAGGATAGTGGTATTTATGGGAAGCCTTATTTAGGTACCTAAAGTCCACATAGAGATGTATCTCCCCTTTTTTCTATTGTATTGGTACCAAATTGGTGACCCACAAAGAGTGTTTGGTAGGAAGTATTATATTGGCCTCAATTAGCTTGGAGAGCTCCTTGTACATCAATTGCTCCAATTTTGGGTTGATTGGTCTTTACTTTTGGTACATGAGTTGTGTGCCTAGATCTATTTCAATTATGTGTTATGAGATTCCTAGATCAAAACCTCTAAGATCGTTATAGCTCCATGTGAAAATCTCATCCTATCTCCTATTGAGTTGAATGAAGTTTTCAATTTCTAGTGTAGAGCACACCCTATTGGCCTTAAGAGTTTTTCCCACTGAGATGTTTATAGGCATAAATATGTCTTTCTTAGCTATCATGCTATGCCTTTATCCTCTAAATTAGTCATTATAATCCAAGATAATTTCTAAGGTGACTAGTTCTTTTGGTAATTTGTTCCCCTTTAGCTAAATGACTTGTTCTTCATATTAGGTTTACATCTACATTTGGTTCATAGTGCAAAACTCTGCTTGATATTGAAGGAAATTAATAATTTTATTATCACTATTAAATACTTGCTAATTTTATACATTATTTGGGATTAATAGTCTAACCACTAGCTTGATAGGCTGTTTAAACTCTTTCATTATATTACATGGAATGTCATATTGCACACCCACAATTGCTAGCATATTTACATCTATATTTTGTGCTCTTAGAATAGAGGTGATATTGAAAGCATCAAAACCTTTTATCATATCCCATAATCTATGTTTATATGCTTTCATCAAGCCATTCCTAGTGATACTTTGTGCCCTAACTTGATTTACCATTAGCTCACTATCACCTAGTGCTTGCAGTGCTTTGATTCCTTTTTTAATGCTAGTTGAAGGCCTTGAATAATTGCCTCATAATTAACAACATTATTTGTATAAGTGAACTATAGTCTATAGGCATGGAAATATTTTTCCTTTTAGGGAAAGACTAATATGATGCTAGCTCCTATGCCATTCTTGCTCTAGGAGTTATCGAAGTATAGCTACCATATGCCTTTACGATTCTCATGTGCCTTCATGGGTTCAGGCAACATAAGGTTATCCTCGATGATGCAATATGTGCCAATCCCTATCTATGAAATATCATATGGGTCACACTCAAAGATTTCATGCACCCATTCATCTAATAAGTTAACTAGTGTTTCCTCTAATGGTGTTGTGACCTCATGGAGAATTAGATCCTCCTCTTGGTCGAACATCACACAATTTTTCTCAACTAGTTTAGGAGTGTATGACTTGACATAGATTTTGAAGATAAGCTCTACCCTGATGGTTAATTTTGTTTCATATCTAGTCCTTAACAATATATATGACCAATCTAAAGACAAATACCTACCCATCTTTATTGTGAAGTCTTAAGAGAGACAAAGGGGCAAAATAGGGAGGAAAGTCGATGACAGTGATGTCCTATGTGATAGAAAGGATTTGACACACATATAGAATTAAATTTAAGTCCTTGATTACATTTATATCCTTGATTATTATACCATGAATTTGGACCACTCCTTAATAAAAAGTGGTATACATAATTTTGAGCATGTCTTCTATCTTCTTTAGCATTACTGAGCTACTTATGTTAGAGTCTATCATACAATTATGTACTAGATGTTGGTCGGTGATCAAAGAGACATGGAATGGGGGTGGCTTACTACTAAAATTATACACATGTACTTCCTATTTTGGTTGGCATAATATTATATAAGTGATGAACATTGGCTGGGGTGCTTGACACTTTTGGAATCCCTTCAGTGCATCTTGAAGCAAATTTTGTTGGGATGGAATGGTAAGCGCATCATACATTATGACATTGAGGTTAGTCCTCTAAGTTTGTTATACTATGTTGAAAGGGGGTGGGGACCCCTTTGATTGTGTTTTTGAGGGGATTATTTCTTCTAAATTCAATGCACTAATTTGAAGTGGTCCCTATTCCTATGCAAATTTTTTTGGGCATAACGGTTGCATGGGTGTTTTAACCTATGTACCTACATGATTGACTTGGTTTGTATAATAAGTGGACCCTAAAATTGGCATAGCCACCTTTATGGCTTTTCTCTTTGAATCTTGTATTGAAATAAACTAGGGTGCCTTGCTTACTAGGTGCACTAGCCTCATTTATATAACCAAAGTCCTCTTCTTGTGAATTTACAAAGGTAGACCCATCCTATGGGTGAACTAGTACTTGGGTCTCTTCCATTTATGGAGTTGTGCTAGTCATTTTCTCTTGTAGCTATGCCATGTCCTAAATCATAATCATTTAGTTTAGGATACCATTTTCACAAGTAGCTTGATCATGTGACTGGTTACATGGAACGCACCACTTAGAATCATGTGCAAGATTGCTTTGTGTTAGAATAAAATATTTAGAGGTGCTAGCAACATCATTTTTATATACATAGGGTGCTCTATTATAGGTGATATAGTTTTGAATTTTCACATTGCCTTGATAGGGAGGCCTATTTGACTTGTATTGATTTTTGTAAGGATGATATTTGGGGTACTGTGCTTGTTGTATTTTGAGGGAAACTAACTCTTTCTCAAAATTTGTAATAGTGCTTTCACTTCATGTAGTTCATTGGAAAGAGTAGAGTGAAAAGTAGGTGGGATCACTATAATAGGGACAAGTGCTATCATGGGTTGTGAAGTTAATGGATTAGGATGAGGCTTTACAAATATAGGCATAGGGGGTCTAGGCGTAATCTTGCATTTTTAGATTAAACAATTCCCGATACACACAACTACTTAATAGACATTAAGGAAAACTATTCCTCCCATAGATTAAATCATTACTACAATATTAACATTAAGAGATTTTAGTAAATACAAGAATACAATGTTAGGAGATGGCTTACATAGTGCATGGATTCTATCCTAGACACTCTAGAATCTAAAATTGAAGTCAACCATCATTTTGTGTGGTGTTCATTTTATAGTCATGAGCTACTCTATTAGGGACAAATGGTCACTCCAGTCCTTGAATTGCATACATAACTCCTCACCAAGATCATTCCAATTTTTAATGGAGTTTGGTTGTAAGCCTTGGTACCATTGAAGACATTTTCCCTTCAAATAAGAAGCTAGTAATCTGACTGCAACATTTCCATAGGTGACATGGTGTACTACATAGATATTTATGATATCTTGGATATGCTCTATAGGGGAGATCAAATTATCACCTATGAAATAAGATAGGCTCTTGAGAGTAAACACCAAAATGTCATCATACTATGTTAGGACTAATGGAATACCCCCATTAAAGGGTATAAATACATGATTCTTTGGTATAGCCATGAATGGGATGGGGAATATACTTTACCTAGAATAGAACCTTTCAAATGATGGTGTGGATTAGGTTCTAGATGGAGACTGACTTGCACTATGCCTTCTAATAAGGGATGAAGATGCTCTAACTCTCCTTCTTCTAGATGGCACTAGAAGCTCATTGAAATGGAAATTAATGCCTCTTGTATATGACCTTGTTATTTTTGGCATGTAAATAGGGATACTATCCTTCACAAACCAGAGATGTTGGGAGTTGCTAGGTTCTCTTGTTTAATGTCTATTATACTTGAGGGCTAAAGAAAGCACTAATTATTTAGATTTTACAATTGGTCCCATTGGATATGCTAGAAACTATTATCATTCAAAATGTGTACCCATGGAATGATCTATGGTATAGGAACATTGCAGTGGGGAGACCAGACATAAGGACTTAGCATGGGGTAGACAAAAACAAGGTGTTGGGTGCATAAGTATTACTATGTAGCTATGTGTGTGATAATCAACTATCTCACCACAATGATGTAAACATCTACAAGATTTAAGACCCTTTCACTCCTTAGGATGAGTCTCTAGATTAGGCTGGATTCCTTTTATTCTAAGTGCACCTAGTTTAAAACTAGCACATAATCTTAAAGAGTATAAAGGTAACCTACCGCTAGTATAAACATAATAACTTCAAGAGAAAGGGAGGGAAAAGGTAAGATAATTCATGAAACAAAAGGGGTGATGCACCTAAAATAGAGTGAGTGCTTATACTACTGTAAGCATGCTATAGAGGCTTGAGAATAAGATAATTTCCATAGAAATTTTTCCAAGGATATTTTTCATGTAGGGAAATTCACATATAGGCACAAGAACACAATGCAAACCCAAGAGGGATGAGAAATATCCATAGATGACACCTACATAGACCTTTATGCACACAAGATGTAAACTACAAGCAAATTCTAAGTTTAACAAAGAGGTGAAGGGTATGAAAAGACCAAAGAAAAGGGTGAGGAGCACCCACGAATAGACATCAATCAAACATAAAGAGCACATAAATTAGTAGAATAATAGAAGGAGGTGAACTTAATTCTCATTAATTTTGTAGGACTTAGATAATACAAGAACTCATGGAGGGCAAATTTTGGTAGCGTAAGGCTACTAAAATGTGTCGACCCTTTTATAATGGAAAAATGAAGATTTTATAGAAAATCAAGATAGTTTAACAATAAATGTGCCACTTGGTCTATAGGTGAAACATTTAATGAATTTATGGTGACATGGCCATGATTTTTGAATTCTAGTCAATGATTAGACTTAGGATAATGATAGGATCACTTTTGGATGCATGTGCATTAGAAACTAGAATATTTCCCTATCAGTGTTAGAGGATGGTGTGTACTTCAAATCCTAATGCTAGGTAGCCACTCTCATAGTTAATTCTAACAGAACCTCAAGTTCATCTCAACTACCTCTAATAGCCTTAATTGACTCTGTGAACCTCTTGACACAAGAGTGGCATGGGTGTGACACATGGATGGTTAGAGCTTGTTCTATGTAGCTAAAACTTCCTTAAGTTGGTGTGAATCATTATTACCCTACTACATAGATCTATTCCTCTATTTTAGGCTTGGGCATAGATGAGAAGCATTTATGCTTCTTCTACCTAAAGTGTTTGGGACCTTGCAACTGCACTAACCCTTTGTATGATCTTGGGAGGCCTTATGCCAACTAGGGAGTGACTTAGAAGTAAATAGTTCCATGCAACTCATCTATAGTGAGCTTATCTAGATCTCTTGATTCCTGTATTATAGATATTTTAGAATCATACCTTGATTGCAAAGATCTTAATACCTTTTTGACAATGATTTATTCTTTCATTTCTTCTCTGAGGCCTCAAATTGTATTAACTATTTCATCTACCCTAAGAAGGTAGTTTACAATATTCTCCTCTTCATCTATTTTCAAACTTTTGAACTGGCCTCTATATGTTTGTAGCTTGGCCTGATTTACCTTGTCATCTCCTTCATAGATGCTCTTTAGTTTGTTCCATAATTATTGAGTATTTTGATAATGCATCACTTTGACAAACTCTAATTTGGACAATCCATAGAGAATAGAATTATTTGTCTTGGCATTACTCTCATATGCTTTCTTTGAAGCCTAACCTGTAGTATTTGTAGTACGGATTGTATATCCATTTAATACAAACATCCATACATGAAACCATGAGGATAAGTATTCTTCCATTCTTATGCTCTAGAATGCATAGTTAGATTGATCAAAGAGAGGTGCTTTGTTTGATGAAGATCCTTCTTTACTAGTTATTTGTATTCCCTATTCCAAGATATACCTAAGTTGATTAAGTATCTTTCAAGGAACCCTAGGCTCTGATACCAATTATTGGAACATAACTATCTACTGAGAGAGGGTGAATTGATAGATCAACTAAAACTAGTCCTTTAATCCTTTTAAAGCAAATTCAAAAGCATATTCAGATTAAAATATGAATGTAGAGATCACATACATACATAAATACACATGACACTAGATTTATTTAGGGAAAACCTAAAGGGAAACACCAAAGTGAGAATAGCTGCTAGAATCCACTATTCTAATTCAACCTCATAGTTTAAAGCCTCACTAGAAAAATTTCATTGGTTACATTTAATGACACCAATCCAAAGGAGACACCAATCCCCTATTTTAAGAACACCAACTCTAAGGAAGAACCAACTCCCTAACTGATCACCAACTTATCTTAACCTCACTGGTTACAATGTTTATGGGCACTAACCAAAGGAGACACCAATCCCCTAATTGAGCACCAACTTAGCTTGTCTGATGGTACTGATCAATTAGATCTATGGAGCTACAAATCCAATGTACATAATATATTCATAAATGAATCCAAATCTATTCTCTTTGTTACAAGTCAAATATGTAATTGCTTATTCTTTGCACATTCTCTATGTGTGCCTTTCTTCATCTATACCCCTTTGTATCTATGTCTAAATATGTATCTATTTGACAAAATTCATATCTCTCTTACTCTGATCCTCTATGCCACTATTTTTGTGTTTGACACTCTTCAATAGTAGTTCATGTTATTTACACTTCTACCTCTATGTCTATATTTTTTATTTAACACAATTCCAATAGTTACAGCTCACTTTTCCATTGACCTAGATATCATATTTATAAATAAATGATCTAAGGGTTCATATATTCTATGTGTTCACACTTGTACTCTAACACATCATGCTCTATTCTAAACTCTAGTTCATTATGACTTGAACTGTAAGTTTCCCACATCTTGATTCCATGCATCATGATATAATTCTAGGTCTATTTACTATCTATAACATCTGATAGACGCAAGTTTTGATGTATAGGCTCTTTAATGTAGATTTAATTAGTTGGATTGATCAATATCATTATCTATGTTGAGATTCATGGCTTACACATAAGTTATCGTATGTTACCATTTGTATTTAAACACTTTAAATACTAGCCTTTGATCTGCTTATTCATGCCATCTCCAAACCCTCTTTCTTCGTTATATCTTTTTATGTTATTGACATTTAATGTTCATTTATTTAAAATATGTCTATTGATCTCTAGATACTATCTTTCACATGTCATTATATCTCCAAATATGCACCTTCTTTATCTCTATCAAGATGTTAAATGTCAAACTCTTTATCCCCTTTTACTAATGTCTATATCTTTGGATCATTTTCGCTCCATTAATCTTCTTGAACCTAATTGATATTTAACTTGCCACTATGTTGATGAACATCAATCACTTTTTTACATTTGATTCCATTCACTCCATTAGATCTTTCTCATCCAAGATTCTACATGTTGTTAGATCTTCTAACAAGCTTGATCTTTA
Source organism: Torreya grandis (assembly GCA_037957365.1). Classification (NCBI taxonomy): domain Eukaryota; kingdom Viridiplantae; phylum Streptophyta; class Pinopsida; order Cupressales; family Taxaceae; genus Torreya; species Torreya grandis. The sequence continues at coordinate 4,898,399 of JARHVA010000478.1, forward strand.
TATCTGATAGGCTCACTCTCATTGATCCTTTATTTGATAGACACATGTGCTTATGACACTTGGCATTAATGCATTCACTTAGGGGGACCTTTGACACTTTAAATTTGTCATGATCCATTGGATATCCAATATTCAATTGAGCATGAGCCATTGATCTTCTTGACAAGCTCGATCATTAACTCTGACAAGCTTATGCTCATTAGGTCTCTATCTGACAAGATTTATGAATGTTGCACTTATCACTTTCACATTCACTCAAATAAATTTTTTAAAATTTGACTTTGATTCACTCTATTATATCATCTGTGTATGATGAAGCATAGGCCATTGATCAAGCTCAAACTTAATATAAAGTCTAAGACTTAGGAAATATTAAGTCCTCTGAATTAGTAATTGCTAGGTTGAGGGGTTAGTTTCAGAATGATGACAAAGGCTTAAGTTATAACTTAAGCTACCAGGTCTAGGCTATAGCTAATCACCATAAAAAGAGAAAGTTCCGATTTGACACCATGACATAAACCCTTAGGGTTTTACTGAGAAACACTATCTAGTTTGAGAGCAAAGATAGTTCATGATCCGTAAACACTAGTAGGAACTTCACTACTTTTTAAAAATGTTTTCCAAGGTCTCTTAAGTTCTCAATTCTATAATTTAAACCAAATTGGAAGTAGAAATTTCTCAACTTTTAAGATGTTGGAATGATTAAAAATTGATGAAAATCTGATCTAAATCAAGTTTCAAAACTGAAATAAAGGTGAAATGAAATTTCACATCCATTATCCATTGAAACCGTCAAATTTTACCAAATTCCTGATTTTATCCAATTTCTCTTAAATGATCAAATGATTAATTTTTGCATTCTAATTAAAATCAAAATTATAATCTACAAATTAACTAAAATTGGAATGCAAAAATGAATTCTAAGATCAAAACATAGAAATTATTTACGGGGTTCAAAATTCCTACGCCCTCGAGTTCTTATCGAACCGATCCATTAATGTTGATAAATTTTGAAAGATAAAATAATAATTAGAACCAAAAAAATAGATCTACTCTCTATAAAAATAGTGTTTCAGACCTTTGAAAGGCCTTGGTTGACACAACACGTCCTTCACCTTCCTGAATCACACGCAGAGGCTTCTCCAAATCAAAATTGGCAACTTACGTAGCTCAAAATGACATCATAAATTCTCAAAAATGGGAAAATGAATATACTTCATAGAGCATATCAAAATTATAAACAACTTTGTAGTTTACTCCGAGCTCTGGTTTGGCCTCTAAGGGCTCCAAAATGTCCAAATACAACAAGCTAGTCTATATTCTCCCTTACACAGTCGGCTAAATGGTTTCAATCAAATAAAATTTCATGGCTTATATATCATTTGTAAACCCATAGCATAAGTGGACAAGGCTTATCATTTTTACATGATGGGTCAAGAGTTCAAGTCTCCAACCTTCTATTTAGGTGCTTTACTTATCTATTATCCCACATTGGCCAAATCAAAATGGCTTTCATGCTTTAAAAAGGTAAGCGGCCTCCTTACATAATGTTGACACCCCTTTTGGTGGGCTTGAGGTGCTTAACATAGCATGGGTTCATTGGTTCAAGTTCCACATTTAGCATTTGGTTCATTGGTACAAGTACCAACTTAGTCTCTATGTTATCTTTGAACAAATCCATCAACTTAGACATGCATATGGCTCGATCTTCAAGCTTATCTTAGCTCTCTTCAATTCTCAAGACATGTGGAAGGATTGACTCAGTAGGAGATGTTGGAAGATAATCACGAGCTAGGATAACTCAACCTTTCTCATGGTTTCTAATGCGTGGCATGTGTGTGTTCTCCATGTGGTTGTGCGTGGTAAGTAAAATATTACCAAGGAGAATTACATAACATTTTAAAACATATAATTCAAATACAGTGCATTATCTGTACACACTGTTAAAGACAAAAATCACCCAAATTTTTGGACATCCATTTACTACCATGTGTCACCCCCTAATTGGACCACTTGGCATGTCCACATTGTCCCACGTCATCTTGCGACACCACATTTTTTACTATCAAACCATAACTTCAGCAGCCTATAACTTTTGCATACGGTGTCCATTTTGCAAATCGTGAAAAGTGCCAAAAAGCTCTCAATGAGATCTACACTGTGTAATTGGTTTCATCATGACTTGGAAAATTTTTCCAAACTAAAATCTGGATACACCTCCCTACAAAAGAGGTTTTGGTTTCCAAAAGTCTATTATCCCCTGAAAATGGATAATTGGTCTACTGCATCACATCAAACAGAACCCAATCATAGAAAGAGATAAGCATTGGCAAAATAAATGATTCAAAACTCAACTGAAAATTCCTTCAAATGACATGAGTTAAGGAATCTACAACTATCAATAAACTGATTACAACATACCAAATTTGTTTGCCCATGTCACATCCTATAAAGCAGTGAACTGTCAATAACTGAAACAATTCCCAATTTAACTACAAAACAAGTTTGTTAATGCCAACAACATACAATAAATGTGGACATGTTGCAATATAATTCCCTGGTATGGGACTTATATGCTAAGCAAATGCAAACAACATCAAGTGTATATTGCCTAACATTTCAAACATGCCCATAGGGTCTTACAATGCATCTATACATCCATGTGTCAAAAATAGATACATTCAAAATAGTATTAAAATAAATGTTGTAAGGAATTAACTCAACCTAAAACATGCATTCTGATTTTATCTCCAACTGATCAAATGAGTTCAAGTCCTCTAGACAACTCACACAACATAAATAGGAGATTCCAAAACATAGAGCTATTCAACATGAGAATTGAAATACTTCGAATGATGAACCTATCTCAAAGTGTTCTCACATGCTCTACTAATGCATCATCAAAGCTTGTTCTTTCCCTTAACAGAATTCTTAACAATGCTTTGACAAACAAGTGCATTATTAATCCACTTAATCAAATTTTCTACCTAGTTAACTTGATTTCCTTAGTGGATTCCTTAACATCATTATGGATTGATTTAACTTCATTGACCTTATTAATAGGTTGATAAATCATCTTAGTTCTACCATGTTTAGTATGAGAAGATGATTGAAGTTTAAGACATTAATTAATCTGATGTCCACTCATATTACAATGAGTGCAAACAACCTTCTTAGGTGAGGTCTCCCTTTTACCTCTTCTCGCATTGCCATGACGAGATTGGTTCTTAACACCTACAATATGCTTAATCATAACATGCCTCTTCCAACAAAATGCAACACTATGGTTATGCATCCCACAAAAAGTGAAAGGGAAGGATTGCATCATCTTCTGAATGTTGAATCCAAATTTTTTAAACATAAAAAGTGGATCAGAAGATTTAGTGCTAACTCTAGTTTAGGAACTAGCAGGTGGAATTTCAATACCTTTTTTATGTTCCTTCTTACACTATACATGCTCTACTAGTGGCCTCAGTCCTTTGCTATTAGAAGCTTATCTTCCTTTATCCATGGAGGAAGTTTCTCCAATTTTCACCTGCTCACTAGTGTAACCCAAACCTGCATGAAGAAATCTATGCTCTACTTATATTGGGTTAGTAATTCCTTGGCCATCTCGACCAAGACCTCTTCCATTAAAGCCTATTTTCATCAACAATTTGGATCCTATACCCTTAGTGTGTTGTTCAAAACCACCAAAAACATCATTACTTGAATCCAAATTTGAATGAAAAGAAGAAGATGAATTACTTGGTGAATAACTTATAGTGCGCTCAGTCATAGTTTCTGCATCCAAAGTAGAAGGTATGGCCTTCTTTGGTTCACCACACTACAATTTGATAAAGATCTCATCCTTAGATTCAAGCTTAAATTTCAAACTTGCAATCTCCTCATCCAAAGAGTACAATCTTGCTCTCAAGAAAATATTCTCTTCTTGGATCTGTTGGTTATATGATTCAAGCTCATCAACCTTGGCTTTATGTGACAACTTGCCCATGGTTTCCTATAAACACATTGATTTCACAACTACACACTATAATCTAATCAAGTGATATTAAAAACCAATAAATTGAAAACAACTGTCAAATCACAATCAGAAGTTATCCTAGCTTTCTAACTACTCTGATACCAAAATTTGATCCGTCAACACTAGTAGGAACTTCACTACTTTTTAAAAATGTTTACCAAGATCTCTTAAGTTATCAATTCCATAATTTAAATTGAATTGGAATCAAAAATTTCTTAACTTTTAAGATGTTGGAATGATTAAAAACTAATGAAAATCTGATCCAAATTGAGTTTCAAAACTGAAATAAAGGTGAAATGAAAGTTCACATCCATTATCCATTGAAACTATCAGATTTTACCAAATTCCTAATTTTATCCAATTTCCTGTAAATGATCAAATGATTAATTTTTTCATTCTGATTAAAATCTAAATTATAATATGCAAATTAACTGAAACTAAAATGCAAAAATGAATTCTAAGATCAAAACACAGAAATTGTTTATGGCGTTTGGAATTCCTACGTCCTCGGGTTCTTATCAAACTGATCCATTAATGTTGCTAAATTTTTCAAGCTAAAATAATACTTAAAATCAACAAAATAGATCTACTCTCTGCAAAAATAGTGTTTTAGACCTTCAAAAGACATTGGCTGACTCAACACGTCCTTCACCTTCCTGAATCACACACAGAGGCTTCTCCAAATCAAAATCAGAAACTTTTATAACTCAAAATGACATCGTCAATTCTCCAAAATGGGAAAATGAATATACTTCACAAAGCGTATCAGAATTCTAAACAACTTTGTAGTTTACTCCAATCTCCGGGTCGGCCTCTAAGGGCTCCAAAATGACCAAATACAACAAACTGGTCTATATTCTCCCTTACATAGTCGGCTGAATGGTTTCAATCAAATAAAATTTCATGGCTTATATATCATTTTTAAGCCCATGGCATAAGTGGTCAAGGCTTATCATTTTTACACGATGGGTCAAGAGTTCAAGTCTCCAACCTTCTATTTAGGTGTTTTACTTATCTATTATCCCACATTGGCCAAATCAAAATGGCTTTCATGCTTTAAAAAGGTAAGAGGCCTCCTTGCATAATGCCGACACCCCTTTTGGTGGGCTTGAGGTGCTTAACATAGCACAAGTTCATTGGTTCAAGTTCCACATTTAGCATTTGGTTCATTGGTACAAGTACCAACTTAGTCTCTATGTTATCTTTGAACAAATCCACCAACTTAGACATGCATATGGTTCGATCTTTGAGCTTATCTTAGCTGTCTTCAATTCTCAAGACATGTGGAAGGATTGACTCAGCACAAGATGTTGGAAGATGATCACGAGCTAGGATAACTCAGTCTTTCTCATGGTTTCCAATGCGTGGCATGTGTGTGTTCTCCATGTGGCTATGTGTGGTAAGTAAAATATTACCAAGGAGAATTACATAACATTTTAAACCATATAATTCAAATACAATGCATTACCCATACACGCTGTCAAATACAAAAATCACCCAAATTTTTGGACATCCATTTACTGCCACATGTCACCCCCTGATTGAACCACTTGGCATGTCCACATTGTGCCATGTCATCTTACGACACCACATTTTTTGCTATCGAACTAGAACTTTAGCAGCCTACAACTTTTGCATACAATGTCCATTTTGTAAATAGTGAAAAGTGCCAAAAAGCTCTTGATGATCTCTACGCTATGCAATTGGTTTCATCACGACTTGGAAATTTTTTTGGAACTAAACTCTGGATCAATTCAATTATGAGCTCATTCTTTCTCAATTAAACCTGTAATCCATATATTACAAATGTTCATAGATGAGCTTTGTAAAAGCATGACAACTTTGCATGACATTGTAAATATTTTGTCAAAGTATGGAGACCATCTCAATTATTCTTGGAAGGCTAACTTTACACCTACATAACTCTTATCATGCTTAGTTACATGGCCTAAAAATTAGTACATATGATCCTCTTATATAGGGGATTTTATCCATATATCCATTTGCTCTTGAAGTTTTCATACGTGAAAGATATGACATCATAAAAATTCCTTTGAGATTTTTATTTCAAACCACAAATTTGACTAAGTGTTGGAAAACACTATCAAAATGCCTTGGAGTCCTAATTTTCTCAAGCATATCTTTTTTCATGCTATGTTGCATGACCTAAGATTTAGCATATGTAAACTAGGCACAAAAATGAATAGATCCATGTCATCATTTTGTCCTAAAACCTACATGTGTGAAAACACTAACCTCATTGATATGATTACTTGGCTCTGTTTATCCCTTTTTCAAATTTGGCTAAGTGTAGAAACTTAATAAATTTTGCCTTAGTAGCCAACTTTGCATCCCCATATCTTTAACTATGCTTCATATCATGGCTTCAAATCTGGTGCATAACAACTAGGGACTAATGCGATCACAACCATATGACCAGATACCCCATAATAATTTGCACATGGCAATGGTGACATTAGCAAAATGCCTTCTCATCTTCTTTGTCATAGACCCAAAATATCTAGATGAATAATATGAGGAACCAGATGAATTTGACTCATGATTTAAGTACTCTAATCATCCTTGACTCTTGATAATATGACTAGAAAATCCTCAAATCACCATACTTTTCCCTAAGCCTCAATGACATCCATAATATCCCTTTTGACATCAATGGCATGCTCATAATGTCCCTTTAGACATCAATGGCAATCACATTTCTAGCACTCAAATTTAGTGATATGTGCCCATGTCCCTTGTATTGTTTCCCCTTGACTTATTTTACATGCCTCATGTGTTTATATTTATGCTTTTTTATATGCATCATGGCTATGACCCTTGTATTTGCTTGGTACACACACCAGTTTTTGATGACATGAGGGACCTCATGAATTTACCCTTCCTACTTGGGTGTCATGATGGACATTATACTCCATCCCCCTAGGTAGTTACTCAAAAAAAATTTATACACAGTGATACCATTTTACAATTATATATACAACATACATTTTAGATTACATACTTATGCTAAGATTCTTTTACATTCTGATGTTATGGTTGCATAGTATATTAGACTCACGTAATTATCATATATGTTATGGATAACATATTTTGTAGAGCTATTTTTTTTAGGATAGTTCTTGCATAGGTCAAAAACTACATTCAAAACAAGGGACATTCACATGGTTTTTTCATAGATTTCAGGGTCTTACATTGCATTCATAGAGCATTTTTAGCACACAAGCTCAGTTTCAAGAAATCAGACATAGGAAAAAATAGAGACTTAGAAAGTAGTTCAGTAACTCAGATTTCAAACCAAATAGACATTATTTTCTAGATTGGGACACCAGTGCCACATGGCACTACTATCTAGTAGCCCTAATTTTAGGGCAATTCAAATTAGCCAAAATAATAAACTATGTGTAGTACAAGTTTACACAAACACAACTACATGTTTGATAGTTATGCTCAAATTTTGCTTAGATTCACACTAGTTCAGCATAGATTAGGTGAATCATGTGCAACATGGTTATTCCCACATATAGTTTAGATACTTAGATATAACTATTACAACTCAGTCTAGAATCAATATATTTAGATATTAGATTGGGGGCATATGTGTGGCACATAGTTTCCATATGCTTAGTTACACATAAGTTCATCATATAAAATGAAAAATTTTGTGTCAATTTATGCATTATATACACTTAAAATCATATTATAGGTTTTCACCAATTTCATGCCTTACTCCATCTATAGTGGTTGGCATTCTTGAGTGGTCCATAGATGCCTAATGTACCTGAGTGGCCATAGAGCTAACATACACTTCTTTTTATTTTATACTTCCTACTTGAGCCACATAGATATACATAGATATTCTATCACTTTTCATAGTTTAGTTTCATATGAATCTTCTACACAAGAGTGGGCAATGGTGGAGTCATATCCATATTCAGTTCTTGAGCCACCCACATGAGAGGGTTGGACACACTTTTAGTCCAATCCAAGCTAATCACATATCATGATCCACCAAGCATGGGTGGGTAATGATGGATTCAAAATTATATTGAGTTCTTAAACTACTCACACAAGAGTATTGATAAAGTTATCAACTCAATTCAAGGTATTCAATGATTTTGTCACTATATACATGCACACACATAGGTTGTCATTAAGTTCATGTATTGGTTTTCATACCCAATGAGGTGTATTTTTTCCTTTTCCTCTTTCCCATCTCTTTACTCATCTTTACTCTATAGATGCCTAATCTAGCCACAAATAACTTCTAATTAGGCTTTTGATCAATTCTTACTAAAATACACAATTTATCCTAAAAACACTAAAATGCATTAAATAAATTAAAATTGGCATACTCAAGTGTCAATTTTGGCTAGAGTATCATTAAATAGGGTAATGAAATTTATGGGCCAGCTAACTTTGATTAGATCATTCTAAGTCAAAATGTCAATTTTGCACCTAGACGCTTTGGATTTCTATTTCCTATCAAATCTCTTGCACAAGACATGTGATTTTGTTATTTGTTATTGGTAAACACTAAATGGGATAATGGATCCAATGCATCTGACATTGACTTCCAATTCTAATCTAGTCAAATTTTAGACCAATAACAAGTCATTCTGATAAAATTGAGTAATTTATGCATAAAGTGCTTAATATTGCTTAAGAGCTAGTTAAACCAAATTAGAGCCTAATTATAAACTCTATGGAAACTTGTTGAATACTTGTTTTTAGAAATGAATATTGAATATCTACATCATCAAGTGACCTCATTTATTGGGAAGACATCCCTAAGCCATAAATGCCATCAATATCAAGATTCAAGCCTCTCGTGCCTCATCAAAGCCCTCCATGCCTCTTAATTGATCCTCTGTCCCAATTATTGATGAGCCTATTTATAAATTTTAATTTCATAATTAGATTAATCCTTAGTCACACATCTTAACCTTGAGATGGATGGTTCAGGTTGATTCTACCCATTTTCAAAAATCTATAAATAGGAGGCCATGCTACATGAATTTTAAAGCTTGGATAATGCAAAGTTATAATGCACAAATTATTATAAAAGCCATTGCAATTAGTGTTATAATTCCAAAATACTAAGACAAGCTTCACACAAGCCAAGCCAAAGCTAAACATGGTGCCAAGAGGAGGTGGAAGATAGTCAAGCTCCATTACAATAGACCTTTTGAAGCACAAACCAAGTAAGCCAATCAAAGAACACTCTTGGAGCATCAAGGAAGGTAAGGAATGTGTGGTTCTTGCATTTTAGTTGTGTTTTGTTCATTTGATTTTCTTCACTAGGCTCCTCCTTTGAGATAGGCTTAAGATGTTAGCATTTAGTGTGTTTTATTTGATTTTGATTTCATTCACTAACACAATACTAATCTCCCCTTATTTTAATCCTATGTTCACATACTTAATTACTTCTTTATTCAACATAGTCTTTTACTTTTGATATATCTTAAGTAAGGACTGATTTATGCACATTTCAATGTAGGTCATGTTTTATATCATGTTTCATATAAGCATACCTAGATTCCTATACTCAGACTCAGCTACATGGGCTTCACTTCTTGAGTAAGTCTAGGTACACTTCTTTTTATTTTATACTAGTCATTTCACTTTTTTTGCATTTGTAGCATAAATGGGGAGGGGAATGTAATCATGTAAAAGTGTTATTTTGATGTTAAGAGTGTTAATTGAGATAACCTATTCCTAGCTTATCCCTAGACATATCCTATATCCCTTTATCACACTTTTATAACCTTTGTGCAGAACACAACTGTCTTTAGTCATCTAAAACACAATTTGGCCCTTAGTTCCCAATAGCTTTCTAGTTGGAGATTAGCACCACATTAAGGACACTAGAGCCACATGGTACTAGTGTCCCCAACATGGTACTAATGTCCCTTACCCTAACTCTCCTGAACAAATACATTTTTAAATGTTAAACCCTCCTAATGTTTCCCTAAACACATTTTATTATTTGCACAAGATAAAAAAACACTATAAATATAATACTCTTAAACTTATATCTACTAGATGGAAGAGATGTAAAAATCCTATTCAAATAAGAAACAAGTTGAACAATATCAAGGTTATTAATGCCTATTCTACCCTACTTATACATACTACCATCTACAACTACCCTAAGCCTAAATTTAAAAGATTTGCAATCTCAATCACACTCAAGGAATTCAAGACCACTATCATTCTAGCATTCACTTTTACTTTCATTATCACTTAGGTGGGATAAATACATTAAGCTTGATCCCTCCTCAGAGTATTGTTACGTAGGAAACTCTCTTCACAGTGGGATGTTGACAATGTCTGAATTTTCCTACTAATGAACACATATTTTTAGTTCATGTCATACTTATAAGTATGATTAAGTTTTGCATCATAAATCATATATTAAAATAATAGTACAAAGTTTTATATTTTATGTGCGTAGGAACAAAACCTAGAAACATAGGCATAGGTACACCTAGAATTTAGGAAAAATCCTACATAGAGGACACCAACACCATTTTTAGGACACTAAATCCATATGGTGTTAGTTTCCAAGAGAATATCTAAATTAAGGATCTTGTTAATGATACTCAGACCTATCCGTAACGTCATTTTTGGTACTCAGATCTTCTACATCAAGTGTTTTTTAGATAAGTCTCTATTTGCACATATTTATTACTATTTTTAAAAATTAAAATTAAGTCAAATTATAGAAAAAAACAATGGCTATTTATTTCATATTATTTCACTAATTTAGACAACTCAACCCTTTAATAAAACTTAGGTATTTACATTAATAAAACCCTAAAATGTTAAAACAATTGACAAGTCAAACTACATATCCATTTATACTAATCCATGTATGTGGTTGTATCTAATATTGGGTGTTTTATTATAAAATCATTTATGTCCATTCCCATTCATACCTACAAAGATAATACTATATAATGTGTGTGTGTGTGTGTGGATTTAATGGATCATATTGTCCCCTAATTCAATCCTTATTACATACCAAACCAAATTACATATCCGTTTATACCCATCCATGTATGTGGTTGTATCTAATGTTGGGTGTGCATTATGAAATCTTTTATATCCATCGAAAGAGCTAATATTATTATATTATTAACAACAAATACAACAACAAAAACAACATCAAAAATAATAATAATAATAATAATATTTTATTCACATAATGATACTTATTATTAATCATATTAGCATATTAAGGGCAATGTTGAATAGATAACTGTCATTAAAAATAATCATGACAAGTAGGGTAGACAATAAAATTTAGGCCTTGGACACAAGAACACCTACATAACACATAAAAATTGCATCTCCAGTTGGGATAAGTGTCATCAAAGTTTATTTTTTGTTTGCATATAATATTATTGAGACATGTATGGAATGGATCTCTCAAATAGTCTCCCACATTTTGATCCTTATTAAATAGAAAGTCAAACTAAATATCCATTTATACCCATCCATGTTTTTGGTTATATATAATTGTGGGTGTGCATTATAGAATCATTTATATCTACCCCCATGTAAAACTATAGATTTAATAATATTGCATATATTTTACACACACACACATTGGATCTCTCAAATAGTTTCCCCCATTTTGATCCTTATTAACTAGCAAGCCAAATTACATGGTCATCTATACCCATCCATGTATGTGGTTGTATCTAATAGTGGTTGTGCATTATGAAATCATTTATATCCATCCCCGTAGATAGCTACAGAGCTAAGACTATTATATGGGGATGGATACAAATTATTTCCTAATGCACACCCACCATCAAATACAACCACATATATTACAATAATATTTATAGTTATAAATATATAATTTATTCATCTATAAGACATACTATTTAATATTATAATATATTATATTTATAATTATTATATATATTTATATTCTATCACTGATTGAAGCCACACATTAGATTTAGATATATGTCACAATCAAATTAGTTCTCATGACATCCTCCCTCACTATTGACAATAGATGATGACCAATAAAATATGTCACCAAGTAGAAGATTATTGTTTAACCCTAAAATTGGATAAGGTGGATTATCCTAACCTTTTGTGGTATAAGGGTTAAGAACATAAAAATGACAATGCACAAGGATGCTAATTAGATCCACAATAGGCCAATTGGGTGGTAAACTCAAATATAAGCATACACTAAATTTATTATGCTAAGTATAGGTTAAATATATAAAGTAAAAACAATTTATGCATGTAAATGAAAAATAAGTAATATACTTAGCTGGTCTGATGCTAACATAGTACTAGATATAAAACAATTAGGAAATAGGTGGGAAGACAGTTCTAGAATAGTCATTAGATTTTGGATCTGACACTTCTAATACTCTAGACACTAACAATATCTTGGGATGGTTGAGTCAGTACTATTATATAGGTTTTACAAAAGCTTCTTAAATATAATAATTTCTTAAAATGGATGCATTCACCTAGATGCTTTTAGGTTTGACTTCACCTTCTTTCTGGTGCATTCAGATCTGGGTCATGGACTATCACTCCTCATTAGTTTGTAAAACCCTAGTTATTCATCTTTATTGTGACCTTGAGGGAAAAATGTGTTATTAAACAAATGGTGTTGACATTATCCCAAAGACACCTCTATTATTGTGTGTTACCTACATAGCCAATACTCCATTAGAGGGCCTTTGGATCATGTATTTCTTACCTACATGTCAGCTTATATGTGAATCATGCAATATTGTACAAAGTCAGTCCAACATTGACCTAGCTTGTAACTTATAAAATTAGGCTCTTGGGTTAGTCCTTTAGTAATTCAGAAGTATATATTTATTTTTCCTATGATTGGTGTAGTAATAGGGAAGCTTTTTAATACTTTATAGAGTGATTTTGATAATTTGACTTGGTCTCTTTGATCTTTTTCTATGTTTATGCTAGATGAGGAATGTATGAGGGTTCATCTTGTATTTATATCAATCAATTTAGAGTAATAACTCACATTAAAGCACTTAGGTTGACCATTATGATACATTTCATTTGAAAATTGGATGAATTTAGGGCACTAGACACTTGCGTTGGGCCATGACATTAACGAGGATGATAGTGTTTATCTTAGATGTTAGTGTCTAGGGAACAAGAAAACTAATATAGGTTTAGAACTTGTAGATATGGAATATAATTACATTTTAAGTATTTTTGGAAATATAGAAAGCTTGGGTTATTAACATAATATTAGTCATATTAAGAGATATAGGCCAAGTGAAATAGATAGAGCAAATGTGAAAATTGTGAAAGTGGAAAAGGTTCATAACTGAGAGGAACAACCAAGGTCTGAGATTACCAAGTGTATAAGACTAAGGTTCTATATAGTCCATAAATATTATGTACATCTATTCCATTTAATCTAGTGATGAATTTTCTAGTTTAAAGGAAAGGAATGCATACATGGGTGTGTATAACACACATTGTCTTTGCATGTGCCCAATTTGAGTGCTTTATTAGTGATTGGAATAAAACCAATATCATGTCACAATATATAATTAATATTTATAACTTGGGATTGAATGTAATTAAAATTGATTAAAACTAAAAGATCAAGGTTTGGGATTACACCTGTGTCATGTAACTGCCTTACCTATTGGTAAGTTGATTTGAAAATGATGTATCATTGTAAGGCTATGAAATTGAGATTAGGAAAAATATAGATAAATATTGAAAGTACATATATCTAATTATTTATATATATATATATATATATATATATATATATATATATATATATATATATATATATATATATATATTGAAAGGCACATGCCCCCAACCTTGGAACAAAAGTGAGTTGCCACTTGGGAGTTGAGATTAGCTCAACTTTGCAACTCAATGATACTTATAACTTGGTGAGGTTGGATGATACAATTAGGTCTAACATAAAAACTTGGAAAGATTGAGTGATTTTATCACCTCAAGCATACCAAAATGTGAACCAACTACTACAATAGATTGACTCAATAAAATTTGTAAAAGTTCATGGGGTATCAATATAAAAATATTTATGGTGTGGTAATAGTCCATAAAAGAGTTTTGGAATCTAAAAATGATTTGTATTTTGCAATATTAGGTGTACATTACATAGCATATACACCTTAGATATTTCTCATGCTAAAACTATGTATAAAAATGGTATCAATATATAAAATTCTTCCACAACTGTGAATCTAAATCATATAACTATGTGATTTAGCCAATTTAGAAGATTTTGTAAGTGTGGATAACATGTTTCCAAATCATGCCCCCACTATGTATGGATAAATATGAGAATGTATATAAGTACCAATGTGGAGAACATGTTTCCAAAACATACCCCCACTGTAGTGTAGATATGTTTAATAGTGAATAGATGTGGAGAACATGCTTCCAAAGCATGCCCCCACTAAATCTAAAAGTTATGAATATGTGGAAGCTATGCCAAAATGACATGTACCCACTAAATCTAAGAATTTATATACATATCATATATTGAATAAGTATGGAGAACATGCTTCCAAATCATGCCCCCACTGACTAGAAACTGTGTCAAGTGTGGAGAACATGTCTTTATGGCCCCCATTTAAGGCAAGGGAAAGATATGAACTAGTATCTACCCAACTTCAAAAGGATAAAAAATGTCTATAATCTATGAATGTAACCATGTATCATATAGAAGGGAAATGTATATGTTGATATATAATTGAAGCAAATAGAACCAATGTGATCATATGAATACCTAAGATGCATGATAAGGATCATGGTAATGTCTAGATAGTAATAGTACAATATCAACAAAAAAACAAGAAAACACACAAGAGCACTCAATCAAGTCAAAAGGCAATGTTCTAAGGAGACTGAAAATAAGGGGCATGTTCAAATGCCACACAATCAAAGGGACATGACTTAGTCAAATGTTTGAAAAGGCAAGGATGACATATTCATATGTCAATACAAAAAAATGACATACACAAATGTCAATGATAGCATATAGAGGCATGGGGATGCAAGAAAATGATCATATTCAAATTCTTGAACAAGTAATACAATAGCAAGGCAAGACACTCAAGGAAGTGCATAAAGTGTAAGAAACCAACATAAAAATGTGATAGTATCCTATGGATCAATGTGTTAGGAAAAAAATTTAAGTGTATAAATATAAAATATTGTGTTTATTATATAATTGCAGATGAAGGCATTATAAGTACGTATTTAAGCTCAAACATGATAATGTATATTGATCATCAAATCATATAACCCAAGTGTGTATCAAGACACAAGAAGCAAATTCCCCTAATGTCTATGTGACATGAGTAGAGGGATGGACTAACATTTGATAATAGGAATATATTGCATATTTATGTATGTTATAACACACTCAAGTAGAAGTGTGACACACATGTATATGTAGGAGTAACTAAGTATGACATCCATCAACATGGAACCAACACAAAGATGCCAAGGAGCTGATAGAACATGTAGGCACTGAAAGTACCTTTGGAGTTTTGAATTTTTCTTTATAGTTTTGGTATTTTTAGAATATTTGAAAAGTATAGTTAAGGAAGTCTGCATCATCAAAATATGTAAGGCCACTTGGAAAGGATTTTAAGATTTTTTTATATTAATACAGTGCTAACACTTCAATGTTTTTGTGTAATGGTTTACCTAAAGCTAATGGTTTAGGAAAACAATCATGTCCATCATGTTGTATGGAAAACTTTGTACCCATATTATGAAATTTTACACTATGTTTTTAGTATCTATCATAGTGTTCCACTAAAAAAGCCAAATTTGTCCAAACTGTAGTATTAAATGGGATTCATGTGATAATATCCATATAGTTTAAGCTTTGACATTTGGGCCATAAGTATTGGGTATCTGAATGTATTTTTGATATTCAAGACCCAAGGGAGAATATATTAGTTCATTTTTAGTATGTCCTAATCATGAAATAAAAGTAATATCACAAGTTGTATCATGCTTGTTTGGGTCAAACCCTAAATGGTGGTAAAATACCCCACCAATATTAGCAGTAATAGTTAAATCTTCATCCTTTTATCACTTTGAAAGATATTTTTCTTCCAAAATATAGGAATGGTTTTACCATTTGCCTATTGTGGAAATATCTTATATGTGACCTTCACTCTTATATTGTCAAATGAGGTTTTTCATTGTTGCACATTGATTGGTAATATGGCCAATGATCTGATGATAATTAAAATATAGTACTCACATAGTGGGTAGTAATCTATTATCTTATTTGTGTCTAGTAGAAAGTAAATAAATCATTATATGCACATGTAACATGGATAACATGGTATCTAGATTATCTTTTTGTGTCATGATCTATAAAATTTGTTTTGAATCCTTTTGGGAAGACTCCACATTGTTCACATGATGAGTTTGAATTTGACCCTTGTAAGGTTGACTTAGTGTTTTCAGCCAAGAGGGGTGTATGGAGTAACAAGAATTTACATAGTCATCTTATATTTTTGTTTTACCCTTATCCAGATTCAATCTTGTACTTTTTGTAAGTAGATTTAAATTTTGTGTGCAAGGATCTATAGGTTCAAATAGTTTATTTGGCAGGTGATCAAGGGGATCAAATTTTAAGGTTTGCATTTTCTCATCTATCATTTCATAAGTTTTGTTATAATCACTATCATAGTAATATAAAACATGGACATGTTTTTGCTCAATATTTAATAATAAAGGAAGTTTAAATGTTAGGGTTTCTTGTAGTTTTTTTGGCTCTTTTAGCAATTCTTATTTTTACTTATGCATATCTATGTATACCTCATAGTTTAGTGCCTTATTTACATCTAGAGATAAAATATCCATTGTAATTTACTCACATATTTCATTTGTATGGATATGATCAAGAGGGATGGATTATTAAGGTGGCACCACTATATGGATGCCTTTAGTTTTATAATGTATCAGTTTGAAAATTTTGAAAGGTTCATGATCAATAGGCATGGATAATAAGGTCCCCTCATGTATGAATTTTACACATTGTTGAAGTGTAAATGGGACAACTTCCATTTAATGTATCCAAGGTATACCCAAAAGTAAATTATAATGTAAGGATTGAGACATGACCTAAAAATTAGTTGAAATCATTTATGGTCCTAAGGTCACATCCAATGTAACTTGTCCAATTGGAGGGCTATGTGAATTATCAAACCCTTTTATGTGCATAATTGTGTTTTGAATAAGGTTTGTGTTAATACCCATGGTGGTTCATAATTGAATGCTAAAAATGTTCAGGATTGATCTATTATCAATGAGCACTCTTTTGATACATTTACTTTGTATTATCACTTGTATGAACAAAGGAAAATTTTGGTCAACAATATATTTGGATGGTAAATTTTTTGGATAAAAGGCGATAAATTCATTATTATTATTGAGATATTTCATAATATCTATAAAATAAATCTTGTCAATATCACTTGGAACTTCTGTCTCATGAAATGCATCATATAGGATGTCCTTATATACATTAGGTTGATTTAAGGGATCAAGGATTTTAATTTTTGCATGTGTATTGCTCAATTGGTAAATAATGTCATATCCCTTAAATTTTATTACAATATTTGGTTTAGGATCCACCTTTTGTATATTAACAAGTGCATGAATGGGTTGATAAATATTACCTTTTAGAGTAGTAATAATATGGACCACATAATCTAATATAATCCATGGGTGAATAATGGGTGCAAGATGGTAGTTGTCATTCAAATAAGACTTAGGTATAACTAATAGTTGAGAGCATATACATTGGAATCTAGATATTAGCTATGTGGCATTTAAAAAGGAAATTTAAAGAGAGATAAATGGTTGTCTATGATTTAAAACCCTCTTATTATAAACATTAGAACAAGAAGTAACATGTAGGAACATAGGTTTTGAAGCTATTATGGATCATATGGCTCGAACTAGGCAATTAATGTATCAAACCATATCAACTATCATATATTGGACCTTGAAATAATTTACAAAAATGTCCATAGAAAACATGATTAAAAATTATATCAATTAGTAATGAGTAACATAAAAATTAGAAAACCCTGATCAACCTACAATTTTATGTTTAAAAATTAGATTCACCAAATGTTTAACCCTAAAATTAGATGGGGGGATTATCCTATCCTTTTCGGGTATAAGGGTTAAGAATATATAAATGAAAATGCATAAGATTAATAATCAGATCCACATGTTGACAATTTAGACTTCCCAAGTCAAACTATCACCCCTATAATTTAAAACTTTTCTTTCCATGCTTTTTTACCCTACTCATAACCCACCCCATGCCTTATGAAGTCTTAAAATGAAGATTTGTTAGCCTTGTTAGCATTATTTAAGGTAGTGTCTTTCTTCAAGAATTCCAATGCCTTTAAAGTGAGTATAATGGGTTCTAGGGGTATTTCCTGATGTGTCAAGTTGGTAAGTAGTCTATCAAGTCAATTCCTTTCACTTGATCACTTGGTTTATATATCTTTGATCTTGTTTGATGAAATTAAGGTATTTTAACAAAGTTTAAGGTTTTTGGAGAAACTTAGGTTTCAATTGTGACCAAAACAAGCCCTCTCAAGGTTATTTTATTGTGTAGAGAATTAAATCATATGGTTAATAATTTATTTTAATTACTATAAGGTCTTGGATTGATATATTTTATTTACATGAGGTCGTCCAATATACACTAGCTTTCTTTGCACTTGAAGATGCTTTTAAGGGATTTAAGTCCATTTTCAAAGATGGTAAAGATGGAAAATACTTTTAATTACAATTTTTAAATATTTAATATGATTTTTAAATTTACTTATTCCATAATTAAGTTATAATAATGGTCATTATGTTAGAATAATTCAGTTTTTGCTCAAAATAAGGCATTTTTAAGAGTTTGTATAGAATTGGGGTATTCACTTGCAGGTGAAATGACTTTAAGGTGTATATTGGTATTATATAGGTCATATCCATGATCATAAATCTTTATTATTTCATTAAAGTACACAAAATTCTTCTAAACCTCCATCACTCCATTGGCAAGCTTGTAAAGTCAATTTTCAAATGCTTAGTATGGATAAAGGAGAGAGAGTTGGGTTTTGAAATTTTTTACAAAATAGGGGGTCATGTTAATCTTAATATTTGTGTAATTTATCATCATATCAATCCTATATCCTTTATGAATAATCATTAATATTATAGGGTACTCAAAAACTACTTACAAACCCCACATGCTCATTATTTCTCCTCAAAATGGTTGAATGCAGAAGAGTAATTTTAAATTATGTAAGAGGTTATACACAAGTTTTTTATGGTTATCCAAACCTTACTTTGCATATGTGGGCCCAATAAGACAATAAATATCCACATTGGCATAGTTTGTAGGTTTTGTACTTAAGTTTGAAAGTTTTTATGCAGGGTCTAATGCATCCAAATGTTGTTTTATATGTTTCACCATATTCCCAATATATTCAAGGCCCTTCAAACATATTTCCACTCCATATTTACCTCTCCCAGTGGCTGTCTAGTATTCAGCCCATGGACCATGTTATGAGGTTTGCCTACAATAATGGAGTAAAGAGGTCTTGTTTTGCCTTATTCAAAAGTGTATAAAAGTCCTGATCTCATGAAGAGAGGTAAAGTGGTAGTCAAAGGTGATATCAAATTAATATAAAGGTCAATAATATATTATAAAAAAAAACTCATTATGAACCTACATGTACACAGTTAGTTTGACACCTATAACCTACCTTGTTAAGTTAATTTCTTACTTGTGGAGATATGAGATCTTGAAGAGGTTGAGAAGGTTAATAAGATAATACTAAATTCTCAAAACTATATCAAGATTTATTGAGATGATAAAATGTTTACATTGAAATCCTAAACTCTATATAAACTCACTTAGGCAAATGATCACCTACATGTCCGTCTTAGGCCTGAGAGAAGAGAGGGCTAGTAGGTAGTGTTTTTGAGTTTCAAGGGACCAAGGAAGATGTTCAAGTTTGATGACACTTAAGTGTTTATCATTAATTTAAAATAAGTGTCAATAAATGTTTTAGAATCTTCCATCCCAAAAGTATAATCTAGGCATCAAATACTTACCTACAATAAAGAATATCCTAGTAGATGTCTGTCATATAGGCCTGTGTGCCAAGTTGTGAAGAAAGGATATCATGTTGACAGAGAATGATGAAAAATGATGCTTTGGAAGTATTTTTATAAATACATAAATTTATGAAACATGTTATAGACATTAGAGTTTAATTTCAATGTTATAATTCATCCTAAGTGTAGGTTCAAAAGGCCTAAAATGACAAAAGGACAGACTTACAAGTCTGCCTAGACCTGTAAATCTCTTTTGCATGTAAAATGCAATACTATTGCATAATAATTGAGGTTAAAATTAATGAGTGAATAATTAAAGATATGTTAATACTCATAATATTATCCTCAAAGGTTATTAGATTTCAACTATTATATTCAATTGCCTAGACCTTCAAAATTGTTGTCAAGGCACCAAACTAACCTACAAGCAAAAATTGAGAGAGAGAATTTATTCAAGAAATGGTATGATATATTTGAAATTTTTTAAAGGTTAAAGAGAGGACACTAGGATATTAATTTTGTAACAAGGACCTTTGAAGTGTTTAAAGACTTGTTGAAGGATTTCTACAATTCCAAAATGTAGCCTTGGCACCTAAATCATCACCTATAGTCAAGCTTGCGTTGTAGTTATAGGCTGAATACTTAATTTGGTTAAGAAGGTACAAAATTAAAAAAAATCATATTGAATTGATATTATAATTCTAATATGACATCTTCACATGATACTCAGCGTCAAGAGAGATAATGTCAGGACTTAGGTAATTTTGATTAGACCAATTTGCCTCAAGGCAGTAGACTACACAATACTATATATGTACATTTTATGGTATAATAAAATGGGAAATAAAGATATCTAAGGGATAATTTATAAATTTAATAGAGTCTAATCCTTATTAGGCATGTGTATAACAATGATGACACACGTGAAAGATAAAATATGGTAATGGCCTGATTTGGCAAACTGCATAGTCCTAATGGAAGATTATAAATGAGGATGATATGTGCTTTAAGTTTTTATATTAGAGTTAATAATATTATTAAGGATCATAGTGAATAATCATGATGTCATTTTTTATGAATATCAAATCATATTGTATATGCAATCTCAATCATCTAATGAGAAACCTACAGACCTACTCCTACAGTTGAAGAGGTTTGAGAGTGTCTTAGTTATGAAGATAAGGTATTATACTTAGGGATAAGTTTTAAATACCCTTAAATAAATATTCCAAGATAACAATGATGATAGGATACCTATTATTGATCAAGACACATTCCTAGATCAAGGTGATGAGGGTCTTGAAATTCAATGTTACCTACATGCCTATTAAGGCCTAGATGAGGAAAGAGATGCTTATGGTAAAAGGAGGTGTTAAGAAATTTTTATAAGAAAGAGAAGTTTAAGTGTATACATTTTCAAAATAATGTTCATACCTATTTAAATCCTTCATACTACTCACTTTATCCATTGAAGGCCAAGAAATTAAGACTGATCATTTACGACTAGTTAGTTTATCATGAGGGCTAATTAAGCATGGTCTTTAAGAGGTTAAATTGATTTATTAGACACAATTAAAGTTTTAAATTGGTTTTATAAGATTGAGATATAAATTATCAATGTTGAAAAATTTATAATAATGTCTCAATTTGTAGGAATGACCTATGATAGTTAGTTAGGGTCAAAAGTGCATGATGTGCCTCAAACCTCCAATGCATGAAACATGAGATTATTGAGGTTATAGATGGGATAAGTGGGAAGGGTGACCACTTTAAAATATGTAATGAGGTGTTTCATACATAAAAAAGTCCTTGTAAACTAAAACCAAGTGTTAAAACATCACTTGCAGGTCAAATCTCTCTCTCAACCTCACAAAATGTAGTTTGCCTAGACAAAGAGCTACTTTCTTTTGCTCAGTATAGTATAAAAAATATGGATGGGATAAAAATATCCTAAGGAATTTTATGAGGTATTTCCCACTTGAAACGTGTGGAATTTAATTTTTGGTTAAGGGCCTATACTTATGAATCATCGTTAAGATGATAAAGCACTCACAAGCTATCTAGAGGCTAGTTTTGATCAATTTGGATAAATTGATCTATTAATCACCTAAAATGAGATTAAATGACATTAAAAACACTTTAAAATCATGGATAAATTAAAGTAGGTACCTATCATGACACTATCATATACCTTTGCATTAAATATTGAACTATTATGAGTTTTTAAGCCTAAAACAAGATATAAATGATGATGGAAAGAATAAAATGATTGGGGAGGACTATTTGGGATGTAATGTAACTATTAAAGTCAAAAAAATTGTACAATATATCTTAAAATTACACATATAGGTCTGGTTTTTCAAGGCTGTCTAAAATAGGCTTGAGGAAAAGCTAGGTTTTTGGCCATTTCTTGGTTTGCTTTCCTATACAAGGTTTCAGAAGTCTAAAATTGGTATTGAGGATAGTTATAGCATGGGTAAATTGAATAAAATGTTTTTTTGGAGGTTTCCCACATGTGGGATAAGTATAGAAAAAAATACAAGTTTCTAGGCTAGGAGGGCTAATGGAGACCTAATTGGGAAGAGAGAACATAAGAAAAAGTGTACGTCCACTTGGTTCTAGATATTAAAATTTGGCATGGAGATATAAAGAAATAATAGGTCCTCAAATATGTGATCAATATCTCAATATATTATGTAAACTATCTTACATAAGGAGTTTTACCTCTTGGCTACAAAGAATGAATCCAAAGGAGACATTTTGGTGCAAAATAGAGCCTTGGAGAGATTTTGATAAATCTAACTAAATTTTTCCAAGTCTAATATCATGTAGATAATCTATCAATTGAGGGATAATATTTTATTTAAGGAAAATTAAGGTTTTATATCTTCTACTCTAAGTGAGAGGAGGAATTCAAGTAATCAAATCAAAAAAGTCAATGCATAAGAGCTCTTTAAAAGTCTTTATCAATGTTACTCCTTATCTCTCACACCAAGTCAAGAAAGAAAGGTCAAGATCCAGCTGTAAAAATAATGAAAATGTTTGAAAGATTCATCAAATACCTTAGGAATATATTCTCCCTCTCCTACACAAAGTCAAAGAGACAAAGTCAAAGGAGCTTCAAGAGATTTCTAACAACCCCAACAAAGTGAAGAGACTTCATAAATGGACGAGGAAAAGTATTCAGTGGAATAATTGATGAATAATTGAAGAAATATTTTCATAGAGGATGATTTATTCATCCAGGATGATCGGCTAGAAAGGATATAGGGAATATGAGCAAATATATATGCACTTTAATGGGTCAAACAAGACCAATCAATGATCAAGACTTTTTCAAACCTTCCAAACAAGTCTAACTCTAAAATCTATGCCATTTTTGAAAAGGGAAGAAAGAGAGAATATAGTATGTGATATATATGAGTTCAAGGAGGACTAGGAAGATGAATCATCCCTAGTTTTTAGGCTTCTCTCTCTCTCTCTCTCTCTCTCTCTCTCTCTCAAATTATGCCTATTTTTGGCATTTTTAAGCATCCTTAACTTGAATTGTGGTAGATCCTTTCTTAGAAAAACACTTGTACTTAGATCTTTGAAATGAATAAGACTAAATTTTAGCCTCCTCAATGTTTATAACTAGTGTTTTATTATGGTTTATAGATGGATTTCAATGATGGTGAATACTTCCTTAAATTTATCCTCTCTTATATACCTATTTATAGGTGGTTAATAATCCTTATAGGTTAAATAGTGTGACTGAATAGGTCTATATGTTTGGCAAGTGTCATTATTCTATAGTGTCCTTGAGAAATCTATTGATTAACTACCTTAGATCATCCATCAAGCTAAGCCTCAATGTGAAACATTTATGTTTGAAGACCCCTTATTTGAGTATTGAAACTAGGTTAATATCATAATTTAGCTTTTTATTGCATATTAGATGGGGGAGTGAAGGAGTCATTTTGGTGTATCACCCCCTTAGGTAGATTTTCTTTCATGTTATCTTCCTCTCTTTTCCATTGCAAGCTAGTAATGTAGTGTCGAGAGAATAATTGATACATCAAGGGGAGATATCCCTATAAATTTAGAGATTCAATCCGCCTATTAGGCCATCGAAAGACTAGTATTGTTTCCATGTTACTCCAAATGGTAAAGGCTTAAAAAACCTTCACCTAGGGTGTAAGTTACAGTAGATAATAGTTTTTGGCATGCCTAGTGGGAGCAAGGTCTAAAGTAGTGGAAGAATTATTGGTGTTTTTATTATACATATCAACTTTTAGAGGCATTCAAAACATCGATGGCATCTATTATTTCTATCATCTGGTTCTAACAACCCAAGCACTAGTTCAAGTAAGTTGGGTTTTTAATTCAATATCTTCATGAAGTTTGATGGCTGGTTATGAAGAGAATTTTTGTGTTATACCTCCTTATTAGTCTTATAATTAACCTTACCAGCCTTGTCATGATCCTTATAAACCTTATCATGAGTATTATCATTCCTATGATCAATCTTACTAGTATTATGATGGTTTATATTAGTTTTATAGTGCTCCTTATCAGCCTCACTATGACCCTAACTATATGCCTTAATAGCTGCATCAATCTTGTCACCATCCTTATTATCAAGAGTATTAATCTTGCCATCTTATCAATCTTATGATCAGTCTACACCTTCCCTATATGGCTATGATGATGCATATGAACAACCTTGTTTTCAAGAAAGAATGAATGAGATGGAGAGTAAAGTACTAGAATACACAAAAATAGTTTGTTTAACTTCTCAATATGAAGAAGTGATTGGGATATTTCAAGTTGTATCTAACGATCCATTAGAGAGGAATGAATTATGTAATTTTTTACTAGAGAAGATGGAGATTTAGTAAAGGCATCAAAGAGAGTTAGATAAGGTATGTCAAGAACCCTTTTATATTCCTTATCGACCTTCTTATAATTCACATTCTCATGAAGTCATTAACCCTCCTCAATAAGATATTGTCAAAGAAAATAGAGATAATTAATTTGAACCCTTGAATTTTGAAACCAAATAAAATATTGTGCCTATTGAAGCTAATCCTCTCGCTTCTCAAGAACCTAAAGCTGTTCCATCTTAGAGGTCTATCCAAGGAGGTTTTCAAGAAAATAAAGAGGTCCTAGTTGAGAAGGCTAGAAATCAGTTTGTAGATATTAAGGAACCTCAAGAAATCTATGAGAAGAATGAAATGGTTATTGAGAAATATGAGGCACTCATAACACAACTAGATCTAATTTATCTTCATGCATTCCTATAGGAGTCCACCATTCCCAAGACCTCAAGTTGCAAGAATACTCCCTCAATTCCCAAGCCTATTCATGAGAAATATATAACACCTAATACTTCCTCTCTAATTCATTATCATGATCATCACCCTCCCACCATCTCCCTTCTAGAAGAGGATCCTCTTCTATGGAAGATAGAGAAGGAAGTTACAACTACAAGTGAGATTCAAGGAGAATGTGAGGAGGATAATTCAAGTGTGTATGAGGAAGATATATTCATTGGTGCCCCACTTGAGGAAGAAAGAAGAAATATGGTTGTAAAAGATGATTTTTTAAAACATGGTCTTGATATTATACCTGAAGAAGGAGATCTAGTTACATCCAATCTTGCTAAGGTTGTAGCTGGTATTGATGTGGAAGGTTCTCAAAGCCACCAAGCTAAAGTCATGAATGAATTTTATGTGGTGTCAAATGAGAAAGAAGTTATATTTAAAGAATTTGTTTCCCAATAAAATCATGATTGCATGTTAAACACTCTTGATAGCCTTATAGTTCTTGAGGAGAAGGATGAAGATGTCATTCAAGTTAGTCTTATTCAAATTAACCAAGGTAAGGAGCTAAAAGATGATTGGAAATAATAACTTGAATATATTTAAGAGATTGAAGGCCTTTGTAAGGATATATCTCCTATTGAGAATGCTTATGAGGAGTTTGATTAAGAAATACCCATTAAATACCATGATGCAACTTGGATTGAATATGAAAAGCTCCTTGAAGTTCTTGATGAACTTGCAACAACTGATAAGAAGAATGAGGTTAGTCAAGATGCCATAGAGATCCAAGGACAATGCCTAGATAAAGTATAGTTTGTTGAGGTTGTGGCTAAAAATAAATATGGAGTGGGTCTTGAAGTACCATATGAATATGCCTTCATAGGTGACTAGTTTGTTGTTATTCATTCACTTGAAGACATGATAAGAGACTTAACAAGCAAGAATAATGGCCTACGAAGCACTATGTTTAGGAGGCAGCTTAATTTATACCATTGTTCACCTCATACAGTAGAAGATCTCATAAAATTTCCATTTGATCCATGAAGATCATGCTTAGAGGTTAGTTGTCTATAGTAGTTTGCTTATGTTTGTTGTGTTCCCTATGTTTTTTATTAACATGGGTATGTGTGCTATCTTATTTTATCTTATTGTGTGTATTTATCCTTATATTGTGTGTTTGAAGGTAAAATCAGTTTTTTGTAGTCATTGCTAGGGTATGATCATGTTTAACTCAGAGTGTGAGAGAGACTTCATGAGTCCAAAAGAGATGCAAATTTATTGGTTCATAAGCATAGATGGCATGCTTCCCAAATGACTCACCAAAATTTTGACAAGTTTGAATTTCTAGGTCAAGATATCACCCCTATAATTTAAAATTTTGCTTGTCATGCTTGTTTACCCTATTCATAACTCACCCCATGTATTATAAAGTCTTAAAATGAAGATTTGTTAGCCTTGTTAGCATTGTTTAAGGTAGTGTCTTTCATAAAGTATTCCAATGCATTCAAAGCCACTTTAGTGGGTGCTAATGGTATGCCATGATGTTTCAAGGTGGTAAATAGTCTATAAATTCAATTCCTTTCACTTGATCACTTGGCTTAAAACTTGTTGATCTTATTTGATGAAATTAAGGTATTTTAGCAAAGTTAAAAGTTTTTGGATAAACCTAGGTTTCAATTGTGACAAAAAAGCCTTCTCAAGGGTATTTTATTGCATGAAGAATTAAATCAGATGGTAAAGATGTCATTTTAAGTCCTATAAGGTCTTGGATTGATATATTTTCTCTACATCAGGTCATCCAATATACACTAGCTTTATTTGCACTTGAAGATGCTTTTAAGGGATTTAAGTCCATTTCCAAAGATGGTCAAGATTGAATATACATGAAATTGAAATTTTAAAAGCTTTAAGATGAGTTTTCAATGTAATGACACCAAAAATAAGTTAGAATAATGGTCTTCATGTTAGAATAATTTAGATTTTACTCTAAAAAGGTAGTTTTAGGAGTTTTTATAGACTTGAGGTATTCACTTCCAAGTAAAAATGCCTTCAAAGTGTATATTGGTCTTCTAAAAGTCATATAAATGAGTATAAATCTTTCAAAAGTCATAAAATATGAAAAAATGCTTCTAAACCTCCATCACTCCATTGGCAAGCTTACAAAGTCAGTTTTCAAATGCTTAGTATGGATATGGGAGAGAGAGTTGGGTCTTGAAATTTTTTCCAAAGGATGGGTCCTAGTAAGATTCATATTTTTGGAATTCGGTAGTTAGATCCAACCAATCTCCTTTATGAAAAATATTTAAGACTCTAGGGTACTCTAAAACTATTTACAAACCCCACAGGCGCATTGTTTCTCCTCAAAATGGTAGTTTGAAGGTGGTTGAATGCATGATATAAATTTCAAAGGCTATACGAGGGTCTTCACAAGTTATTATATGGTTATCCAAACCTTAATTTTCATTGGTGTGCCCAAGAAGATAATAAATCTCCACATTAACATAATTTAGAAGTTTTGCACTTAAGGTTGAAATTTTTTATGCAGGGTCCAATGCATCCAAATGTTGTGTAATGTACTCCACCATCCTCCCAATCCATTCAAGGCCATCTAACCATCTGGACACTCCATATTGACCTATCCAAGTGACATTCTAGCATTCAGCCCATGGACTATGTTATGAGGTATGCCTACAATAATAGAGTAAGTAGGTCTTCTTTTGACTTGTTCAATAGTTTATAAAATTCTTGACCACATGAAGAGAGGTAAAGTGGCAGTGAAAGGTGATCTCAAAGTAAGAAAAAGGTCAAGAAGAGATGATCAAAATAAACTCATTGTGACCTTGTATGTACACAACCAATTTGACATGTATAAACTACCTTGTTAAATGAATTACTTATTTATGGAGATATGATATCTTGAGGAGATTGAGAAGGTTCATAAGAGAATATTGTTGTCTAAATTTGGCCCTACAAGTCAAATTAGGACTCCTATAGGTAAAAATTTGAGTTTTAGGTGTTTTATGGGTTTAATATCATGTCATAAGGTATATCATAGGTCATTTAATGTTATTTAATGTCATATTAGCCTTGGTCATTAGTCTTTTAGTCCTTATATCATTTTGAGTCATATTAGGGGTTAAAATAGGACATTAAATGAGTTTTTAGAACTCCTAGAGAAATTCAAAGGTGTAAAAAGGTGATATAATACCCCATGTGTACTCATATGTCTTAATCAACTATTGGTAACTGAAAGTGGTAGGTTCTTCAGAAGAAAGGGTAGTTTTCTTAGGAAAAGGGAAGACTTTGGCACTTGAATGGCCCATGGGGAAGTGTGCCACATGGGGTAAGGTCATGAAATTACTCTTAACCTTCCTAAAATCCATTTCCATGATTGAATTAATTTTTAGGTGTCAAATTTGAGATAAAACTATTTTGCTCCTTTTTCACCCTTCTAAACACACAAAACTAATCTTCAAGTTTGTACTTGGTATGGTCAACAAGAGAGGTTCCAAGTAAAAATAATTTGGGAGGTGAAATTAAACTTAGAGAGACTTATTTACATAAAAATATTTTGAATAATGGTGGATTTTGCTTTATGAACGATCCTCATGAATTTGACTATGTTTTTATGCTTGCCAATCTGTGTACCCTATAGGTTTTTCTCCATTTTGGATAAGTCCATACAAACTAGTTATTGAGGTTGATTTGAGATGGTTTTTCCTTCCTTATATAAATGTCCCTATTCTTGGTTTAGTGTTTCAAGGTGTTTAGATATGTAAATCATCTCATGTTACAAGAGGATACACCATTCTAAATGACATGTGTGTTTCCACCATTTTCAAAGTTTCATGCTTTTATAATGGTTTTATAGGGTTTATATGAGTCCATTACCATGTTTTAAATTTCCTTTAAATAAACTAAACTTTAATTTTCATCCTCGAAGGCAACATTTCATGAGTTTGTAACCATAACTATCA
Source organism: Torreya grandis (assembly GCA_037957365.1). Lineage (NCBI taxonomy): Eukaryota > Viridiplantae > Streptophyta > Pinopsida > Cupressales > Taxaceae > Torreya > Torreya grandis. The sequence continues at coordinate 4,927,900 of JARHVA010000478.1, forward strand.
TACAGTCAGTTTGCAACCATAACTATCATATCAATCAACCAAGGCAAGTGTGCAAAGATCTAAGACACATATATGGAGATTTGTTAGAGTCTATTGGAAATTTATCACTTTATAATGGAATGAGTAATTAAGGAGTATTTTCACTTGTTTGAAGATGACTATGATAGTCTATGCATTCACCCATACAGTCATATGAGAGGAAAATACACTTACAGGTGCTTTCATGGAGGGTTCTCAATGTTGAAAAGGAAGTGTAACATATTATTTTGATTTTAAAGAATCCTAGAGTTTCATTTTAACACCATTTATGGGAGATTAATTAATTTTTTTAGGTAGATTCTTTCAATACATGGAATGTCTCATGTTCACTACCTGTATATAACTCACCATGCACCTACAACCTCTCATGATGATGTCATGATGGAAGAAGAGCTCTGACAGTTGATCCAAATATTTTGGATTTCTATAATGCATTGGAAAACTATGAGAATGATTAAAATTGATCACAAAGAGCACACATCTTGTAGACTTTTTAAGTTTACACTCACTGCCTATGTATGAAACATGTAATTACAAGTAGTTCAGTAGGGAATTGAGATTACTTGTATGAAGAAGGATGGAACAAGTGATAGAATTTTTTGAAGCCCTAGTATGTTATATAGACCATGATAGACCTATTTTAGGGTTAATTTGGAAAATTTAAGTTGAAAACTACCTCAAGGATGAGATGACTGAGTCTAGGGCTCTTTTCCCTAAAAATTCAAAATAGAGGTCTAAGGCCATTTTGATAGAGTCATATGACAAGGTTACCAATTGTTTTGATGCATATAGATATATTCATTGTATATTCATATCATAGTTCTATAGCTTTGAAAAAATTTAGGGGATAATGACTAGGGGATGATAGTTTTTGAGAGGCCTAAAGTTGCCTATAAAGACACTAAACTCAGGCATTGATGTCTATAGGACTTTGATACAAAAGTGACCTTGCATTCCAAGTTGACAATTCTAGACCATTCCAAATTATGTGAAGAATGATTAAAAAAGTTTAAAGTGAGAATTTATGGCATAAATATCATTAAATGAGGAGGATAAACTATATTTTACTTCTTATGTACACATATAGGGGTCTCTGCATTGGGAAAACATCCACCTACAACACTGTGAAACCATATGTCATCTTTGAAGGAAGTTATACATGAAGACACCAATGTTTACAAGGATGAATGATATTAATACATATTTTGGATCCAAAAGTTATTTTAAAGTGATTCCAAAGTTGGTTCATGCCTATAATACTCTTGTTTTCCCCAACAATTGGTAGTTACATTCAACTGTATGTTGGAAGTATCCAAATGGTGATTGTTATAGGTCTTTGACATAGCAATAAATTAAATGGTTGACTAAAATAACCATGGAATGTAATTAAAGGTTTAAATAGGACCTTGTATAAATTTAATCAACCATAAATGTGTGATCTACACCTACAAGAGTCATCTTTTAGCCAAGGAGGTAGGAAACAAAATCAAAACACGGTAAGCAGACAATGAGCAAAGGTTGTTACTTTTAAAGTTGGAATTACAATTATATGAAGTGAATGAGATTGGATAATTTAAACCATAGTCATAAAAATCTCATAAAATATAGAACAAGCATAGAAAATACCCTTTCAAATGCAATGCATAGTTCATATGAAGAACCCTACACATAATATTCTTTACATAGTATGCCGTGGAAATTTAAGGAATTGAAAGGTCAAATGATGTCATAAAGGGATAATTTTTTTTAAAATAATAATTAAAAGTTTGAGAAACACTAAAACATTTTCTTTTCTTGATCAAATAGGGGAAATTCCCTTTGTTTTGTCTTAGATAGAGGGCACTTACCTAGGTGCATAAACTGGTAGGTTTGAGAAAAGGTGATAGATGGATAGACTAGGAGTTTAGAGGAACTTTATATGAGGTTTAATAGGCTATATTACACCTATAAAAAACATGTAATCTAAGCATATATGGATGAATACTAACATAATTCTAGACTCTTAAACTTGTATGCAGGTTTGTTAGATCTTGAAAAGGCTTAGTGTCCAAATGGGAGGTCAGTTACACATATATCCATAAAAATTATTTATACCCTATTGTATAATGTTTATGGGATTAAATAAGATGTTTTTAATCTATTGGATGTAGGTAGAAAAATAAAAAATGCATTTTAGGCTTTAAGGTGCAGATAGGCCTACTAAGCATGACTAGGCCTAAAATCCAAAAGGAAAATCATGGTCACTTTCACCTTGATATGATATTCCTAATCTATTAAAAAATGTTTATAGGATACATATAGATGTGTTAAATATTTTAAGGGAAGATAAGTTGTCCATTTTTGACCCAAAGATAACTCAGACTTGTGTAAAATGTGAAAACAAGCTCGATAGGAGAAGTTTGGAAGCTCACATCACTTTTGATGATTTTTATAGAGGTCAAGGAAGTTTGGAGGAGTTAGATATGGTACTAAACATAAATTTTGTGGCACTGAGTTGAGAGTTGAATGTTATTTTTTTATGAATAAAACCTAAGGGGTCAAAATTGTTTAAACCCTTACAAACCCTTAGTCTAGATTCAATGTGGAAAATGAAGGAGATACTACATAAAAATGGCATAGTTTTACCATAAAAAGGATTGGAGGTTTTAGATTACTCTCTTAGGATACCCCCCATCAAGATGAGTTGTATGGAATTGTACAAACAAGATACAAAATAGGTTATTTTTTATTATTTTATGTGTTGTATAATTTACAAGAGGTTTCAAGAGATGAAAATCACATGGAAGGGAATATTAAGACTTAAGTCAACTCAAAATGTAAATTTAATGCCTTGAAACAACCCCTAAAGCACCTAAACTAGCTACTTCATCTCAGTTAATCAAAATTGGCATAGTGACTAAGCTAGTGAGAAGGGTGGAAAACTTCAAGTGAACTAATTTTAAGGTGTGTCTGATGCCTCTAAGGCCATGGAGGGTCTTTAAAAGTTTTTTCCACTCCTTTTCATGGTTTTTCATGTAAAAATGATACCTTTTTGGGGGCCATATGTGTAGGGCACATAAAATAAAAGGCTTTTAGACTACGGATTGTGATGGCTTACTTCTAGATGATTCTAGATGACCAAGAATGAAACCAATGTATGGAGAGACATATATTAAATATTCCCCTTAATTTTGATCATCATAACTATCCCTAGTTATTTTTGGGAAATTCAAATAGAGGTGAATCATGAAAGTAATTTTCTTAGCCAATATGAGAACTTTCATGCCACTTTACAAGAGTTCATGACTTGGAAAGCCACTTATTCCTTCTGACCTTATGTGTCCCATTCCAAATTATTTTATCATGCATAATTAACTCATTTTATCATCTTGACAAGTGTCCTTATGACCTTTGGACTTCTCTCTTATCCTCTCTCTCTCAAGTTCTATAAGAACTAACAATTTTGGCCTTTGTAACTTATGATCCACCTGAGTATGGTGAAGCCCTACTCATTTTAATATCATTTGATCAATAAGAATACTTATTTTTACCTATTCATGACTCTTAATAGTGTGTTTTACTTAGATGATTGATTGTTCTTAGTGATAAATATGATTTCCTTAGCATGTTGTTTAATTCTTTCATCCTATTTGTAGCTAGAAAGCTTCATATTTTAGGGCATGTGAAATGTTATAGTAAGTGTCAAGGTTGAGTGAGTTAGTCTATTTACTAGTGCCATTTAAGGCCTCTTGTCTAGTCCTCCTATCCTAAACATTTATCCATAACCTCATAATGTAATATTGATGTGAGAAGATGTAGATTGGATAAGTGTATGTTTAGTTAATCTCTTGGTTTCATGTGTAACATGAAGTTGGCTAGAAGTCATCAACTTATTTGGTGTATCATCTCCCTTATGATAGTTTGCTTTTAGTTTTCTCTCTCCCTTCCCCCCCTAAAGTTTAGGTGTAGTAGTGATCCAAAGCAGCACATTAAGGGAGATATCCCTATCTAGAGATTCACCTCATTCTTAGGCTCACCCATAGCCTATAGGCATTTCAATTATGCCACTTGGATGAGGAGAGTTGAGATATATCCTCAAAGGGTGCAAATCCAAGTGACAATAGTTTTTGGCACACCTAGTGGGACTCTTAGTCTAAGAAGTTGAAAGTTTTTTGGGGGTTTTATTTTCAACAATAAACCTTTGGAGGTATCTATATAAGCATCAATGGTGACTTAAATATTACATAAGTTGGTCAAGTAGTCTAGGTATTTGTTTTGAACATTGTTGATAATCATTCCTTGTGTTCTTGATTCTTAATGAAGTTCCATGGCTAACCTTGGTGTTGAGTTTTATTTTACAAAATTTAGTGAGGTTTATCAAGATTATGGTACTCCCTATCAACCTTGTTATGATTTTTACCATCTCAAATATTATCATTGTTAGCCCATTCATGAAGTGTATAATCCATATAACCATCCTTCTCAATATCTTGCTCCTCTTAGTCGACCTAGTCACTTCTCAAGTTAGTCTATTTCAACCTTGAAACAAACTCTTTTGGGATATGTGAAGTACATGTTGGATATTGATACACAAAGGGGATATGGTCTAAATATTCCTATTCATATTATTCATAAAGTGAGATATACATTAGAGATACTCAAAAGAGAGTGGGCACCTATTGAGAGAGCAAATTGGCAAAGGCTCACAAGTGAGATGCTAGATGTGAGTGGCTTGATTTATTATTTAGAGGATAGGCTAAGAATTCATGAAAGTAAACCTCAAAAAACCTATAATCCTTCATTCCACTTCCACAATATTGATATTAGTCTTACATGGTTCTGACTCATGAGCCAAATCAAGCTTATCAAAGTCATCCTATTCCCAATCAATTAGAAGATAGAGTTGAAAAGAGAAACCTTGTTTTTAAAGCTAATATTGATAGGCAGATTGATTTGGTTAATATACATATGCATCAATTCATGTCATCAAAAAAATAAGTGTAATATAATCCCCACCTCAAGAAGTGACCTCTAGATATGAGATTCCAAGTTAGAGACAAGGTGGAGAATCCAAGCCCGAGGAGATTCCAAGTTTTTTGTATACTTCATCCACTCCTAAAAGTTCATCAATAGCTAAAAAAGAGAATCCTAATCCTAAAATCCTAAGCTAGAATAAGATAGTGGAATCATGGAGAAAGAAAGAGGATGGAAGCCTTGATAAAGAGTGTGAAGTTGAGAAAGAGATTCCTCTTACCATTTCGCAAGAGACCTCTTGTGTTCCATGTTAGACCTATTATACTACTCACCCTCATGATGATGCCTATCAAATTCAAAAGATACTTTTTTAAGAGAACATAACTAATAAAATTGAAGAGTTAGAGTCAAGAATGAAGTTGCTAAGTTAAGGTGTGATGGAAGGTTTAGATCCAAAATAAGATCCTATGCCTAAACACATCCCATATAACCTCCCTCAAGAGAGTGTTTAAGCTAAACCAGATGTGAATGGAGTTATTGTAAATTGGAAGGAATACAACCAAGCTATCTTATCCCAAGTTCTACCTCCCCTTCCTCAAGAACGCCCAAAAAAATCTCTTAATTTTCATTCTCAACCTAATTTTTAGTCCTTTATTCCACCTCCACCAACTAGTTTATCTTGTCCTCACCCCATCACCCTTTGCCTTAATGTACCTATGGTATGGGAACCTAAATAGGATAATTTATTTAAGGAAAATTAATAACTCTTTCTTGAAGAAAGTGTATCTCCTTGGTAGCCTCATTGGGATAGGTCACCAGATTTCAAGATGCTTAGTCTTGGCATCATTAAGAAGGAGAAGGAGATTAAAAATATTTCAGCCCTTGAGAAGAAAGATTAGAATATGATAGATGAGATAAAATTTGAGATCCATTAAGAGGTCATAAGTGCTAAAGAAGAGGTGAGTCCTTGTGTTGAGTCTTCTTGTTTGGTTGATGATGAAGAATGCCTTCCTTGTGTTGAAGAAGAAATCTGGGAAGAAGTCCTTTTGGATTATAAAAAAGAAAATGAAGGACCTTCCCTTGTTGTTCCCCTTCATGATGTTGATCAAAGAGAAGATGAGTACTTTTGGTAGTGATTTTAAAACATTTCCAATGAGTTTGATTCTCTCAAGGGGTTTTAAAATTCTTTGGAGTTGATTATAAGTGATGGCAAACAAGATGACATTGTTCAAAATGTCATAGATGATCAAGAGAAAAGTTCACATCAGCCTTTGGAGATCAAAACAAGATCCTATTGGCCTCAATATCCCAAGGAATAAGAAACCATTCCTATTAAAACTTTACCTATAAAGAAGATGAAAGTTGATTATGAGATGAACAGTGGGCAGAAATATGAGGTATGTGTACAAGACCAAGATGAATATATCTACATTGGAGATATATTTGAATATGGTTTACTTGAGAGAATATCAATTGAAGTGCCAAGAAACAGGTCTGATCCATCAAGTGTTCAATCCAAAGAGAAACATGCTTGGCACCATGATTCATCTCATGAAGAAGGAGATGCAAGAAATTTTCTTTTTGATCGTGGAAAGGGAGGTATGCTTAATTAATAGTTGTCTATAGATGTTTTCTTGTTCTTTTTCCTAAGTTTTTTGAGCACATGTGTGTCTTGTTAGTGTGTTTGGTTTGTTTTGTTCATGTCCTCTATTTTGTGTGGTTGAAGTAGTCAAGTGGTCTTGTCTTGATCAAATATTGTGGTCAAAGGTTTCCTTGTTTTGTTTTAGACATCAGATGACTCTTTAAGCCTAATGGACTGATAAGGCTACTAGTCTAGTTAGTATAGTAGGATACTACCCCTATGAGTCACTAATTTATTGACCAAATTTGACCTTGTAGGTCAAATTGGGATCCTTATAGGTAAAAACATGAGTTTTAGGTGTTTTAGGGGTCTAATATCATGTCATAAGATATATTATAGGTCATTTAATGTTATTTAATGTCATATTAGCCTTGGTCATTAGTCTTTTAGTCCTTATATCATTTTGAGTCATTTTGGGGGTCAAAATAAGGCTTTAAATGAGTTATACAACCTCCTAAGGAAATTTGAAGGTGTTAAAAGGTGATTTCATTACCCATGTGTCCTCATGTCTTAATCAACTATTGGTACCTAAAAGTGGTAGGTTCTTCAAAAGAAACAAATATTTTCTTGGGAAAAGAGAAGAGTTTGGCACTTGTACAATCCATGGGGAAGTGTGACACATAGGGTAAGGTCATGAGATGACTCTTAAAATTTTTCATATCTATTTACATGATTTAAGTACTTTAGAAGTGTCAAATTTGGGTTAAAACCATTATACTCCTTTTTCACCCTTCTAGACACATAGAACCAATCTTCAAGTTTGTACTTGGTATGGCCAACAAGAGAGGTTCCAGGTCAAATTACTTTGGGAGGTGAAATTAAAATCATAAAGATTCATTTCCATAATAATATTTTTAATAATGGTGGCCTGTGATTTATGAACCATCTTCATGAAGTTGACTACATTTTTATGCTTATGAATTTATGTACCCTATAGGTTTTGCACCATTTTTGATAAATCTATATAAAATAGTTGTTGAGGTTGATTCCAGATGATGTTTACTTCCTTTTTTAATTATACCTATGCTTGTTTTAGTGTTTTAAGGTGTTTATATATGTAAATCATCTTATGTTTCAAGAGGATACACCATTCTGAATGATAGGCATGTTTCCACCATTTTTAGAGTTTCATGCTTTGATAATGGTTTTAGGAGGGTGGAGATGAGTCCATTAACATGTTTTTAATGTCAAGTAAATTCCATCACCTTTAATTTTCATCTTCCAAAGTAACATTCCATGATTTTTCAACCATAACTATCATACAATTAGTTTGTAACCATAACTATCATATCAATCAACTAGGGGAAGTGTGCAAACCTCTAAGACACATATATGGAGTTGTGTTAGAGGTAATTGTTTAACAAATTATAATGGTATGAGTAATCAAGTAATATTTCCACTTATTTAAATATTACTATGATAGTCTATGCATTCACCCATACAGTCATATGATAGGAAAATACACTTATAGTTGCTTTCATGGAGGGTTCTCAACGTTGAAAAGGAAGTGTAAGAGCTTGTTTTTAGTTTGAATAATCATAGAGTTTCATTGTAACACCATTTATGGGAGATTAATTAAATATTTTAAGTAGATTATTTTAATACATGGACTATCTCATGCTCACTGCTTGTATATAGCTCACCATGCACCTACAACCACTCATGATGACGTCATGATGGAAGAAGAGCTTTGACAGTTGATACAAATGTTTTGGAGTCTTAGAGTAAATTGGAAAATTGTGAGAAGGAATAAATTTATCATAAAGAACACACATATTATAGACCATTTAATGTTACACTCATTGCCTATGTATGAAATGTGTACCTATAGGTGGTTCAATAGAGAATTGAGATTACTTGTATGAAGGATAGAGCAAGTGATATAATTACTTGAAGCCCTAGTATGTTATATAGACAATAATAGACCTATTTTAGGGTTAATTTGGAAAATTCACTTTGGAAACTACCTCTAAGGATGATATTATTAAGTCTAGGGCTCTTTTCCCTAAAAATGCAAAATAGAGGCCTAAGGCCATTTTGATAGAGTCATATGACAAGGTTTCCAATTATTTTGATGCATATAGATATATTTATTATACATCCCTATCCTAGGTATATGATTTTTAAAAATTTGAGGGGAGAATGACTAGGGGAAGATAGTTATTGAGAGGCCTAAATTTTCCTATAAAGACACTAAACTCAGGCATTGATGGCTATAGGACTTTGATGCAAAAGTGACCTTGCACTCCAAGTTGACAGTTCTAGACCATGTTAACTTATGGGAATGATTCCAAATTGTTAAAATAATAATTTATGGCATAAATATAATTAAATTAGGAATATATAATATATTTTACTTCCCATTTAAACCTATAGGGGTCTCTTCATTGGGAAAACATCCACTTATAACACTATGAAACCATATGTCATCTTTGAAGGAAGTTATACATGAAGACACCAATGTTTGCTAGGATGAATGATAATAAGACCTATTTTATATCCAAAAGGAATTTCATAGTGATTATAAATATGGTTAATTTCTATAATACTCTTTTTTCCCTCAATAATTGGTAGCTACAGTCAATTGTATGTTGATAGTGTCCAAATGGTGATTATTCTAGGTCTTTGGCATAGCAATACATGTCATGGGTGACTCAAGGAACCATTAAATGTCATTTAAGGTTTAAAAATGGCATTATATTAATTTTATCATCCCTATATGTGTGATATACACCTACAAGAGTCATCTTTTGGCCAAGGAGGTGGGAAACACAGTCAAAACATAGTAAGCAGAAAATGAGCAAAGGTTATTGCTTTTAAAGTTGGCATTTCAGTTATATGAGGTGAATGAGATTGGAAAATTTACACCATAGTCATTATATTATCATATCACCCTCATAAAATAGATAAAAATCATATAAAATACCCTTTCAAATGCAATACATAGTTCACATAAAGAACCCTACTCATAGTATTCGTTACACAGTTTGCCTTGGAAAATTAAGGAATTAAAAGGTCAAATGATGTCATAAAGGGATAAAATTTGGTGGATATAATAATTTAAACATTAATAATCACCTAAAACGTTTGGTTTTCCTAATAAAATAGGGTAAGTTCCCTCTATTTTGTCTCAAATAGAGGGCACTTCCCTAGGTGCATAAACTAACAGGTTTGAGAAATGGTGATAGATGGATAGACCAGGGGCTGAGTGGACATTTATAAGATATTTAATAGGTTTTATGACACATATAAAAAACATGGAAACCAAGAAAAAATGGATGAATACTAACATAATGGTCTAGACTCTTAAACTTGTAGGCAGGTCTGTTAGGCCTTATAGAGGCCTAGTGCCCAAATAGGAGGTCACTTACAATTCTAGCCCTAGGAATGATTTATACCTTGTTTTATAATTTTTATGGGATTAAATAAGAGGTGTTTAAGCTATTTTATGTAGGTATAACCATCAAAAAATCATTTTGGGCTTTAAGGTGTAGACAAGCCTACTAAGCATGACTAGGCCTAGAAGCCAAAAGGAGATTCATGGTCACTTCCACCTTGAGATGAGATTTATACCATATTTAAAAATATTTATACAATGGATAAATATGTTTTAAATATTTTTAATGGTGGATAATTTTTATGGGAATCCATTTTTGGCCCAAAGATAAATTAGACTTGTGCAAAATGTGAAAACAAGCTCAATAAGAGAAGTTTGGAAGCTCACATCTCTTTTAATGATTTTGATGGAGGTAAATTAAGTTTAGAGTAGTTATATATGGTCATAAAAATAAATTTTATGGAATTTAGTTGAGATTTGAACATCATATTTTTATGAACAAAGCCTAAGAGGTAAAAATATGCTAAAACCCTTTCAAACCCTTAGTCTAAAGTCGATGTGGCAAATGAAGGAGATAATACATCAAAATGGTATAGTTTTTCTAGAAAAAATATTTGAGGTTGTAGAGGAATATATTAGGCTACTCGCCATTAGGATGATTTGTATGTAATTGTAAACATAGGGTACAAAATATGGTATTTTTGACTATTTTATGTTTTGTGCATGTTACATGAGGTTTCAAGAGATGATAATCACATAAAAGGTAATATTAGGACTTAATATAACTAAAAATGTTAATTTCATGACTTTAAACAACTCATAAGTTCCTCAACCATCTACTTCATCTTAGCCTATCAAAATTGGCATAGTGACCAAGCTAGTGAGAAGGGTGGAAAACTTGAAGTGAACTAATTTTAAGGTGTGTCTGATACCTCTAAGGACATGGAGGGTCTTTAAAAGTTTAATACACTCTATCCCATGTATTTTCATGGAAAAATTATGCCTTTTTGGAGACTAAGTGTGTAAGGTTCATGAAGGAAGCATTTTTTAGACTGTAGATGGTGATGGCATACTTCTAGATGATTAAAGATAACTAAAACTAAAACCAATGAATGAAGGGGAATTTAAAAAATCTTTCCCCTCAATTAAAATCATTATACATATTCCTAGTTAGTTTTGGGATGTTTAAATAGAGGTGAATCATGAAGGCAATTTTCGATGCCAAGATGAGAACTTTCATGCCACTTTAAAGGAGTTTCATGACTTGGAAAGACACTTGTTCATTTTAATCTTACATGGTCCATTCCACAATAATTTATCATGAAAAATTAACTCATTTTATAATCTTTACAAGTGTCTTTATGACCTTTGGACTTCTCTCTTCTCCTCTCTCTGAAGTTCTATAAGAACTAGTCATTTTGGCCTTTGTAACTATGCTCCACCTGAGTATGATAAAGCCTTGCTCATTTTCACACCATTTGATCAATAATAATAATACTAATTTTTAGCTCTTCATGACTATTCACAGTGTTTTTTACTTTGATTATTGATCTCACTTAGTGATAACTATGGTTTCATTAGCATGTTGTCTCTTTCTTTCATCTTATTTGCAATTGGAAAAATTCTACTTGTAGGGTATGTGAAGTGTTCTAGGAAGCGTTAAGGTTGAGTGAGTTAGTCTATTCACTAGTTCCATTAAAGGGCTCTTATCTATTCCTCCTAGCCTAAATATTCATCCATAACCTCATAATGTAATATTGATGTGAGAAGATGCAAATTGGAGAAGTGTATGTTTGGGTAGTCTCCTAGTTTCATGTGTAACATGCAATTAGTTGTAATTCATCAACTTATTTGGTGTATCACCTCCCTTAGGATAGTTTACTTTTAGTTTTCTCTCTCCCTTTTTGCCCCCCAAATTTTAGGTGTATTAGTGATCCAAAGTGGTACATTAAGGGATATATTCACCTCATTCTTAGACTCACTCATAACCTAGAGGTGTTTTAATTGTGCCACTTGGATGAGGAGAGCTGAGACATATCCTCAAAGGGTGAAAATCCAAGCGACAACAAATACTAAATCCTTAACACTATAAAATATTCATTGATATGCTTAAATATTTACATTCAAATCCTAAACTCCATATACACTACACAACCAAAGTATCACCTAGAGGTCCATCTTAGGCTTGAGAGAAGAGAGGGATAATAGATAGAATTTTTGAGTTTCAATGGATCAAGGAAATGTTTAATTTTAATGACACTTCAATGGTTTTCATAAATGTCAAATAAGTGTCAACAACTATGTTGAGAATATTCCATCCCAAAAGTATAATCTAGACATCAAATACTTACCTACAACAAAGAATATCCTAGTAGATGCCTATCATATAGGCATGTGCCAAATTGTGGAGAAAGGATATCATGCTGACAAAGAATGAAGACAAATGATGCTTTGTTAGTATGGTTAGAAGGACATCTTTTATGAAATATGGTATAGATAATATAATTTGATTTCAATGATATAATTGGTCTTAAGTACGAGTTCAAAGGGCTTAAAATGATAAAAGGATAGACCTACAGGTATACCTATACCTGTAGGTCTTTTTTGTATGTAAAATTCAATACTATTGTATTAGAAATGACGTGTAAAGGACTAAGTGAAGTATGAAATCTATTGGCATTCTCGTAATATTCTTTTCAAAGGTTATTAAATGCCAACTATTATATTCAATAGCGTAAACATTTAAAATTGTTGTCAAGGAACCAAACTAACATACAAGAAAAAAATTGAGAGAGAGAATTTATTCAAGAGATGGCATGAGTTCTTTACAAGGTTTTAAAGGTTCAATATCAAACACCAAGATCTTAATGTTGTAACAAGGAATTTTTAAGTGTTGAAAGACTTGTTGAAGGATTTCTAAAACTCCAAAATGTATCTTTGTCTCCTAAATTATCATCTACAATTAGGTATGCCTTGTAGTTATAGGTTACATAGTTTGATTAAGAAGCAGGGTCTAAAAATAAACAAAAACATATTTAATTGATATTATATTTCTAATATGACATCTTTACATGATACTAAGGGTTAAGAGAGATAATTTCAAGACTTAGGTAAGTTTGATTAGAATAATTTGCCTTAAGGTAGTAGACTACACAATACTTTGTATGCACATTTAATGATATAATAAAATAGGAACTAAAGAGATTTAAGGGTTAATTTATGTTAGAGGTACAATCACTGAGAAAAGGGGTGAATTAGTGAGCCCAAATAATATAAACTTTAATTTAGATCCTTATAATTCTTTTAGACTCTTAACCATTCAATATAAACATTCATGAAGTATACACATCATTCATATAAATGAATAAGAAAAACAATGCAAGATCAAGCACATAACACATGACATATGTGGTAAACCCTCTTTGGGTACAAAACCCACTAGAACCTACAATTGGACTACTATCCTATAATAACAAGAGTCAATTTGGACCAACTATAACTGATCAAGGAACTACCATCCCTTATTTAGTGAGACTACAATCCCATAAGGAGATACTACACCTATCTAGATGAGATACCACAACAACTATACCTTTAGCTAGCTTCACCTTAAAATTAAGAACAAACCCCATAGATGTTGAGCTAACACAACAACACCTATGAATATATCATCTCCTAAACAATGATTGCCTTCCAGTCTAATGGAGATACAATGTATATCACTTCTCTTAAACTATGAACACTTTATCTATCCTTTACATCAAATTTTTTGTCATAGAATTAACAACATGAACAAATGGTCATAAAAATATTCCACAATCTGATCTACCTCTCAAATCAGCCACCAAGCTCACACAAACATTATTTATACTTTTCTCACACTCAAGACATCCAAAACATCCTTTTTGGATCAATTTAGACCTCTTCGCTCATCCTCAACCTAGAAGAGAACTATTATACCATCAGAATTATGAACTATAGTTCATAAACATAGTCCTTAATCTCCATACTCATCAACCCATCCAATGGGCACATTGACTCTCCTTGACCTCAATGCTCACACACACACACACACACACACACCTCTCCAAATATAGAAACTATCACATTTAGTTCCATTATTTATAGATCCATCATGATTATTATGTCCTTGGTTGGAAATTAGGCATGCCTTAACCCTTAATTCATATCTCATATCAATACATAACTCAATACCGTCCTTATAGGTCAGATATATCACCCATGGGTCACCCTTAAGCAACAACTCCTATCAATTACGCTTTAATAGCCCTTATAGGTATCATTCAGACCTATTCACTCCTTTAGAACTTCATCAATAAAAAAATAACATAGGAGAAATTATGAATTCATAGGTCCACTTCACATGACCATTTCAACATCTAAAAATGATCACAATCAACTCTACTCACCTCTACCTAGGCTCAATCAACTCAAACATAGACCTTATACACAAGAACATCATGAACGAGCACATAGTCAAATTATTAAGAATTTTTCATACTAAATATAGATTTATAATACATTCAAATTACTCATATATTATCCTCATGTAGTCTAAAACACTCTCTAATATCAAATTGACCTTGAAACATAAAAATAACATCAAAACAAGCTCAAATAATTTTCTCAGGTCACTTGCAGAACATAGTCAAACACACAGTAAACTTTGGAGCTCAAAATATTTTATTGTAAAAAAATTTAAAACTCATAACTAGTTTTAATAGATGCAATATGAATTCCTCTTCAACTTTACTTTTTTACTTCATCAATAAATTCGTCATGGATCAAACGTTATGACATAAACACTGTAGACTAGTTTTTCCCTTTGCAATTTGAATATTCAAATGTCAATGGTCATAGTTAAACATCAAACACTTTGAAATCATATCATGTCTTCACTTCTTAGATCAAACACACACTTTCAATCTCCTTTTAACTCTAACAATGTTAAATATCTATCACTTTGACTTCATCTTATGCATCTTGTCATTTTTGACTAAACACACTCCGTCAATCTTCTGTAAGTAGCTCAATCTTTAACATCATTAACCAACTATCACTTTGATCTCTTTGAATCAATGTGTGCCATAGATATAAATGTATGAACCATTGGATCTCCACTTGGTCTTTATCTTTAACACCATTCAAATGGGAACCATTACAATTTGTCTGGAATCCCAACTTTACTCTTTAATAACTTTTACCTCAATCAATCTCATGACCTGTAATTTACACCATATGATCTTTGTTCATAGAAGAATCCATCCATATATTGATCATCTCCTAAAACATTCATGCATGTGAGACATGCCATCATCAACATTCTTACTCAAATTTACATAAACATAGAAATTTAATCTCATATTCATTTTCATAGTCAATCTTCGATGTGATGAAATGTGGATTGTTAGGTATCCTTTGAAAATATGGCTAAGTGTTAGAAACTTAGTGAAATATGACTGAGAATCCAAATTTTCACCCACATATATTTTTTTTTCACTAAATTTAATGATCTAAAACTTGGACCATATGATCTCCTCACATAGGAGAATCTAATCATATATCAAACTACTCCTAGAACCCTCACACGTGTGAGATATGATGCTATCAATATGCCTCTTCAAATTCATTTGTCACAGAGCCAACTATGAATATATGAACATAATGAAGAACTAGATGAATTTCAATCCTATACATGAGCACTCAAAGCATATAATACCTCTTATAGGACCTCTTGCATAACCTCAAATCACCACACTCATCCTTGAACTTCCTTAACCATGTCAAAAGCTAAAGATCAACCAAGCATACTAGAACAAGCACATTACACACTTTATCATTAATAATTAGGATATCAAGACACTTCATCCACTCATTTTGACACCTCTATGACATCATTGACAACTCTCCAACAATCTCCCCCTTTGTCATTGATGTCAACACCCATCATATAACTCACCTTCCTTCTCTCTCTTCAAGCACTCTTATAATAGGAACTTTCTCCCCCTTTGACACAATGATAAAGTGGGTACCAACTGATCTTGAGGACTTATAAATACTACCAATAGGATAAGACCATCTTATAAATATAGTAAAAACTCTCCTTCCCTTGAGCCTACCTCTTCTTGCCTTGACAACTTCCTCTTATAACATGCCAACACACTCTTCAACCAAACACTGCAATCAATGAAGAAAGAACACATAAAACACTAAAATCTAATGTAGCTCACCAAGAAACATATGAAAGGGACTCACCCTAAGATATCTAAGCCATTGCACCTCTTGATAATCTTGAAATCTCCACATACCATGAAGAATCACCATGCAGGCTTACTAGCCTTCTCTCTCAAAACACATCAAGGACCACCAAAAAAAATTATTCCCACTCACCAAATATTAAAAATGATCTAAAACAACCTAAGAACTCTCCTTGAAACACACATACCTTTCTCTTTTGGAGAAACTAATAAGAAACTTCAAATCTTCACACTAATCCTATTTAGACTCCTTGTAGCCCTACCTAGAACTTGCAAAGCCCATGAATTTTAGTAGATACATCTTCAAGACCTAAAACTTCATATTTGTATCATTCTCATATTACCCCTCAAACACACCAAATTTCATCACCTAGATCATGTTATGCAACATAATTCATTCACAAACCTATTAGCTAATTAGGCCTCTATCTTGACAAAAACTTGAATAACATGAAATCCACACACCTTCAGACCTATGTGAAGATTTATTTGACAACCAATTTGGCCCATTCAACCTATTAATAAACATCATACCTCAACTCATAAGGAAAACCACTTTTATATCATAGCCCAAAACACTAGAATCTAAAAAATAAACAGGGTAGACAAACCTCCTTATGGTCAATTCCCATATCTAAAACTTCTTACACACCTAGAAATAACCACCATACACTTTTGGACCAAAATTTGAGCATTCATACCTTTGTGAACCCATACATCCTATAACCCATTTTAGGCTTGCTTGCCTTTAAGTCAAAATTGAGAAAACTGAGAGCACTTAAAAAATATTCAATTTGACTTCGACATACCTTTAGACCACAAAACCACTTGGATTAAGATAGAATAAAGTAAATAGACCTTTTTATGTAAAAATATCATCGTAAAAACTCATAAATTCTCCTCAAGAACAACAAACAGCTCTGATCCCACTTGTTAGGATCTTGCTCCTCAATAAGAGAATAATATGATTACCTTGTATTAGCAACTAAACATGCAGAATTAACCAGAAGCAATAAGTAACTAGAATTCACAAATGACACAGAATATGAGAGACAACACAAATTGTATTAATACTCATCCAAAAAAGAATACAATGAAGAGACGCCACACTCTTCCACACCTTTCAGGCTTCCCACACCAAGTGTATAGTAATTCTTCTCAAGAGTTCACTCTCCTACCAAAAATGGTCCCAACACACAACTCAAACACAAAATTAGTGTTCACCTCCAACCAGTCAGTAATAACCCTGCCAGTACACAAGTACTCAAAGTACTTCAAGTAGATCTCCCATAAGCTTGCAACAACTTGCAACTCAAATGATCTTACTTACACATGTAGAACTTCTCCTTGATCTTGCAACAACCTGTAGATCACCTTGTTCTTACAATTGGAAGGATCTACCTTGCCTTCCTCTATTTACTCATCTATAGAACTAGAAGGAGCTACACTTGCTCAACTCTAACTAGCACAATGGCTATCTAGCACACTCTACAATACATGCCAATGGGTCTATAAATAGATCCCACACTAAACAATAACTTAGACTTTTAATTTAGACACGTAGCTCAAGACTAGAAATAGCCTTTACATGCAAACACTCAGTTCAATGAACTAACTGTTTATGTAACAAACAATTCTGGAACCGCCACAGGCAATCGACATCGATCCCTGTCTACCTGGAGTTGATCGACATCGACCGACCTCCTGCCAATGCCAGTTGCCCTTCTGCACTATAGATGACCGATGTCGGTTACACTGCTAACACTGGTATCCCTAGAACTCAGCAACCTCCTCCATGTCTACATAGTTGAAGCTTTTAGCTCCATAACCTAACAATCTCCCACTTGGAGATAAATAGCTGTAACTATACCTGTACCTATACATCATCTAGTTTGTTCCCTTGGATTTGTATCCCTCTTCAAGATCACTCTTGAAGACCAACCACCACAAATCTTGTGGTGCACCTCCTGTCATCCAAATCACCTACCACATCAACATCTACAAACCCATGTAGAAAATAACTTGACCCTGCATAGCATGTGTACCTACTGTTGGTCCCTCTCAAATACCTGAGAATCCACTAAACTTCCCTCCAATGCTTCTTTCCTAGATTGGCTCCAAACTTTCTGACAACACCCACTGCTTGGGCAAACTCAGGTCTAGTACATACCATGCACTTAACCTCATTATGTGAATCAAGACACTGTTCATAGAACTATCCAACCATCGGCATGCTAACCAATTTCACACAATCATCTGAAGACAAAGTCAACCTATGACCTTCCATGTCCCTAGAACACACTCATGCCAAAGAATCTTGCTGCTCCCAGATTCCTCATGACACACCTCTGAACTAGCTTTACCTTTAGTTCAGCAACTCCCTGTATGTGTAACCCTACAACAAGCACATAATACAGTAACAAGATAATGTAGCTAATATTATCCAACCTGGTAAAGAGAAACACAATGGTCAAACCTCCATTGTCCTGCAACTTACTCAAGACCATATACCCTGGCCTTCTGTCTCACATGTCCATTCCCGCTCTTCTTTACCCTGAACATCCATTCGTCTCTCAGTGCTTTCTTCCAGCTGGCAACTCCACCAAAAAAATCCCATTTAGTTCTTCTCCAAGGAATCACATCCTTCATCCATGCCAAGCTCCCACTATTTCCTGGATCTACCTGCTCTGCTTCTTTAATAACTTCCTAGTTCTTAACCATCAGTGAGCAAAAAGTAGTGTAAAGAAGGGAAATGATGAATTTGAGGCTTACTTACCCTTTAAGTCCTCCATATGGGTGCTTGAGACTCCTTGACAGCTTGTTGTCTACCCAAAATCTATCTCAGTGTGCCGGTCACATCTCAGTCTGCACTCGACCGACGTCAGTTCCATGTGACTACCTCATCACTGACATTGGTTCCCCCTAACCGACACTAGTGTTTATCTATCTAGAGTCACTGACATCAGGTTGCACATAGCCAATGTCGGTCCCTGTCTGGATGCCAATGCCAATTTTCTAACCGACGTCAGTCTCTGTGTTTTACTTATGAGCAATGACCTTTACCCATGAGCTCCTTTTGGATCAAACCCTTGTCCATATCAACCTTGCTCTGCTCAAAATTCTTCAGCCCCTTATGCTAATCTCTATCCATCACCTTCTCCTTGAAAATCAAAGCATTTCCTGATGATTCACCTATTTTCCTGTGAATTTCTTCATTCAAGATTACACTCACAACATCATCCACTTTTAAGATTTTTGAAGCAGACGCAGTATTACTAACTACCATTACCAAACTCTCCCAACTTTTAGGTAATGAGCATACGATTAAGAGAGCCTTAATTTGATCATCAAAAACAATATTGACTGAACTTAACTGGTTTACCAAACCATGGAAATCACTAAGATGACTATGAACAGATCCACCTTCCAACATTTGCAAATTAAATAATTGCTTCATAAGAAATACCTTATTCAAAGCTGAGGGTTTTTCATATAAATTTGCCAAAGATTCCATCAACTCTACCGTTGTCTTAGCCTGAGATAAGTTGGAAATCACAGACGATGCAAGGCTCAACCTTATATATCCTAGATCCTTCTAATCAAGAACCTCCCATTCTTCAACCTTCATATCTGTGGGCTTGCATGCAACCCCACCCAATGGTAAGTACAAATCTTTTTGATACAAATAATCTTCTATCTACATCCTCCATAATTGATAGTTCTTGCCATTAAACTTTTCCATTCGTAGCTTACTTTCTTCTACCATTGTTATACTCCCACTCAAATAGAAACCCCTATGAGTAACTTGTAATCAACATACACTAACCAGATCTGAAACACCTATTAGTAACCCAACCAAAAGCTCTGATACCAGTTGATGGGGAGTCAAGAACAACAAATAGCTCTAATCCCACTTGTCAGGATCTTGCTCCTCAATAAGAGCACAATATGATTACCTTGTATTAGCAACTAAACATGCAGAATTAACCAGAAGCAATAAGTAACTAGAATTCACAAATGACACAGAATATGAGAGACAACACAAACTATATTAATACTCATCCAGAAAAGAATACAATGAAGAGATGCCACACTCTTCCACACCTTTCAGGCTTCCCACACCAAGTGTATAGTAATTCTTCTCAAGAGTTCACTCTCCTACCAAAAATGGTCCCAACACACAACTCAAACATAGAATTGGTGTTCACCTCTAACCAGTCAGTAATAACTCTTCCAATACACAAGTACTCAAAGTACTTCAAGTAGATCTCCCATAATCTTGCAACAACTTGCAACTCAAATGATCTTACTTACACATGTAGAACTTCTCCTTGATCTTGCAACAATCTGTAGATCACCCTGTTCTTACAATTGGAAGGATCTACCTTGCCTTCCTCTATTTACTCATCTATGGAACTAGAAGGAGCTACACTTACTCAACTCTAACTAGCACAATGGCTATCTAGCACACTCTACAATACATGCCAATGGGTCTATAAATAGATCCCACACTAAACAATAACTTAGACTCTTAATTTAGACACACACCTCAAGACTTGAAATAGCCTTTACATGCAAACACTCAGTTCAATGAACTAACTGTTCGTACAACAAATAGTTTTGGAATTGCCACAGGCGATCGACATTGGTCCCTATCTGCTTGGAGTTGACCGACATCAGCTGACCTCCTGTCGATGCCGGTTGCCCTTCTACACTGTAGATGACCAATGTCAGTTACACTGTCGATGTCGGTATCCCTAGAACTCAGCAACCTCCTCCATGTCTACATAGTTGAAGCTTTTAGCTCCACAACCTAAGAGTAAATAGACCTTTTTATATAAAAATATCATCGTAAAAACTCATAAATTCTCCTTTATCACTTGAAAAACCTTCAATATGACCTTACAAACTACTCCAACTAAAAAACACCCAACTCTTGCCTTCTAGTACCTTCTAAAAAACAACACAGAAACACTTGATTTCCACTAAAAGGAGTCTCTTAAGAAGCATAGACAAACACACCCTTATTTCACAATGTCCTAGAACAATGTGAAACTAGGAGTTGCCCACAACTCCTCATAATCCTTCTCCTCTTTGTTCATATGATAATTATATCTCTAATTATTATTTTTAGGCTTAAGAGAAACAAGTTGCTCATCTGCTATAACATTATTCTTCTCTTCTAATATTGTATTGACAACAAATAGAGACAACAAAGATTCATGACATAATTTTTCATCTAAAGAATCCACCTTGTAGTTTAGAACCTCATCACTAGCCACTAACAACTGATTTTTTTTCATGATACTTGCTCAAATATAACAAGATGTTCACTTGGATCCAAACTCACTTTAGAACTAGCCTCAACTAGCACCTTGGTCTTCTCTTTGAGCTTGGTCTTTATATTCTCAATATGAGCAGATAATGAGATCCCTTGGTACTCTTCAACTTTTTTAGCATTTTCCACCATAGAAAATTTATTACTTAGACAAAAAGATTGATCATGACTCATACTTACCACCTTTAGTTTCCATGAGTTAACTTGCCTTCTTCCTTACACATTAGGATTCTGATTAAACTTATTCTAACTTGTATGCCTTTGCTTATAGAATCTAGTAATGTGACATCTTTATTTATAGTTTTAGCAAACCATACTTATTTATGTGAACTTAACTTGACCCACTTGATATGGATAAAATACTACAATGTGTCCTATGTCATAACAACTAAAACAAACTCTTTCTTTTGAAGAAGACTCACCTTGCCTTACCATATTTGGACACTACTTAGCAATGTGTCCCTCATCAAGATAGTTGAAGCACTTAACTTTATTCACACATTCTGACTAATGAAACCCATCATAGTTCCATGTAAACTCATTTATAATAGGTCTTCTTCACTCTCTATCCCTATGACCAAATTGATTACATGTGAAACAGTAACCATTAAAATTTGCATACCTCATGGTATTTAGTTTTCTGATTTAATTTGTCTTCATTCTACCAGTACCTTCATTCCTTATCTGATGATTTATCTTAAAAGTTTGCTTGTCCTTATTCATATTATTCTTCATCTTGTCTTGAGTTGTATTCTCTAATTCTTCTTTGTATCCAATACTAGTTTTATTACTTAAATGCTTTTGATCATTTAAAATATTATTTAGGTCACTTGAGCTCTTTTTAAATCTCACAAATAAATTCACCTTACTAGATGTCTTCTCTAACTTATATTTTAATGACTCGTTTTCAATTACATACCTTGAGAATTCATCTTTTAAGCTTTCAGGCTTGTAGATAGGATTTCCAATTAACAATTGAGATGCTTGACCATATTTTCATACTCCTTGATGTGTTCATTCATTCTTGCTTCAAATACACTAAATTGTTCCTCATAGATCTTCAATTGTGACTTCATATTCTTGTAACTTTATTATCAATATTTAGTTATTCAATACCATTCATCAATTTAGTTAGTCCACCTCATATCTATCAACACATGAATCACTCCAAATAGACTCCTTTTGATATGAGAAATTTCCTTCCTTGGCTATGAAGAGGGATTCATCTTCAACAAGACCATCATCTTCATGATCACACTCTAAGTCACTATCTTCACTCTCATATAATTAGCTAAAATCTTTCTTGGTGTAAAGACTCTTTTTTGTTCTTGAAGGACTTCTAGTTATACTTTCTGAATCCTTTCTTCCTATATGTATTATTGTCTTCATCTTGGCCTTTACCATGCTCTTCATCATAAATATTCTCATGATTATGAGGGTAATTTCTAGAAAAATGTCCTACTTCACCATAAATGAAACATTTGAAGGGTAGTTTACCCTTATACTTGCCTGAGCTTATTTTCAATTTCCTTTTAAACAAAGTAATTACTTCATCTTAATCAATATCAAAAATGTCATCCTCCTTGAGTTTCTTACCTTAGAACTTCTTCTTTGGCTTCATTTCTATCTTGAATGTTGCTTCCTTCTTTGGTGGCATATCATCATTTACTCTCATCTCATACATAGTGAGGATGCCATGAAATTCATCCATCTTCAACTGAGTAAGATCATGACTTTATTATATATTGAAAACCTTAGAATAAAACTTGAAAGAGAGATAACTTAATAACTTTTGAACTATAGTAACTTTTTCAAGCTTCTCTCCAAGACCTTTAATGATGTTCAAAATCTCATTAAATATTTATAGAAAGATGCCAAAGAATATTCTTCCTTCATCTTGACACTCTCAAATTATCTTCAGTGAGTTTGTGACTTTGCTAACTTAACCTTTGAATCTCCTTCATAAATTGTCTTAAATTTATCCCACATTTTCTTGACACATGTATAATGGATCACCTTTGTGTATTCAATTTTTGAAAAACCACAAGTGATAGCATTAATTAGCTTAGAATTGTTCTCAAATAACTTCTTATCTATCACACTTGATGGAGGAATAGTAGGTAAAAAATAACCATCCACAACAAATTACCAAATGTCAAAACTTAGGGACATGATGTAGGTCCTCATTCTAGTACTCTAAAAAGCATAATAGGATCTATTGAACATTGGTGCTTAATTAATACAGAAACCTCTATGATGACTACCCATATTGTATCTTGGAGCACCTTCAAACTATCAAGCCTTTACTAAAGGACCAACTCTGGTACCAATTATTAGAGGTATAATCACTAAGAAGGGGGGGTGAATAAGTAAGCCCAGATAATTCAAAATTCAATTTAGATCTTTAAAATTCTTTCAAAATCTTAAACATTTAATATAGATAGTCATGAAGCATACACATCATTCATATAAATGAATAAGAGAGACAATGCAAGATCAAGTACATAACACATGACATATGTGGGAAACCCTCTTACGGGAGAAAACCCATTATAACATATAATTTGAATATTGTCCTATAATAACAAGAACTGATTTAGACCAACTACAACTAATTCAGGAATTTGATCCAAAACTCAAAAGTTTTGGTTGAAAGATAACTCAAAAAATAAGAACACAATTGTAATAATGCTATCTTTGAGAAGAGATGTTTTATTGATCAAATTTGCAGACCCAAACATATGCCTATCTCTGAGAAGAGATGTCTGATTTCCATTTTTTGGTTACATAATAATTTATATAAATTTTGAAGGTAGGAGGAGGATATGTAAGGTCACCAATCTTGAGGAAGATTAAGTGGTTCGACTTCCATGATTTACAACAATACATAATTCGAAGAATTACTATTTTTAGAAACTTATTATTTTTAAACTACACTAATAAAATTGAAATTTGGGGCACTTTTATTTGGTTTTTGGGGGTCAAAACCCACTAAGCAGATCATGTGCCATCTCATGGTGTTCCCCTCATTATTATATTTTTAACAATTCAAATGGGGAGTCAAATGGAGCTATGGTGCAAGAGTTATGGCTCCCAAAAGTTCTTCGACCAATTGGGGTAGAACTGTCCCTTGAATTGTTGCTTGAAATATTACTTGGATCAGAATTACCATCCCTTATTTTAGTGAGACTAAAATCCTATAAGGAGATACTATACTTGTCTAGCTGATATACTACAACAAATAGACTTATAACAAGATTCACCTTACAAGGAGGAACAAACCCCCTAGATGTTGAACTACCAAAATAACACCTATGAACATATCATATCCCAAACAAGGATATTCTACCAATCTAATGGAGATATAATGTATATCACTTATCTTCAAATTTGCACACTCTCTCTATCCTTGATAGCAACAATTCCATCACAACATAAAAAACATGACCAAATGGTCATACATATAGTCCACACTCTGATCTTCCTTTCAAATCAACCACCAAGATCACACATACAACATTTATCCTTCACTCACACTCAAGGCATCTAAAACATCCCTTTTGGAACAACCTAGACCTCTTCACTCATCCTCAACCTACAAGAGCACTATTATTCCATTAGAATTATGACCTACATGTAATACACATATTACTCAATCTATTTTACTCATAAACCCATACAATAGGCACACTTACTCTCCTTCACCTCAATTTTCTCTCTCTCTCACACACACACCTTCTCAAAATTTACAAACCATCACATTTATTTCCACTATTTATAAATCTATCATGGTTATTATGTTTTTGGTTAGTCATTAGGCATGACTTAACCCTAATTCATCTCTCATATTTATACACATCTCGATACCATCCTCATAGGTTGGTTATATCACCCATGGGATACCCTTAAGTAGTAACTCCTTTCAATTAGGCCTTGATAGCCATTATATTCTCATGGAGACCTATTCACTCCTTTATCACTTGATCAATCAAAATAATAACATAGGACCACTTCCAAATGCATAGGTACACTCCACATGACGTATTTGACATCCTTGAATGATCATAGTCAACTCTACTCACCTCTACGTAGGCTCAATCAACTCAAACATAGACCTTGTACACATGAACACCATGAATGAACATAAATTTGACTTCTTAAGATTTTTTCATACTCAAGATATATTGATCATACCTCTAAAGTAATCAAATATGATCTTAATATATTATAAAACACTTTCTAACTAGCTAATTCACCTTGAAACATCTAAACAACATCAAAATAAGCTCAAACAATCTTCTCAGGTCACTTGTAGAACATAGTCAAACACATAGTCAACTTTAGAGCTCAATATATTTGACTATATAAATATTCAAACCTCCTTTCCAAGTTCACTTATTTTTACTTTATTGATAAATTCATCCTGGATTGAAAGTTATGGCACAAACACTACAGACTGGTTTTTCCCTTTGCAATTCAAATATTCAAATGCCAACAGTCACAGTTAAACCTCAGACACTTTACAATCATCTTGTGTCCTCACTGATTAGATCAAACACACATCATCAATCTCCTTCAACCTTTAATAATGTTAAACATTCATCACTTTGACTTCATCTCATGCATCCTGGCATTTTTGACTAAACATGCTCTATCTATCTTCTATAAGTAGCTCAATATTTAACTTCATTATCCAATTGTCACTTTGACCTCTTTGACTCAATGCATGCCATATATTTACATGTATTATCTCTTATGAACCATTATATCTCTACTTTTTCTTGATCTTTAATAACATGCAAAATAGACTAAGTATGGAAACCATTGCAATCTATCTAGAAGCCCAACGTTGCTCTTTAATAACTTTTGCCTAAATCAATCTCATGACCCACAATTTGCACCATATGATCTTCATTCATAGAGTAATCCATATATATATTAATCAGTTCCTAAAAAAATTGTGCATGTGAGATATACCATCATCAACATGCTTACTTAGCTTTACTTGAACATAGACAATTAAGCTCAAATTCATTTTCACCATCAATATTCAATGCAATGTGGACCATTAGATCTCCTTTGTAAATGTGGCTAAATGTTGGAAACTTAGTGAAATGTGACTAAGAAGCTAAATTTACACCCACATATTTTTTTGTGATAAATTTCATGATCTAAAACTTGGACTATATGATCTCCTCACATAGGAGAATCCAACCCTATATTAAACTACTCCCAGAACCCTCACACATGTGAGATATGACATCATCAATATGTATTCTCAAATTTATCTATCACAGAGCCAAATATGCCCAGATGAACATAATGAAGAACCAAATGAATTCTATGCATATACATAAGCACTCAAATAATAGAATACCTCTTATAGGACCTCTTTCATAACCTCAAATCACTATACTCATCCGTGAACATCCTTAACCATGCCAAAATTGAAGATCAACCAATCATACTAGAACAAGCACTTACACACTTTGTCATTGATACTTAGGCTATTAAGGCACTTCATCCACTCACTTGGATACCTCCATGACATTACTGAAATCTCTCCAAAAATTTATACCTTTAAGAGAGCCTAAGCCTTATTAGGCATGTGCATAATAGTGATGACATGTGTGAAGGACAAAGTATGGCAATGCCATGATTCTAAATGAGGATGGTATGTGATTTAATTTTTAGGATTAGAGTTAATAATATTGTGAAGGATCATAGTGAATAATAATAGAGTTTGTGTTCATGAAGATCAAGTTATACTATATATGCAATCTCAACCATCTAATGAGAAACCTATATGCCTCCTCCTATAGTTGAAGAGGTTTGAGAGTGTCTTAGTTATGAAGATAAGGTAGTAAAATAAGGAATAAATTTCAAATACCTTTCACTAACTCTTAAAATATCATCATGATTCTAGGATACCTATTATTGATCAACACACAACCCTAGATCAAGGTGACAAGGGTCTTGAAATCCAATGTTACATACAGGATTTCTAATGTTTATATGAAGGGAAGAGATTATTATGGTAGATGGTGTTAGGACCTAGAAGCACCATTGATTACCAAGCAGCTAAACATGCAGAAATAACTAGAAGTAACAAGTAACTAGAATTCAAAAATAACAAAGAATATGAGAGACAATACCCAATTGTATTAATACTCTTCCAGAAGGAAATACAACAAAGAAGATGCCACAGTCTTCTTCCTTACACACCTCTAGGGCTCCCACACCTCTAGGGCATAAACAATAATTCTCTTCAAGAGCTCACTCTCTCTCTTACGGTCCCAACACACAACTCAAACACAGAGTTGGTGTTCACCTCTAACCAGTCAGTATCACTACTACCAGTACACTGAGTATACACACATACTCAACTGAGTACACAATGTACTCCAAGTAGATCTCTCCTGATCTTGCTACCTATTGTGTTTCCCATCTCCTTTGACCTTGCTATCCTACAGATCCACCTTAGACCTTGCACACACAAACACCTGCAAATCAACTGATCATACTTACAATGTAGATCTCTCTACACCCTGAAGAACCCTTGTCCTTGCCTCACCAAGTCCTTATGATTCTTCAACCAGTACCCCAGTGGATCTTCTACCAGATCTTGCTATCCCATAGATCTCCTTGATCATACACACTCAGCACCCCTGTGGAACTAGGAGGAACACACCTTGCTCTCTTCCCTCTGAAGGAGCTAACCTTGCTCAACTCAACTAAAACAAATTACAATATAGCCCATGAGTCTCTTAAATAGATCTCATGCAAACAATAATTAGACATCCAATTACAATAATTAGATCTACAGCTCCAAGGCTAAAATTAGCCTTCAACATGCAAACAATCGATTCATTAACAAACTATCTGTAACACTCACAGTTTTGAACCGCACAGGTGACCGATGTCAGTCCCTATTTGGTTGGAGATGACCGACGTTGGTTGAATACTGCCGATGTCAGTTGCCTTCTTATCTACCCCTGATCGACATTGGTTGGCATAACTAACGTCGGTGATTGTGACACTCAGCAACCTCCTCCCCTATTTGCATCAACGAAGCTTTTAGCTCCACAACCTAACAATATCCCACTTGGAGATAAATAGCTGCACTGTACATATACCTATACCCCATCTAATCTATTTCTTGGCTTGTATCCCTCTTTAAGCTCAATCCTGAAGACCACCCACCACACAACCTATGGTGCACCTTCTATCATCTAAGTAACCTACTGCATCCACATCTACAAACCCATGTAGAAAAGAACTTGACCCTACATCACATGTCGACCTATTAGTGGTCCCTCTCAGATACCTAAGAATCCACTGAACTGCCCTCCAATGCTTCTTTTCTAGATCGGCTCTAAACTTTCTGACAACACCCATTGTTTGGGCAAATGCAGGGAGTACACATGTACTCAACCTCATCATGTGAATCAAGACACTATTCATAAAACTATCCAACCCATCGGCATGCTAACCAGTTTCACATAATCATCCAGAGACAAAATCAACCTGTGATCTTCCATGTCTCTAGAACACACTTATGCCAAAAAAATTTGCTCCTCCAAATTCTTCATGACACACCTCTAAACTAACTTTACCTTTAGCTCAAAAAAAACCCTGTATGTGTAACCTTGCATCAAGCAAACACACAACATACAGTAGCAGGATGATGTTGCAATCATCACCCACCTAGTAAAGAAACCACAGTAGTTACAATGACATTGACTAAAGCCATGCTTTGTCATCCACCTGTCAAACTTGTACCACTATCCTGGAGCTTCCTCAAGACCATATGACCTAGCCTTCCATCTCACATATCCATTCTCTTTATTATTTAACTAAGGTATCCATTCATCTCTCAGTGCTTTTATCCTGACTGGCAACCCTACCAAATCTCTCGTTTGGTTTTGCATCCTATTCATGCCATGCTCCCACTATTTCCTAGATCCTTCATGCTCTGTAGTGAGCAATGAGTATAAAGAAGAGGAATAATAAATTTGAGGCTTACTTACCCTTTTAGTCCTCCATATGGGCATTTGAGACTCCTTAATAGCTTGTTGTCCACCCAAAATCTGTTCCAGTGACTGACCTCAATCACCACATAGTCTGCATCCAATTGACGTCGATTCCATGCAATTGTCCAGGTCACTAACGCTAGTTATCCTATCGACGTTGGTCTCCACCTACCCAACACCACCACCTTCTCTAGTCTACACATGACCGATGTTGGTACCTATCTATTCGATGTCAGTTTTTCATGACTAACATTGGTACCTGTGTTCACCTGTGAGTGATGACTTTTTACCCGTGAGCTCTCTTTAGATCAAAACCCTGTCCAAACTACCCTACTTAGAAGTATCTAGTCCCATCCACTGATCTCTATTCATCATCTCCTCCAAGAACACCAAGGCTTTCCAGTTCTTAAGTTTGTCAAATACATCAGACTTCTTTTTCCTGTAATAAATCCAATCCTTTCTTGTAGCATCCCCCTGCTCACAGAAATCTCAGTCTATACTCTCTAAAGTTCATCTCTTACCATTTGACCTAAGAACATCTATTCCCTTCTCACTTATGTGACCAAGCCTATAAAGCCACACCTGTGTAACAAAAGTGGAATCAATAATACAAGCAAGTAGATAAAGAGTACCTACTTTCTTACCACCTGCTAATTCAAGTGCATCATTGTGAGAGTTCTTGTGCATCTCTCATCACCCAAATTTCCTGAAGCAATTAGCCAAATCTTCAAGACTAGGACCTACATGACCTTCTTCAACACCCATGTGTTGGTCACCTGCAATTTTAGCAACACTTCCCCTTTTCCAATACTTTGACAAGGCTCACCAACCCCTCTATATGGGGCTGCATGGAAAGAGGCAACAAAATCTATAAACCAAGATTTTACTTTATCCAATGAACATCCCAGAGCATCTTGTACAACAACCCCTACAACATATGCTTCTTCAGTTCCTTCATGCTTCTACCAACCAACAATATTTCTTTACCTGCTTTTTCTTTCCATAACATCGTAATTGACCATTCGTGCTTTTCAATTCCTCCATTCTTAGTGTACTTTCTTTTGCCATTGCTATACTCCCACTCAATCAAAAACCTCTGAGAGTGACCTATAATCAAACACAAACCTGCTCCCTATAACCTTAGCTCTGATACCAACTGTTAGGAGCCAGAAGCACCATTGATTACCAAGCAACTAAACATGCAAAAATAAACTAGAAGTAACAAGTAACTAGAATTTGAAAATAACACAGAATATGAGAGACAATACTCAATTGTATTAATACTCTTCTAGAAGGAAATACAACAAAGAAGATGCCACAGTCTTCTTCTTTACACACCTCTAGGGCTCCCACACATCTAGGGCATAAATAGTAATTCTCTTCAAGAGCTCACTCTCTCTCTTATGGTCCCAACACACAACTCAAACACAGAGTTGGTGTTCACCTCCAACCAGTCAGTATCACTACTGCCAATACACCGAGTATACACACATACTCAACTAAGTACACAATGCACTCTAAGTACACAACATACTCCAAGTAGATCTCTCCTAATCTTGCTACCTATTGTGTTGCCTGTCTCCTTTGACCTTGTTATCCTGCAGATCCACCTTAGACCTTGCACACACAAACACCTACAAATCAATTGATCATACTTACCATGTAGATCTCTCTACACCCTGAAGAACCCTTGTCCTTGCCTCACCAAGTCCTTATGATTCTTTAACCAGTACCTTGGTGGATCTTCTACCAGATCTTGCTATCCCACAGATCTCCTTGATCATACTCACTCGGCACCCCTGTGGAACTAGGAGGAACACAACTTGCCCTCTTCCCTCTGAAGGAGCTAACCTTGATCAACTCAACTAGAAAAAATTACAATACAGCCCATGAGTCTCTTAAAAAGATCTCATGCAAACAATAATTAGACATCCAATTACAATAATTAGATCTGCAGCTCCAAGGCTAAAATTAGCCTTCAACATGCAAACAACTGATTCGTTAACAAACTGCCCATAACACTCACAGTTCCAAACTGCACAGGTGATCGATGTCGGTCCCTGTCTGGCTGGAGATGACCGACATCAGCCAAATACTATTGATGTCAATTGCCTTCCTATCTACCCTTGACCGACGTCGGTTGACCTGACCGATGTCGGTGACTGTGACACTCAACAACCTCCTCGCCTGTTTGCATCAGTGAAGATTTTAGCTCCACAACCTAACAGATGGAGGTGTTAATAAAGTTTTATAAGAAATAAATTGAAGTGTAAAAACTTTCATAAGAATGTGCATACCTATTTAGATTCTTCATACTACTCATTTTCTCCATTGATGTCCAAGAAACCAAGACTGATCACCTACAACTAGTTAGTTTACAATGAAAGCTAAGTAAACATGATGTCTAAGAAGTTAGATTGATTTATTAGAGCCAATGTAGGTTTTCAATGGGTTTGAGAAGAAATAAATACACTTTATCAAGGTTGAAAAAGTGACAATAATGTCTCAATTTGGAGAAATGATATATGAACATTATCTAGGGTCAAAAGTGCACGATGTGCCTCAAACCCTCAATACATGAAACATGAGGTTGATGAGGTTATAGAGGGAAGAAGTGGAAAGGGTGACCACTTTAAAATATTTAATGAGGTGTTTTAGACATAAATAAGTCATTGTAAACTTAAACCAAGTGTCAAAACATCACTTTCAGGTCAAATCTCTCTCTCAAGCTCAACAAATGTAATTTGCCTAACCAAGGAGCTACTTTATTTTATTCAGTACAATGTGGACAAGATTAATGGAATCCCAATATACTATTTAATGTTAGGGAGTCTTTTACACTTGAAACTTGTGGCATTTATTCACTGGTTAAGGGCTTATACTTTGTGAATCATTGTTAAGATGATAAAGCACTCATAGGCTGCCTAAAGGCCAGTTTTGACTAGTTTGGAAAAATTAATCTCTTAAGAAGTTAAAATGAGATGAAATTACCTTGAAACCAACTTAAAATCATGGATCACTTATATGATGTCCCTATCATGACACTTTCTTGTACCTACAACTATACAGATGCATTAAATATTTTACTTTTATGAGTTCTTGAGCCTTAACCAAGGTATGAAGGATCATGGACATATGAAAGTTATTGGGGAGGATGATTTGGTATGTATTATACATAATAAATTCAAAAAAACCATACAATATACCTTGAAACTACAATTATAGGTATGGTTTTTCAAGGTAGTCCAAAACAAGCTTGAGGAAGGGGTAGTTTTTTGGCCCTTTCTTGGTTTGCCTATCTACACAAGGTTAAAACGCCCAAAATTGGAAGGGATGATGATTATATCATAGTTAAAGTGAATAAAATGTTTTTTTAGGTTTCAAATGTTTGGGAGAAGTATGGAGCAAAATCTCAGTTTTTAGGCTAAGAGGGCTATTGGAAACCTAATTGGGAAGATATAATAGAATAAAAAGTGTACTTCCACTTGGTTTCAAGTCCTAAAAATTATAATGGAGCTATAAGAGGATACTGGGTACTCAAATATGTGCTCATTTTCTCAATACCCTCAAAATAACATCCTGTATAAGGAGGTTTACTGATTTTTAAGGTTATAATGAATGAAGCCAAATGAGACCTTTTGATGATAAAAGCAATCTTAGAGAGAGTTTGATGACTATAATTAAATTTTTATAGGTTTTATATCATTTATATAATCCATTCATGGAGTTAAAATGTTTTATTAAAGGTATATTCAAGTTTTCTATCTTTTATGCCAACTGAGAGGAGGAGTTCAAGTAATCAAATCAAACAAGTCAATCCATAAGAGCTCTTCAAAAGGCTTTATCAATGTTAACCCTTGTCTCCCACACCAATTAAATAAATAAAAGGTCAAGATATATCTGAAATAATCATTCAAATGTTTTAAAGAGTCATCAACTACCTTAAAAAGACCTCCCTCTCCTATGCAAAGTCAAGGAGACAAAGTCAAAGGAGCTTTAGGAGCTTTATAATAACCCCAAAAAAGTGGAAATGCCTCATAAATGGATAAGGAGAAGTATTAAATAGACTAATTTATGAATAATTGAAGACCTATTTTCATATAAGATTACTTATTTATAAAGTAGGACATGCAAACAAGGATATAGGTAATGTGAGCAAATATATAAGCACTTAAAAGGGTCAAATAAGATCAATCAATCCTCAAGAATTTTTCAAACCTTTCAAATAATTCTCAATCTAAACTCTACACCATTTTTGAAAAGGGAATAAAGAGAAAATGTAACATGTGCTACATAGAAGTTCAATGAGGACTAGGTGGATGACTAATCCCTATTTTCTAGGCTTCTCTCTGATATGATCTTGATATGATTCAAATATTAAATATACGTAGAAATACCCTTAAGGTAGGTAAACATCATATAATCTCCTTTAGGAAGGAATAACTCCACAATGTCTCTTCGAGGGGACAACCTCCAATATCCTCTTACAATAGAAAACTCAATGCTTACTTCATATCTTTACCATGATAAGCATCTCCTATATATAGACATCTATCTAACCCATGGATGGGTAACCTCCTAATCCCAATGTAGGCCAACCATTACCCAATATACTAATTCCATAAGCTACTCCATTATCCTAATATATTGTACCCATATAACTAACTAAGGCGATGCATGCCATATGCCAGCATCACCATCAACCCATATACATTAATATATCATATCCCTAGGTACATAGCATTACTTCCATCCTTAACATGTTTCATCCTTGAAACATAGGAAGAAACCAAAAAATGAGTGTGCTTCAAATCATTGCATACTTGTCTCCAATCTCGATCATCTAGCCATCCATATGTGATCTTGGTAGGTGATAGCTCTCCAAGCTTATTTCTAAATTCCATTATGCTCCTCTGATTTCATTTATGATCATAATTATACTACTTTGGTGTCCAAGCATAATTACTCCTCTTTTTATTCCATGTACCATATTCCATTGCACAACTCTAATTCCAACCATGACCATAGTAGGTATTCTTCCATGCATAGTCATAGTGATTTCCCCATTCATTCCATGTGTAATATTATTTTTTCTTTGGATTTCATGCATATTCATAATGATTGGAAATTTTATTTCCTGTATAGACAAAATGATTGTTGTTATGACACTTCCTCACGTGGTTCCATGATTTTTTCCTCTCATGATGATGTGGGTGTCTATATACCTCAACCTTTTGCAATACTTTGACCTTATCCACCTTTTCCTTCTTTGTCTTTTGAGTAGATGAACTGCTCATTTGTAGTGTGTCTTTATCTATATCATCTGAATCTTCATCATGATCTTCATCACCTGTTTCAATCTCATCCTCATGATCTACTTGGATTGTTATTGGTGCATTTTTCATTATGATATCTTGTAAAGTGATCTTCTTTTTCCTATACCAAAACTTCAATAACTTTTTTTAAACATTAATATTCATTGTTCCCAAAGTCTCTAACCATGGATATCCAAGAACTATATCCACGTCATCCATATCCAAAGCATAAAAATCTGAATGCAAAACATATTTTTCCATAATGAGCTTCAAATCTTCAAACATTGAAATATTATTACCTTCTATTTGAACCTCCTTGATATTATTTGCTTGAACATGTAGATTCTTGGCCATATTAATGTTAATGAAGTTATACTTGCTAGTATGGTTTATGGACACAACCACCTTCTTGTTTTGAATGCATCCATGAATTTGAAAAATTGACTCATATTTCTTTGGAGCCAAATTATTTGAACCCTTCTTCTTCTTCTTCTTCTTCTTCTTCTTCTTCTTCTTCTTCTTCTTCTTTATCATCATTATTTTCTTCCTTTTCCACAACCTCTTTTTATTTTATATCCCATTGATCTAGGAATATTTATTCCATTGCTTCCCATGAAGAATACTATTGCACAAATCTCAATTGATTAAACCACCAATGTTATGCAGGCCTAGATAAAGAAAGAGATAATTCTATTTTCCATAAATTTTTTTTAGTATTATTCTCCTTATAATTGAGCCACCATTCTCTAGCATCAACATAATCTTCCCCTAAAATTTTTTGCAACTCCATGATCCACAAAAAAATTAGGGTTCATAAAACCCTAAAATGGCAATAAATAATATAAAACTAATCCAAAAAGTCCCAAATTTTTACTGTAGATTCCTCTTATGATATTGGAACCTCAACCAAAATTTTGTGAAAAAATGTCACAAATTTTGATCTATAGATTGAATATACGACAAACCATAAAATCACACAAAATAACTCCAAAAATTTTGAAATTTTGACTATGCCTCTCTTATATGTTATTATATCTCCAGTGAAAATTTCTAATAAAAATTCCATGTATGTCGAAATATATAGTGAAATTAGTATAAACCCTAAAATAGCAATAACTCCCTCAAAACTAATCAAAAAATCTCTATTTTTTACTGTGACTTATTTGAAATATTATCCATATCTAGTAAAAGAATTATGGAAAAATTCACAACCAATCAAAAGTTATTGATGATTCAAAAACTAGGGTTTCACTCCACACAAATTACCCAAATCAAAGCTCTAATACCACTTGATATGATCTTGATATGATTCAAATATTCAATATATGCATAAATACCCTTAAGGTAGGGCAACACCATATAATACGCCTTTTGGAAGGAATAAATCCACAATGTCTCTTCAAGGGGAAAACCTCCAATATCCTCTTACAATATAAGACTCAATGCTTACTTCATAACTTTACCATGATAATCATCTCATATATATAGACATCTATCTAACCCATAGATGGGTAATCTCCTAATCCAAATGTAGGCCAACCATTACCCAGTGTACTAATTCCATAAGTTACTCTATTATCTTAATATATTGTACCCATATAACTAACTAAGGAGATGTGTGCCACATGTTGGCATCTCCATCAACCCATATACATTAATATATCATATCCCTAGGTACATATCACTCTCTATCTCTCATTTATCACTTTTCCTTTAAGTATGCCTATTTTTGGAATTTGTAAGCATCCTTACCCTAAGTTATAGCAGAGCCCTACTAAAAAAACACTTGCACTTGGCTCTTTAAAATGAAAAAGACTAAATTTTGGATTCTTCAATACTTGTAACTAGTGTATGCTTATGGTTTATAGATGAATGTTAGTGATGGTGAATGCTTTTTTACATTTGTCTTCTCTTATGTACCTATTTGTAGGTGGTTAATCATCCTTACAAGTTACATAATTATTAAAGGTACAATCACTAAGAGGGTGGGGGTGAATTAGTGATCCCAAATAATTCAACTTCAATTGCAAACCTTTCAATATTTTAATCAATCAATACATATATTCATGAAGCATATACATCATTCATAATAATGAACAAGAGAAACAAAACAAGATCAAGCACATAATACATGACATATGTGGGAAACCCTCTTGGGGTAGAAAACCCACTAAACCTATAATTAGACTATTTTCCTATAAAATAATAACCAATTTAGACTAGATACAACTGATCAAGGAACTATCATCCCTTATTTTAGTGAGACTGCAATCCCATAAAGAGCCACTACACCTATCTTGTTGAGCTACCACATCAACTAGACTTTTATAAAGTTTTACCTTACAAGGAGGAACAACCCCCCCTTAGATGTTTACAATTCATAAAAACAACTATGAAAAAATCATCTCCTAAACATTGATTGCCTACCAATCTGATGGAGATATAATGTATATCAACACTCTTTAACTCTGCACCCTTAATGCATCTAAAGCCAGCTTTTGGATCACTCTTCACTTCTCAAAAAAAACTCTATCAACACATCAAAAACATGACCAGATGGTCATACACATATTAAAAACTCTTATCTACCTATTAGATCAAACACCAAGCTCACACATACATTAACAATCATTTACTCACACTCAAGGCATCCAAAACATCCTTTTGGATCAACCTAGACTTATTCACTCATCCTCAACCTACAAGAGCACTATTACAACATCAAAAATATGACCTATATTTCATACACATATTCCTCAATCTACTGTACTCATCAAAACATCCACTAGGCATACTTACACTCCTCTTTCCTTTTCTCTACCATACACTCACTCACAAGTCTATAAACCATCACATTTGGTTTCACTATTTATAGAGCATTTAGGATTATCAACAACTTATTGGTCAACCATTAGGCATGCCTTAACCATTAAGTCATATATAACATTGATACACATCTCAATACCATCCACATAGGTTGGCTAAATCACCCATGGGTCACACTTAAGCAGCTACACCTTTCAAGTAGCCCTTATAGGTTTCATGGAGACCTATTCTCCCCTTCATCACTTCATCAATAAAATTAGGAACATAGGACCCATTAAAAATGTATATGTCAACTCCACATGTCCCATTATACATTATAAAATAATCAAAATCATCTTTACTCACCTTTTTGTATGCCCAATCTACTCAAATAATGACCTTGTACACAGGAACATCATAAATGAACACACAATAAACTTATTAATCATAGTTAATACTCAAGATAGATTGATAACACTTTTAAAATATACATAGATCATTCTAATGTATTTTCAAACACCTTTCAATAGCTCATTTACCATGAGAAATTGAAATAACATCAAAATAAGATCAAACAACCTTCTTGGGTCACTTGTAGAACATAAACACATAGTCAACTTTGGAGATTAATAACTTTGATTGTATAAACATTCATATCTTCTAATCACCATTTTTGGATGAAGCTTAAAGTCCTCTACAATTTTTATTTTTACATCACCTTTAAATATGTCTTGGATAAGAAGTTATGGATAAATACTAAGCACTAGTTTTCCCTTTCCAAATTTGAATGTTCAAATGCCAATGGTCATACTTAAACCTCAGATACTTTGTAATCATATCATGTCCCCACATCTTATATAAATCATGAACCATATATATTATTTTAAGGAGATCAATTTTTAATAATGCTAAATAAATATCTCTTTGACCTTATCATTCATCCTAGCATATTCAAATAAACATACGCCATCAAACCTCCTTGAAATTGTCTTTACTTTAATCATGTTGGACAAATATCACTTTGGCCTCATTGAATTTATATACACCATTTATATCTATTTGTAAAATCACTCACTCAATATTTATCTTTAGAAGAATCTCAATCTTTACCTATACCTATTGTTAAACATCAAACACTTGTCCTCATCTCGTTGCTTCTTGACATTTTAGAATACACATGATTCATTGATCTCTTCAAGAGAAGCCTAGTCTTTAGTCTCATTAAACATTGAAGACTTTGAACCATTTGAATCTACACACACCATTGTATATTCCTATATGAACTCCCATAAACCGTTGGATCTCTATTTGGTCCTGATCTTTAGCATTGTGCAAAAATGACTATGGGAACCACTACAATATGCCTAGAAGGCAAACTTTGTACCTTAGTAAATTTTTCCTCTGTCACTTGGATGTTATGAAACTTGAACCATATAAACACCTCTCATAGGTAAATTTTACCATATAAAGAGTAGCTCCTAAAACCTTCATACATGTAAGATATTCCATGATCAAACTTCTTACTCATCTCTTACTTGAACTTAGACATTAAGATAAAATTAATTTTGCACCATCTATCTTTAATGCAATGAAACATGGACTATTAAATATCATTTACAAATATGGAAACTTAGTGAAATGTGACTGAGAGACTAACTTTTCACCTAGATAACTTTCATCATGCTCAATTACATGACTAAAATTTGACCATATGATATACTCAAATAGGAGAATCTAACCATATCTCAATCTACTCCTAAAACCCTCACACATGTGAGATATGATGCCATCAATATGCCTTGGATTTATCTATCACAAATCTAGCTATGACTAGATGAACATAATGAAGAACTAGATAAATTCCACTCATGCACACAAGCACTCAAATCATATAAGACCTTTGATAGGACATATTTCACAACCTCAAATCACCATACACATCCATAAACATCATTAACCATGCCAAGACTAAAGATCATCTAAGCATACATCAAGCACACTTGGACAACCACATTACATAATTTGTCATTAACACTTAGGATATCAAGACACTTAATCCACTCACTTGGACACATACATGACATCACTAAAAAATATCTAATAATCTCCTCGTTTGTCATTGATGTCAACACTTATCATACTACTCTCATTCCTTCTCTCTCTTCAAGCATTCTCACACTAGGAACTTTTTCCCCCTTAGACATAATGAAAAAGTGGGAACTAGTTGATCCTAAGGCCCTAAAAATACCACCAAATAGGAGAATACAATATTATAAATATATTAGAAACTCCCCCTTACTTTGATCCTACTTCTTCTTGCCTTGACAACTTCCTCTTGCTACATGCCAACACACTCTTCAACCAAGCACTACAACCAATGAAGAAAGAATACACAAAACACTAAAATATGATGGAACTCACCAAGAATAATATAACAGGGACTTCCCCTAATATATCTAAGCCATTATACCTCTTGATCATCTTTATATCTCCACATATAATGAATAATCACCACACAGGCTTACTAGCCTATTCTTTCAACCCACCTCAAGGACCACCAATATAAATTAATTCCATTCACCAAACTAGAAACATAATCTAAACCAACTTGAGAACTCTCCTTGAAACACACATACCTTACTCTTCTGGGGAAACTAAGCAAAAAGCACAAATATTCTCACTAGGCCTATCTAGTCTCCTTATAACCCTACCTAGAACTTGTAGAGCCCAATAATTTTAGTATACACATATTAAATACCTAAAAATTCATATCTAGAGCACTCTCATATTCCCCTTGATGCAAATCAATTTTCATCACCTAGCTCATCTTCCAAAATATACTTTATTTACAAACTTACTAATCAATTAGGTCTCCATCTTGACAAAAACTTGAATAACATTAAATCCACATACCTTCAGATCTATATAAATATTTATTTTAAAACCCATTTGTCACATTCAAACTATTAAGGAGCTCATACCTCAAATCATAAGGCAAACCACTTTTCTAGTATAGCTCAAAAACCTAGAATCTCTAAACAAATAAGGTCAAAAAACCTCCTTCTAGTCAATATCCACCTCTAAAATTTCTTTCACACTTGAAGACAACCATCACACACTTTTAGACCAAAAATTGAGCCTTTAGACCTTTGGAAACCTTTACTTCCTATACCATGGCTTTGACCTGCAACAAGCAGGATAAACCTGAGAGCACACAAAAACCCCTAGAAGGCACAAGCAAGATCATCAAGACACAAAACTATCTAGAACACATCAAAATGAAACTAAAAGAACTTTTTATGAACCAAACACTTCTTGAAATTCTAACAAACTCATTACATCACCTAGAAACACTCAATCTGATCTTGCATTATAGCTCCTTAAAAAATCATTGGAGCAAAATCATGAACATGTTACTCCCCCTTAACCAATGACCTTTGTATTGATTAGAATTATGATCTTGTGCACACATACTTTATTTTGCATAATAAATATGTCTCCTAAGAAGCATAGTCAGAACACCCTACTTCATAATGTCCTAGAACAATGTGAAACTAGGAGTTGCCCATAACTCCTCATATTCCTTCTCCTCGATCATCTAATACTTGATCACCACTACAACATTATCCTTCTCTTCTAAGACTATATTGACAACACATGGAAACTAAAAGTGGTAGGTATGAGTCATGATGTGATTGTAGGTCTTTATACTCTAGGAGCTTGATTAAACCTATTCTGACTTATAGGCCTCAACTTGTAGAATATAAGAATTTGACCTCTTTGTTCATAGTTATAGCAAACCATTCTTATT
Source organism: Torreya grandis (assembly GCA_037957365.1). Lineage (NCBI taxonomy): Eukaryota > Viridiplantae > Streptophyta > Pinopsida > Cupressales > Taxaceae > Torreya > Torreya grandis. Next base: position 4,969,451 of record JARHVA010000478.1, read on the forward strand.
AAAGTGAAATCTTCTTGCCCTACCTACTATGGATTTTTTTTTTCAATGTGTCCTATGCCATAACAACTAAAATAAACTCTTTATTTTGAAGAAAACTTACCTTGCCTTACCATATTTGGACATTGCTTAGCATAGTGTCCTTCATCAAGATAGTTGAAGCACTTAACTTTGTTCAAACCTTTTGAATGATTAAATTTATCACACTTCCATGCAAACTAATTCTTATCAGGTATTTTGCCTTATGACCAAATTAATTACATGTGAAATACTAACTAATAAAATTTGCATACCTCATGGAATTTGGTTGTTTGATTTGATTTGTCTTCATTTTACCAACACCTTCATTCTTTGTCTGATGATTTTTATTCAAAGTCTAATTTAAATTAGTCTTTATCTTGTCTTGAGTTGTATTCATCGGTTCTTCTTTGTATCCTAGACTAGTTATATTACTTGTATGATTTTTCCCACATAGAATATTGTCTAGATCACTTGAGCTCTTTTCAAATCTCACAAAAGATTTCATCTTACTAGATGTCTTCTCTAACTCAACTTTCAATGACTCATTTTAAATTACATACCTTGAACATTCATCTTCTTTACCTTTCAGGCTTGTAGATAGGATTTCCAATTGACAACAAATATGCTTGACCATATCTTCATTTTCCTTGGTATCTTCATTCATTGTAGCTTCAAACACACTAAATTTCTCCTCATAGTCCTTGAGTTGTGACTTCATCTTCTTCTCAATCTTTACTTCTTCAAGTACATTCATCAATTTAGTCTCATAGTCGACCTCATATTTATCATCATCTAAATCACTCCAAGTAGACTCATTTTGATGTGAGCAACTTCCTTCCTCAGCCATGAGACTTCATCTTCAATAGGATCATCATCTTCATGATCATATTTTGAGTCACTATCTTCACTGTCATTTGATGAGCTACAATATTTATCAGTGTAGACTCTTCTTGTTCTTAAAGGACTTACTATTATATTATTTGAATCCTTTCTTCTTGTATGTCTTCATCTTTATCTTCACCATGTTCTTCATCATCATGCTTATGAGAGCACTTTCTAGAAAAATGTCCTAATTCTCCACAATTGAATCATTTGAAGGGTAGTTTACCCTTATACTTGCATTAACCTATTTTAAATTTCCTTTTAAACAAATAGATTAGTTCATCCTCATCAATGTCATAAATGTCATCCTCCTTAGGATTCTTACCTTGGAACTTCTTCTTTGGCTTCATTTCAAATATTGAATGTTGCTTCCTTCTTTGGTGGTATATCATCATTTACTCTCATCTCATAGGTAGTATGGATGCTATGCAACTCATCCATATTCAACTAAGATCTTGAATTTATTCTACAATAGATACTTTAGAATCAAACTTGAGAGAGAGAGAGACCTTAATACCTTTTGAACTATGGTATCTTTTTCAAGCTTCTCTCTAAGACCTATGATGATGTTCACAATCTCATCGACTCTCTATAAAAAGGATGCCACAAAATCTTCTTCCTTCATCTTGAGACTTTCAAATTATCTTCAGTGAGTTTGTAACTTTTCCAAGTTAACCTTTGTGTCCCCTTCATAAATAGTCTTCAATTTATCCCACATTTCCTTGGCACATGTCTAGTGGATTACCTTGATGTATTCAGTCTCTAAAAGACCATAAGTGATAACATTCATTTCCTTATAATTATTCTCAAACAACTTCTTATCTGCAACACTAGATGAAGGAATAGTAGGTACAAAATAACCATCCACAATAGATTGTCAAATGTCAAACCTTAGGGACATGATGTAAGTCCTCATCCTTACAATCCAAAAAGCATATTGGATCCATTGAACATCGATGCTTTCTTATTATAGAAACCTCCTTGATGAATACCCATATTATAGCTTAGATCACCTTTAAGCTATCAAGCTTTTACCAATAGACTTGATCTGATACCATTTGTTAAAGGTAAAATCATTGAGGGGGGGTGAATCTATGATCCTAGATAATTAAAATTCAATTACAAACCTTTAAATCTCTTAATTAATTAATACATAAATTCATGAATCATATACACCATTCATAGCAATGAACAAGAGAGATAAAGCAAGATCAAGAACATAATGCTTGACATATGTGGGAAAGCCTCTTGGGGGAGAAAACCCATTGAAACCTAGAATTAGACTATTATCATATAAAACAAGAACCAATTTAGACCAGCTATAATTGATCAAGGAACTACCACCCCTTATTTTATTGAGATTGCAATCCCACAAAGAGTTACTACACCTATCTAGATAAGCTACCAAAACAACTAGACCTTTATCAATTTTCACCTTGCAAAGAGGAAAAACCCACCTAGATATTAAGAAACCACAATAAAAACTATGAATAGATCATCTCCTAAAAATTGATTGTCTACCAATTTAATGGATATATAATGTATATCAACACTTTTCAACTCTACACCCTCAATGCATCCAAATCCACATTTTGGATAAATCTTCACTTCTCAGTAACAACTCTATCAACACATCAAAAACATGAACATATGGTCATAAACATATTATAGACTCTTATCTACCTCTCAGATCAACCACCAAGCTCACATAGACATCAACAATATTTTGCTCATACTCAAGGAATCCAAAACATCCTTTTGGATCAACCTATACTTATTCACTCATCCTTATCCTACAAGAGCAATATTATATCATCACAAATATGACTTATAGGTCATCCACATATTTATAAATATTTTCTTCTCATCAAACCATCCACTAGGCAAACTTACAATCCTCTTTCCTTCATTCCACCATACACTCACTCACAAGTCTAGAAACCATCACATTTTATTTCACTATTTATAGAGCATTCATGATTATCAACAGATTCTTGGTTAGTCATTAGGAATTACTTAGCCCTTAATTCATCTCTCACATCATAACACAACTCAATACCATCAACATAGGTCAGTTAAATCACCCATGGGTCACACTTAAGTAGTTACACCTTTCAAGTAACCCTTGTAGGTCTCATAGAGATCTATTCTCCCCTTTAGTACTTCATCAAGAAAATTATGAACATAGGATACCTTCCAAATGTATAAGTAAGCTCCAAATTTCCCCTTAGACATTATCAAATGATCATATTCATATTTTATCACCTCTACATATGCTCAATCTCTTAAACAATGACCTTGTACACAGGAACACCATGAATGAACACATAGTTAACTTCTTAAGCATAGTTCATACACAATATAGGTTTATCACACATTAAAAATAAACATAAATAATTCTCATAGAGTATAAAACACCTTCTAATAGATAATTCACCATGATACATCGAAACAACATCAAAACAAGCTCAAACAACCTTCTTGGTCACTTGTAGAACATAGTCAAACACACAATCAACATTAGAACTTAATAAATTTGACTGTACAAACATTAAAATATTATAATAACCATTTTTGGATGTTATTTGAAGTGATATATCATTTTTATTTTACATTACCTTCAAATTCATCTTGGATCAAAAGTTATAGCACAAATACTAAGCACTAGTTTTCCCTTTACAAATTGGTATATTCAAATACCAATGATGATAGTTAAACCTCATACACTTTGCAATCATATTGTGTTCTTGAATCTTACCATTGATATTATTTTAAGGAGCTCAATTTTTATCAATGCTAAATAACTATCACTTTTACCTTATCTCATGTATCCTGACATCTTCAACTAAACACACTCTGTCATTCTCCCTCAAAAGTATCCTTGATTTAATCATGCTGGACAACTATCACTTTGACTTCATTAACTCTATACACACAATTGATCTCTATTTTTATGATCAACCACTCACCATTTATTCCTATAAGAATATTTATCTTTACCTTTTCCTATCGTTAAACATCGATCACTTATCCTCATCTCGCTACTTCTTAACATCTTGGAATATACACACTCTATTGATCTCTTCAAGAGAAGCTCAATCTTTAATCTCATTAGACATTAAACAATTTGACCCATTTTACTCTACACACACTATGGAATCTACATGTATGAACTCCTATAAATCATTAAATCTCCATTTGTTCTTGATCATTAGCATCATGCAAAATTGACTAAGTATGGGAACCAATACAATATGCTTGGAAGGAAAACTTTGTACCTTAATAACTTTTTTCCTCACTCGTATGTTCTAAAAATTGAATCATATGAATATATTTCATAGGGGAATCCAACCATATATTGATTAGCTCCTGAAACCTTTGTGTGTGTAAATATGCCATGATAAAACTACTTACTCTTCTCTTACTTAAACTTAGATATTAAGCTTAGATTCATTTTGCACCATCAATCTTTGATGCGATGAAATGTGGACCATTATATATCCTTTGAAAATATGGATAAGTATTGGAAACTTAGTGAGATGTGACTGAGGGACAACTTTTCACCTATATAGCTTTTATCATGCTCAATTTCATGATCTAAAATTTGGACCATATGATCTCCACAAATAGGAGAATCCAATCATATCTCAATATAATCTTAGAAACCTCACATGTGTAATATATGACATTATCAATATACCTCCTTAGATTTATTTGTCATAGAGCCAGCTATGCCTAGATGAACATAATGAAGAACCAGATGAATTCCATGCATGCACATAAACACTCAAAGCATATAAGACCTATAATAGGACCATTTGCACAACCTCAAATCACCATACACATCCCTAAACATCCTTAACCATGCCAAGATTGAATATAAGCCAAGCATACATCAAGCACACTAGGACAAAAAAATTTACCCTTTTTCATTGACACTTAGGCTATCAAGACACTTCATCCTCTCACTTGGACACTTGTATGACATCACTGACAACTTTCCAACAATAATGTGATTGAATAGTTATATATGTTTGGTAAGTGTAATATTTATTTAGTGTCCTCAAGAGACCTATTGAACAACTACTTTATATCATGCATCAATCTAAGCCTTTATGTGAAAAATTTATGTTTGGAGACCCCTTGTTTGAGTAGTGTAATCAGGTTCATTTCATAATTTATATTGTTAGTTTAGATTAGATAAATGATTGAAGGACAAATTTTTGTGTTTCACCCCCTTAGGTATATTTATCTCATTTTATCTTCCTCTCTTTTCCCTTGCAAGCTAGTAGTGTATTATAGAGAGATTAACTAATACATCAAGGGGAACTAGCCCTATTAATCTAGAGATTCAATCCACTGGTTAGGCCACCCATAGCCTAAGATTATCTCCATGTTATTCTAAACTATGAAGGCTTGATCAACCTTCATAAAGGGTGCAAGTTTGAGGAGATAACACTACAACATGCTAAGTGGGTACTAAACTCAGATATAAGCATACACTAAATTTATTGTGCTAAGTATAGGTTAAATATAGAAATTATAACTAATCCATGCATGTAATTTATAAAGAAGTAATATACTTATCTAGTTCTAATGCCAACACAATGCTAGATCTAGAAAAGGTAAGAAACAAGTAGGAAAAGGGTTTGTAACATTCATCATATTTTGTATCTTACATGTATAGTGCTTTGAACACTAACATTAGCCTAGTAAGGTTGTGTCAATGTTACTGTTTAGGTTCAATGAAAATTTCCTATATAGAATACTTGCTAAAAATGTATGTGACCACATAGATTCTTCTAGGTTAAATGTCACCTTCTCTCTAGTGCATTCATATTTGGGTGATGGACTATCACTCCTCATAAATTTACATAGACTTAGTTCTTCATATTAATTTTGATGTTGAGAGGAAAATGGGTTAGTGGGTACATAGTGTTGAGATGACCCCAAAGAACCCTCTTTCATTTGGTGTTTTCTACATAGTTAATACTCTAGAGGAGATCCTCAAACTTGTATATTTTTCCCCTACACGTTTTCTTGTGTGTGAATAATGTAGTATTATGCAAACCAGTTATAATAGTGACCTATCTTGTAAATTGGAAAATTAGTCTCTTGACTACTCTTTTAGTACTTTAGATCTTTAAATGTGATGTACCTATGACTAGTGTGTAAATAGGGAAGTTTTAGTCAATTGAATGCTTGATAGGGTGCTTTTAATACATTGACTTGGTCTCTTTTGTATTTTTCAAGGTATATATTATGTGAGGAATGAATGAGGGTTGATATTATATTTATATCAATCCCTTTAGATTAATAATTCATATTAAAACATTTAGGCCAACCATTAAGATACATTTCATTCAAAAATTAGATGACTTTATGGCACTAGACATTTGCGTTAGCTTAGGACACTAACGTTGATTTTAATGTTTATCTTAGAAGTTGGTGTTTAGGTAGAAAAAACTAGGTATATGTTAGAAACTTACATAAATAGAAGATAATTACATTTTACATATTCTAGGTAGGATAACATCTATGGGTTGTCAACATAAGACTAGATGGACTAAGAGATATATGTCAAGGGGCACAAGATAGAGCATATGTGAGACTTGTAAAAGAAATAAAAGTCCATAACTAAGAGGAACAACCAAGTTCTAAGTTTCCCAAGTGTACAAAACTGTGGTGTAATATAATCCATAAATATCATCTAAAATTTCATTTCCCTTTTTAATGGGTGAAAGTCATGTAAATCCACCATCTACCTTAAATTCAAGTTTAATATACAACATGGACCCTCTCATATCAAATATAACTTAAAATACCCTATCATTTCCCATTACTATTGCCTCCCATCTCACTTTGAAATATTTCAATCTCCATTAAAACTTTATTTATTTCCACCAAACATGTTTTCCACATCATATGATAATAATATATTTCATTAAATGTGTTAGTATTATGTATAGTGTTTTACCACATGATAAGATAAACATCTAATAAGGTCTAGAAATGAATCAAAAAATGAATACACGTTAAAATTTAAATGACATGTGATGCATAGGTACATGAGAAAAGCATAAAATCCACCATTCCTAGATCTTACCTTGACTTGAATCAAATTTTAAGTGTCCTACTCTATACTTTAGCTCCAATCTTCATAGAAGTATTTAGTCTTATTTATAGCTTGATAGCATCCTCTCCTTTGTCCACCCTATTTCTAAGCACCTTGGATTCATTATTTATTTTCATTAAACCCTGCTTAACTATCTCATTCATCCAATTATCACATTTCATTCATTGATTCATTTACTTTTACTTACTATCTTCTCACTAGACAATCTTCTCAAAGGATTAAACCACTAAATCTTGTTATAGAGTTCATGAATAGAATATTCCTTCTTGGATGGCCTTACCTAATCATAATACACTTGTTTCAATCTCCTTTACTTCTCAATCACTCTCTAACATCCCATTTCACACCTCAAATTCACTAGTGACATAATTCCTATTGTCACTTCTATTTTCACCCTTTGAGGAGATATAAAATCTCTCCTCATCCAAGTGGCACAAAGGAATCACCACTAGGCTTGTGTGTAGCCTAAGGAATGAGGTGAATCTCTTGATAGGGCTAGCTCCCTTGATGTACCACTTTGTATTGGAACTACTACTAAACTTGGGGGGTGAAAAGGGAGATATATGACTGAAAGTAAACTAATATAAGGGAGGTGATACACCAAATAACATGATGACATCCAACCACATGCATGTTACACTTGAAATCAAAGGAAAAGCTGAAACTATACTTCTCCAATCTTCATATTCTCACATCAATGTTACATTATGAGGTTATGGATGAATATGAAAAGATAATAGGATTAGAAAAGAGGAATATGAGGGTAATAATGAATATAATAACTAAATTAAACCATGAAAATATCTTAGAACACTTCACATGCCCTACAAGAAGAAGTTACAAATAGGTGAAAGAATGGAATAAAATGCTAAGGAATCTATAGTTTTCACTAAGCAAGATTCATCATCCAATTAAAAAAAATAAGAATAGTCATAGAGGAGGTAAAAATAATTTTTATTATTGATCAAAAATTATACATTTGATCAAGGCTTTGCCATACTCAGGAGGAGCATCTAATATAATGTTAAAATGGCTAGTTCTTATAGAACTTATGTGAGAGAGAAGAAGATAAAAGTCAAAGGGTCACAAGGAAACTTATAAAGATGATATAAGTATTTAATTTTACATAAGAAGAGGATATGGGATGAAACATTCAAGGTCTAGAAGCACAAGTGTCAATTCAAGGCATGAACTTTATGAAAAGTGGCAAGAAACTTCTCATTCTTGCTCATAAAAATACCTTCATGATTTGGGCCTATTTGAACGTCCCATAACTAATTAGGAGTAGTTAAAATGATTTTAATGGAAATAGAGGATATAATACATGAATATCCATGAATTTTTTTCATGCCTATTCCTATGAAATCCTTTGAAAGTGAACCATCATCATCTACTATCCAAAAAACTCATCTTTCCTACACCTTGCACACTTGGCCTCAAATTTGGGTTTAGTTTTATATTAAAATACATATAAGGGATTTAATTGAAATTTTAAAGGACATAAATAGACTTTTAATCATCATGGGAACTTTAAAATAACTTTTCCTTAGAGTTTTCACACTTCTCACTAGCTTGTCCAATAGGCTACTTTTGACGAGTTGAGTTGAAGCACCTAGTTTAGATAAGTAGGAGATATTAAAAAGAATAAGAGTGATATGGGTAGTTATCTTAAGTCATAATATTTGCATCCATATTATTTTAATCTCTTTAAACCTCTTACAACTTACAAAACACATAAAATAGTGAGAAAACCCCTATTTATGCCCCCATCCATATAAGTATGTATAATCAAAAGGCATGGGGAGTGTCATGACTAAATCCTTAACAAAATAAAATCATTTTTATAGGAAAAATATTCAATTTTTATATCTATCCAACTAAATTTCCTCCATTGGGTCACTATCAAGGGCTTACAAGGGTTTTAGAGCAGTTTTGACCCTTAAGCTTTGCTCATGAAAGTTAGACATCCAAGTTGCCAAAACATTTCACTATTTTGATGTTAAAGGACATAAATAAATTCCCAAAAGTACTTTTTCTCCCATGAAAATCCCCCAAGAAGATATGATCATTTGAATGTGACCTATTTGAGCTTGATTACTCCATTTACATAGGCTTGAGATGAGTTTTAAGCTAAAAAGGCTTATTTGTAATTTATCTACCTTAAAAAATCTCTTAAATGTAATAAATGACCTAAAAAACATGTTTTAATTCATGAGGATATTCATTTCATATGGAAAGTGAAGGTGCATCCTCATTTGGGAATTAGGCCTAATGTTGCTTAATACACATAAAATTACATCCAAAAAAAGTATTAAAAAAGTTTAAATTCATTTCTAAGGCCAAAAGTGACATTGATCTCTTATTTGGTTTTTTGGCCTAAGCCTACCCAATTAGGTTTGACTACAACCCTTGAGGTTTTAGGAACCCTGTCTAGTTTATTCTCTCTATAATTGGTTTCCATGATTTTAATAGGTGTATTAAAAATTATCACACCTTATTAAAAGGTTTTATTATCTCCTATATCATCTAACCATACCCACCTTCCAAGATTTGTAGGTTTATGTTCAAAAGGGAGTGCCCTCTATCTGAGACAAAACAAGGGTCACTCCCTTGCCTAATCAAAAAAATATTGCATGATGTTATCCAAGTAATAAAAGTTTTTTTAAAATTTTTTATCTCTTTAAAATATTATTTTTCCTCCCAATCCTTTGAAAATCCAAGACTGTCCTGTTAGGCAAAGATTGTGTTCAAAAAATTCACCTTAGCTACATATTCAATGCTTAAGACTCCACCTTCTATCTTATATTCACTAAGAGAGTATTGTTAGACTAATATGATTTTATTAAAGGTAAAATAGTCCTCAATCATCCCTCCAACTCTCTAAATATACTCCTCATATCATTATTTAGTTAAGACTAAGTTTTTAGTTTGGTTGTGCTTCTTCAAAACATTACACCTGTAAGTGCTTATGAGATATCAATGAGCTTAGTAATGATGTTAAAATTACTCCCATGAAACATGAGAATCATATATCCATTTAATTTACCTTATATTCACTCTGATAGGATAGAAAACATCAAATCCTTTGACTAAGTCATAAACTACTAGACTGAGACACCCTACTTTGGACTGAGCTTGTAGGTATAACTTACATCATGAGACCTTATGTTTTATGTGTGAAGGATTTACATGAATTATTATTGGTTTAAAAATTATTTATTAAATTTTACTTCTTATTGGATAACCTAAAACACCATCTTTGTATGGAATATGGGTAACTGTCTAGACTGAGATGTTCTACCTTAAAACCCTGCATGTATGTGTATTAACCTCAATTGAGCTTGTTCATGATGTGTGTGGACATTACCTAAATAAATTGAGGTAAAAATATACATAATTTAATTATCATTAACCTTTTAAAGTATTAGAGCACCAAAAGGACATCAAATTAAGGTCACTATTTGACCCTACTATAGGTGGATGTGTAGGAACCTATGTATGAATTGGGGCTGTACTTGGGTAACCAAAACACCAAATGTCATTATTATTGATGGAATTTATACCTAAAATATTCATCTCAAATATTTAAACCATTCATACATATTAATAATGTCTATCTTGTATCTTAGGTAGATAAGAGGCCTTCCTTGGACTCAAGCCTATAGGTGAACATTACTTGTAAATAGTGGTTTGAGTGCCCTCTTTATACCTTGAATTACCATCCTCCACTACTAATTTTCCCATAAAACCTTTAAAGTTGTATTTAATAGATGAGGATATAAAAAAAACACATTTATAGTCTTTAAAACTTATTGTAATCCTACTGTATGAATCCATATAAAGGCTATAGGCCTGTGTTCTGTGTTTTTAGGGATTTGATCCCTAAACACAGTAAAGTAATGATTTAAAGAGCTCTTAAAAGTATAACTAGTAGTTTAACACTTTAAATGAGTTTTATATAACATAACTAACATATTAGGATATCAAGGGAAGACTCACCACTTTTTTCACCACCTTAATGAGACCCCTTAACTCTCTATCAAGGTTGACTGTAAGTGAACATTCATTGTACACAGGTAGTAGAGGGAAAAATGGGTAGTAAGCATTAAAATGGAGTTAAAATGAGTTATAATCTTATAATAATTAATAAATAATCATATTTATACTATAATGGATATTAAAAAAGTGCCTACACCTCCCTTTTAACATGAACTCATTCATGAAAACACCTGAACATGGTCATCAATGGCTACTAGACTGTGAATATTGCATATGGCTGCTATACTCATGGAGATTGATTTATAATATGAGATTTGAATATTAATGGAATAAATAACACATTGGAAAAAATTTATGTTTCTTATCGCAATCTCCTAAAACCATGAACAACCATGAAGCTCCTAGAAATAATGAAAACTGCTTGTTGCACTTGAAAGAGACTGGTCTACAAACTTGAAGTAATTTGCTCACCAAACACCATAAAACATAAAAAAAAATAATTTATAACATATAATTTGGAATTAAATATCATCTGGAACAAATTTTAATAATTGTATTGTATGAACACTCTCAAACTAAAGCATAACTTGTAGGGTGCACAAATTTGCAAGAAAATTTGTATAGTCAACATGTTAGCAATGGTTTAGAAATAATATTTGATAAATTTCAAAAATAATTATATTAAAATTAATTTATCCAATTTCAATATCATCTCCCAAGATCATTTGTCTTGAAACTTCATGAGCTATCCGTAACAAGTACAAACCTGCAAGTCACTTTTACTTGCCAAGAAGGGTGAAAAAAGAGATGCACAGTTTTGAGAAAGAAACGAAACCTAAAAATTAAAAAAAAGTGTGTAAATGATAATTGGGGAGATTATTAGTCATATTTAAACCTTTTAAAAGTGTCACACTTCTAAAGGAGGCCATACAAGTGACAAACTTTTCTTTTTCTTCAAGAAAACTGCCCATTCTTCTGCATAACCTGCCATCTTTCAATTTTGTTGGTTAATTAAGACTTATAGGGACACATGGGGCATGAAATAATTTTTTTAAACCTCAAAATTTCCAAATAAATCCATGCAAATAATTAAATGCACCTTTTTGACCCCTAAAATGACCCAAAATGATAAATGGACATAAAAACTAATTGACTACGTCCAATATAACATCATTTGAGATTAATAATGTAATATACCCCATAAAACTCATATTATACCCCATATAGACCTAAAAAGTCAATTTTTTACTATAGGTGCCCTAATTTGACTTAAAAAATTAAATTTGGTCAACAATTTGGTGACTCATAGGGATAGTATACCTCTATAGACTAGTAGCCTTATCAATCCATTGGGCTCAGGAGTCATCTAAAGTCTGAGACAAAAAAGAAGAATTTGACCATTTAATAATTTTTTTTATCAAGATAAACACTACTAATGAGTACCTCAACCATAGAAGTCAAAGGACACACACAACAAGGAAAGCAAACACACACACACATGTGCTCAAAGCACTTAGGGGAATCAAAGAATAACCTATTATATACAGCTAAAAAAATAAGAATACATTCCTCCTAGATCAAAGGGGAAGTTTGAAACTCTTCTTTATTTATGACATGGAGGATTTGGTGAGACATGTATCCTTTTGGTCTCTAGCATTGATCCCTCCAACTCAAACCAAGAGTTTGCCAACTTCATTGACATGATATTCAATGAGAACCAAGCAACTCCAAAAAAATTAGCCAAGTAAATGAACTCCTTTTTCATCCAAATAGCCTCAACTTTTTCATGTGAATCCTCCATTATTATCCCTAATGGTGATTCAACAAGGCATACCTTCTTATATTCCATAGTGATCTAAACAAGATTGGGCTTCCTCTCAGCTACAATTTCTTCTAGATCATCAAGGAGATTTGAAAATTCTTCCCAATCTTGGTCATTGTCCTCCAAGGAAGATTCTTTCTTTACCTTTTCATGTGCCTGGCCCTCAACTTGGCAAAACTCTTGAAAGATCTCCATTTGTATATGCCAATCATTCTTGTCCTCTTTGTCATCTAATACCACTACCTCTTCATGCTTAAAATGGTCATCTACAACCTCATGATTAGATATGGAGTCTTCTTCATGCATCTCTTTCTTCAAATCTTGGGAATATTCCTCATGGATATACATCCCCTCAAATATGGAGGCAATATCTTGTGAATTGTCTTTTTGTTAACAAAAGGAAGTCCTTATGGTGATCTCTTCCTCATAATTACTCATGAGGTCTTCTTGATCAACCATGAATTGAGATTGTTCATCTTCACTTGATCTTATCAAGATAGGCTCTTCTTTCAATATTTCTTCTTTGCCACAAAGAAAACATTCTTCATTATCAACCAAACAAGAAGATTCAACATAAGAACCTACCTCTTCTTCATCTCTTAAGACCTCTTGAGGGCTTTCAAATTGAACCTCAACTATCCTCATCTGATATTCTTTGTCAAGGGTTGTAATATATTCAACTTCCTTCATGGTTATTATAAGACTAGGCATCTTGAAATTTGGTGACTTATCCCAATGAGGCTGCCAAGGAGTTGCATTCTCTTCAAGTAAGAAATATGAATTTTCTTCAACTAGCTACTCTTCTTTAGGTTCCCACACCATAGGTCCATCAAGGCAAAGGGTGATGGGATGAGGACAAAAGGAAATAGTTGGTGGAGGTACGACATAGGGCTCAAAATCAGATTGAGAATGTAAAGTAAGAGGCTCTTGAGGAAGGGGAGATGGGGTGTGTTTAGGCATAAGATATTATTTTGGGTCTAAACCTTTCATCACATCTTGACTTAGTAATTTCATCGTTTCATCTAAATCCTCTATTTTCTTGGCTAGGTTCTCTTGTAAAATCTTTTCTTGAAGTTTATATGCATCGTTATGAGGATGAGGAATACAAGAAGGCTACCATGGAAAACAAGGAAATTATTGAGGAAGGGTGGGAGGGACTTGAAAAGTATTAACTTCATTTTCCACTTCACACTCCTTAGTAATGATTTTATCTTCTTTCTTTCCTCATGATTCCACTATCTTACTCCAACCTAGGATATTAGGATTATAGGTCTCCTTTTAAGGTGGTGGGGATTCAGTGTGAGAGGGAAATGAGGATTTTAACTCCACTTCCTTTGATTCCAACATGGATTGATGAATATGCATATTATCTAACTTAATTTTCCTATCAATATTATCTTTAAACACAAGGCTAGTCTTTTCAACTCTCTCCTCCACTTGATTTAGAAAAAGATGACTTTGGAAATTTTCATTAGGCTTATGAGTATGGATCATAAATGACTTATAGCAAACCTGGGGAAGTGGATATGAATTTTGATATACTTGGTAAGGCTACCTCTCATGAATTTTTAGCTTATCCTCCAAGGATGCAATCAAACCACTCACATCTAGCATCTCATTTGTAAGCCTTTGCCAATTGGATCTTTCAATAGGTTCCCACTCTCTTTTAAAAAACTCTAATGATTCTCTCATCCGATGAATAAGATGACTAAAAATCTCTAGACCACATCCCATTTGAGTATCAATATCCAACATATACCTTTCATAATCCAAGAGTGTCTTCTTGAAAGTGGAAATGGGTTGGCTTGAGGAATGGATAGGTTGACTAGGAGTAGGACATGGAGAAGGATGATTGTAGGAATGATATACTTCATGAATGGGATGAAAAGGATAATATTGGGGATGATAAACATAATATTGATACTGATAAGGATCATGATAAGATTAACCAAGGACTTGTTCATATTGATAGGGAATGGCATAAGCTCAAAATGTCTCACCAACCTTTATAGAGAAAAAATCAACACCAAAGTCAGCCATGAAAATTCATTAAAAGAAATTTAAAAAAAAAAATTCTAACAATATTCAAAGGATAACCTATGCTACTTGACCAATTGATATATCTTTAGAGTCACCATTGATGCTTTGATAGATGCCTTCAAAGGCTACTTGTTGAGAGATAATACCAAAAATCTCTCAAATTATTGGACCAAGGGTCCCACTGAGCACGCCAAAAAAATTTGTCACTTGGATTTTCACCCTTTGAGGAGATAGAAAATCTCTCCTCATCCAAGTGGCATAATAGAATCACCACTAGGCTTATGGGTAGCCTAAGGAATGAGGTGAATCTCTAGATAGGGCTAGTTCCCTTGATGTACCACTTTGGATTGTAAATATTACTAAAATTTAGAGGTGAAAAGGGAGAGATATAATAAAATCAAACTAATATAAGGGAGGTGAGACACCAAATAAAATTATGACATCTAACCATATCCCTGTTACACTTGAAATCAAAGGACAAGCTGAAACTATACTTCTCCAATCTTCATCTTCTCACATCAATGTTACATTATGAGGTTATGGATGAATGTGAAAATATAGGAGGAATATAAAAGATGCATATGATGGAAATAATTAATATAATAACATGAAAATCTCCTGGAACACTTTACATGCCCTACAAGATGAGGTTGTAAATAGGTGAAGGAATAGAATAACATGCTAAGGAATCTATAGTTTTCACTAAGAAAGATTCATCACCCAATTGAACACACTAACAAAAGTCAAAGAGGAGGTAACAATAAGTTTCATTATTGATCAAAATGTATACATTTTATCAAGTCTTCACCATACTCAGTTGGAGCATCTAATATAATGCTAAAATGGCTAGTTCTTATAGAAATTATGAGAGATAAAAGCATAGAGAAGTCCAAGGGTCACAAGGACAATTGTAAAGCTAGTATAAGTATTTAATTGTGCATTAAAAGAGGATACAGGATTAACCATGTAAGGTATAGAAGCACAAGTGTCAATTCAAGGCATAAAATTCATGAAAAGTGGCAAGAAACTCCTCAAACGTTGCCTTCATGATTTGGGCCTATTTGAACATCCCATAACTAATTAGTAGAAGGTATAATGACTAGAATGGAAGAGGAGGATCTCAAAAATTCTTTTCCATGAATTGGTTGCATTCCTATCCCTCTAGAAACCTTTGAAAGTGAACCATCATTATATGTTGTCTAAAAAACTCATCTTTCCTACACCTTACACACTTGGCCTCAAATTTGAATTTAGTTTTCCATTAAAATCCATGGGAGGAATTGAATGAAAATTTTAAAGTCCCTCTATGGACTTAGAATCATTAGGGACACTTTAAGAAAACTTTCCCTTAGATTTTTCACACGTCTCACTAGCTTGTCCAATAGGCTAGTTTTGACTAGCTAAGTTAAAGCACCTAATCTAGACACTTAGGAGTTATTCCAAGGCATAATAGTGAAATGAGGATTTAGATAAAGTATTAATATTTATATAACTATTATTTTAATATCTTGAAACTCATAAAACCTAAAAAACACTAAAAATAATGAGAAAACCCCTATTTATACCCCCATCAGTACAAGTCTATATAATCAAAATGCACGAGGAGTAACCTAACTAAGTCCTTGATAACATACAATCCTTTCTCTAGGAAAAATATGAAATTTGGATAGATATTAAATTCCATTTACTCCATCAAGTCACTATTAAGGGTTTTAAAATAGTGTTGACCCTTAAGCTTTGTCCATAAAAGTTGGATGTCCAAGTTGCCAACCAATTTCACTAGTTTGATGTACAAGGACCTCAATAACTTTTTTGAAGTCCTTTGGCTCCCATGAAGATTCTATAGGAAGATATGAGCATTTGAATGTGACCTATTTGAGCTTGATTATTCCATTTATATAGGCTTGAGAAGAGTTTTGAGCTAAAAAAGGATTATTTGTGCTTTTTCTACCCTCTAAAAGCTTGTGCATGTCCTAAATGACCTCAAAAACATGTTTTAATTCATGAGGATGTTCATTTAATGTGGAAAGTAAAGGTGAATCCCCATTTGGGCATTAGGCCTAATGTTGCTCAATAGGCTTGCTTGTAGTTTGAATCACAAAATGACTTTGTTTAGGGTTTCCCTTTATTCCATTAGCTCAGACACATCAAATTCCATCCCAAAAACATTATTCAACAAGTTTAACTGAATGTCCAAGGCTAAAAGTGACATTGATCTGTTATTTGGTTTTTTGGCCAAAGCTTGCCCAATTAGGTTTGATTGCAACCCTTAAGGTTTTGGGAACCCTATCTAGTTTATTATCTATATAATAAGTTTCCATGATTGTCCTAGGTGTATTCCCTCTTCTCACACCTAATTCCAAGGTTGTCTTAGCTCTTAGCTCATTTGACCATCCTTACCTTCCAAGATTTGTAGGTTTGTGTTAGAAAGGGAGTGCCCTCTATCTAAGACAAAATAGGGGGCACTCTCGTACTTCCTTAGAAAAAAATAAATATTAGATGATGTTATAAAATTCCTCAAGGTGTTTTTACAAATTTTAATCTCTTGAAAATATTATTTGACCTCCCAATCCTTCAGAAATCCAAGACTATCCTACTAGACAAGGACTATGTGCAAGAAATTCACCTTAGACTACATATTCAATACTTAGGACTGAAACTTCTATCCTATATTCACTAAGAGAATATTTATAAGTTAATATGATTGTATGAAAGGTATAATAGTCCTAAATAATCCCTCCAACTCTCCAAATATACTCCTTATATCATTGTCTAGTTAGGATTGAGTTTCTAGTTTGATTGTGCTTCTTCAAAACATCACACATGTAGGTGCTTATGAGATATCAATGAGCCTAGTCATAATGTTTAAAGACATCCCATGAAACATTATAATCATATATCCCTTAAATTAACCTTATATTCACTCTGATAGGATAAACAACATCAAATCCTTTGACTGAGTCATAAATTACTAGACTGAGACACGTTACTTTGGATTGAGCCTATAGGTATAACTTGCATCATGAAACTTTGAGTTAGACGTGTGAAGGATTTCCATGAATTATTATTGGTTTGAAAATACTTTATTGAAATATCCTTTTTCTTGGATAACCTTAAACACCATCTTTGCATCAACTTTGGGTGACTATCTAGATTGAGATGTTCTACCTTAAAACCCTGCCTATAGGTGTATTAGCCTCAACTAAGCCTATTAATGATGTGTGTAGACATTCCCTAAATACATTAAGGTCACAAGATACATAATTTAAATAAAATTCACCTTTGATAGTCTTAGATCACCAAAAGGGCATCAAATTAAGGTCACTATTTGACCCTACTATAGGTGGATATGTAGGACCCTGTGTACAAACTGGGGATGTACTCGGGTAACCAAAACACCAAATGTCATTCATTTTGATGGAATTTATACCTAAAATATTCATGTAAACTATTTAAACCATTAAAACATATTAAAAATGTCTATCTTTCAACTTAGGTAGATAAGAGGCCCTCTTTAGACTTAGGCTTGCAGGTGAACATTACTTGTAAATAGTAGTTTGAGTGCCCTCTTTATACCTTGAAATTACCATCCTCCACTGGTCATTTTCCCCTCAAACCTTGCAAGGTAAATTTCCTAGATGGGGAAATAAAAAAACACATTTATAGGCTTAAAAACTTCTTTTAAACCTATTTTATGAATCCATAAAAAGGCTATAGGCCTATATTCTATGTTTTTAGGGATTTGATCCTTAAACACAATCAAGAATGATTTGAAGAGATCTTAAAGGTTTGCCTAGAATTTTATCACTTTATATGAGTTTTATATAGTATAATTAACAAAATAATATATCAATGTAAGACTCACCACTTGTTTCAACACCTTAATGAGACCCCTTAACTCTCTATCAAGGCTGACTATAAGTGAACATTCAATGTACATAGGTAGTAAAGGGGAAAATGGGTATTAAGAATTGAAATGGAATTAAAATGATTTATATGCTTATACTAATACCACCATAAGAATATTAATACTATCATGGCTATGAAACAAGTTCCTATACCTCCCTTTTAACATGAACTCATTAATGAAAACACTTGAACATGCTCATCAATGGTTGCCAAACTGTGAATATTGCATATGGTTGTTATACTCATGGAGATTAATTTATAATGTGAGATTTTAAGATGAAAGGAAGAAATGACACATTTAAAACATGTGATATGTATTATCACAATCTATTAGAACCATGAACAAGCATGAAGCTCTTGGAAACAATGAAAATTTCCTATTGCACTCAAAAGAGACTAGTCTTCAAACTTGAAGTGATTTGATCATCCAAACACCATGAAACATTAAACCAATAATGGATAAATTCTTATAGGGAATTTAGGATAATCTAAAAAAAATATTGTATAAAAACTCTCAAACCAAAGCAAAATCTGTAGGGTGTATATATTTGCAAGAAGATTTGCACAATCAACTTGTTAGCAATGGTTCATAAATCATATTTGATATATTAAACAAATAATTAAATGAAAATTAAGGTATCAAAGTTTAATATCATCTCCCAAGATAATTTATCTTTAAACCTCATGTGCTGTCTGTACCAAGTATAAACTTGCAAGTCACTTTTTTTTGCCAAGAAGGATGAAAAGAGATATGAATGGTTTTGAGCAAGAAATGAAACCTAAAAATTAAAAAAACATGTAAGTGAGCATGGGGGAGCTGAATATTCATATTTAAACCTTTTACAAGTGGCACACTTCCCAAGGAGGTTGTACAAGTGCCAAAATCTTCTTTTTCTTCAAGAAGACTACCCATTCTTTTATATAACCTACCATATTTCAATTTTTTTAGTTAATTAAGACTTATATGGAAACATGGGGTATTAAATAATGTTTTTAAACCTTCACATTTCCCAATAAACCCGTATAAATGATTAAATACACCTTTTTGACCCCTAAAATGACCCAAAATGATAAATGGACATAAAAATTATTTGACCAAGGCCAATATATCATCATTTGAGACTAATTAACATGTAATATACCCCATGATCCTCATATTATACCCCCTATAGACCTATAAAGTCAAGTTTTTACTATAGGTGCCCCAATTTGACTAAAAAAGTCAAAATTGGTCAACAATTCCTTTGTAGCCTTTTTATTCATAATTTCCCTTTTTTGAACATTCTATAAGTTCCCCTAAAGATATAATCCCATAGTATTCACCCTTTATCTCCTTACAATCCCCCATGAAGTTTCATGTCTAACTCTTTGTCTAAATACCACTCCCTTTGTAGGCTCCTTATCAATTAGGCCTTTTAGCCCTCCATACACTTGCTTAGACTTTAAATCTGTACTAGACCATATGATACCTAATTGAAACCTCTTATATTATTTTCCTTATGTAAAAACACATTTGATTACAAAGTTTCATTTTTTTTCCTATGGTTAGAATTCAAGTTATGGGGTTTTTAGTTTTCAAACCCTAGTTGGTTGATTGTCAAGGTTGAGAAGGATCAAAATTCAATATATTTTGTTTGAATAACTTCAAAATATCTTGATACTTTTCCAAGGTCTATCAAATTTTGGACCATATTGTTCTCCATCTTAAAAATTTTATCCTATACCAACATGTGTAGTCATTATTTCTTCATTATTCATCAATGTTTCATTTCTGTGTAAATTTGAACTCTAACCTTTCTTCCCACTTATGCTCATTGATACTCTTTGCCATGTTTCGTAGTCTTTTTCCATAATCACACTTATTGATTCAAGGAATTCATCATAATACTTGTCATAAAGGACTTGCTTACCTTTATATTGGCTTGTGCACTCTTCACACTCTTCACCTTGTTTCTTCATTTATCTACTTGACTTCACATTCATCTATTTATATTTTTTTCTTTCACCATGTCTTCTTACTTCTTGGGTTGGCATCTTGCCTCTTCCTTTATGCTCTCTTGCAATATACTTACAACACTATCTATTTTTACCTTTTCCATACTCTTCTCAACCCATTTTCTACCTTATACTCTCTTGGTCTGATATTGGTTTCTTATCTCACCTTATTCATGCTTATTTTATTGATAAGTTATCATGTTAACTTGAGGTAACCTACCCTTTGCTTATTTTCTCTACTTGCTCTTGTCTTCTACTTGTATTCTTACCTTACATGACCTCCTTCTTGAGGTTTTCCTTTTTCATCTCATCATCTTTTATATTGAGCCACTTAGGCACTGCGTAACCATGCTCTTGTACTATCCTTGATGGCTATACCTTATTCTTCACTTGTCTAATATATACGTTAGTTTATTTCTTCTCTTATGTGAAATCAAATTTAAAACCCAAACATTCATTTACCTCATTAAAGGACTACTACAAGCTCATCTTATCTCTCATGTCTTCATGTTTTTCTATCTTTTCTTCTTTATGTGCCTCTTCTCTTGCTTTATCTACAATACTTGTCAAATCATCATGAAATTTCTCTTCCATCTCATCCTTAGCATGATGAGTGCCTTTAATCTTTGTCATCTTGTCTTCTACAACCTATTCTTTTCCTTTGACATCTTATTTCATCTTATTGGGTGATGTACTAGACCCATTATTCATAAGCCTTAAGGTCTCATTCTTGAACTTCATCAAAATTTTATTTATACCTACATACACACACTTAAATGCAACATTATAATATCAAACAAGAGATCACATAGTCTCCATGAATGCCTCTTGCATAGACATTCTCCTCTTTTTCTTGTCTTCTCCTTTAAGTGCTTCTATTAGTATTTTTCTCTCCTTTTTCTCCTCTGTGAGCAATATTTTATCCACTTCTTTATCTTTTTTATCTCTTGTCAAATCTTCATCCCTCATTACTCCATGGGTTGTACTCTCTTTTTTATAATCTTTATTAAAAACAATCATCTCATGCCTTATCTTTCTCATAAGTAACATTAATGGCTACTACACCCTCTTCCTCATATGACAACCAAGCCATTGTCTTCCTTGATCCTTAATGATATTCACCATGAGCTCTATCTTCTAAAACATCTACCCCAATTCCCTTCTTATCTCTTTCACTTCTTATTGTACATCCATCTTTTCACTTTTCCTTAACTTTCTAGGTCTACCTAGACTTATCACTTAGCAAACTTGCCTAATTGCCTCTTAGACCTATCTTGTGTCTTATTCTCTTTATTCCTTTATTTAGGAATTTCTTATCTTTCTTGACTCTGTCTTGGAGTATTCCTCTTCTCTCACTTGAGCTTATATGCTCTTTCCACTCTACCTTCACTAGGTCTCTTTTGACTAGTTCAAGTCCTTTAGATGGGACTTAGGGGCTTTAGTTCCTCTCTTCACCAATTCTAATTTATTTCTAAACTAACCAAAAAAGGTCATACCCATACCATAATTTTTTCCCAAAATACACCTACAATGTCATCTCATGTAATCCCCATAACATTCTTTACAAATCTCAAAAGAAACAATATTTAATGACTAACTCAAAGTAGAATTCACCAAGAGATTACCTTGATCTGATACCAAATTGTTAGGGTGTGGAGCTAAAAACTTCACCAAGGAGCATAGTTTATCAGGTTCGGGTCTACACAGACACCAACATCGGTCAGGAGTGACCGACGTCGATCACAGGCAGTTGCAGAGACACCGACGTCGGTAGATGGTCGGCCGACAGCGGTCATAGACAAGCAGTATGAACCGACATCGGTTACCTGCGTGTCTAGAAAGCTATTTCTGTGGACAGAAGCGAGTGTTTGCATGATAAGTTTGAGTTGTGGACTCAAGCACACGTCTCTATTGTTAGCATTACTATTTTTAGAGCCCTTGTTCAAGTGGCTTAACTGCTTGTTGGTTGTACATGCTCAAGTCCCCTAATTCTATATGTAGAATTAGATCTTCTTAGCTTAGTAGTAGTTTGTAGTGAATTATTGTAATTCATTGTGTGAGAAGAACAGTACAGAATTGAATCAATCCAGGCTTGTTGGAGTTGATTGTTCTTGAGAGAGAGCTCTTGAGGAATTGAGATCTATTGAGAGATCTATACACCTAGGAGAGGTGTGGAAGAAAGAAGCTTTCTTCAATTGTATTCCTTTGTAAAGAGTTTTGTTAATACAAGTTTTCAGGGTGTTTTCTTGTATCTCTTGTTCTTGTTATTATCATTCTAATTACTTGTCAATCTGGTTTAATTCTACATTTATTGCTATCATAATTGTAATCTATTATTGGATTGATCCCCCAACAAGTGGTATCAGAGCCTTGGTTACAGGTTCAGAGCTTGATATTTGGTATCAAAGTTCAGGGTCACTAACAGGTGGTTCAGATCTGTGTAGTGTGTATTGATTACAGGTTCTTACAGGGATTTCTATTTGAGTGGGAGAAGCAATGGCAGATGAAAGTAAATTGAGAATGGAAAAGTTCAATGGCAAAAATTACCAACACTGGAGAATGCAGATAGAGGATTATCTGTATCAGAAAGATCTCTACTTACCGTTAGGAGGTATTGCAAAGAAGCCCAAAGACATGGAGGATGAAGAATGGGAAGTTCTTGATAGAAAGGCTCTGGGGTCTATAAGACTGAGTCTAGCATCCACTGTGATATCTAATTTATCACAGGCAAAGTCTACGGTAGAGTTGATGACTACATTAGCAAATTTGTATGAAAAACCCTCAACTTCCAATAAGGTATATCTTATGAAGCAGTTATTTAATTTGCATATGAATGAAGGTGGATCTGTGTCTACTCATCTAAATGATTTCAATGGTATTGTGAATCAATTAAGTTTAGTAAATATAGTGTTTGATGATGAGATAAAAGCTCTTTTGATACTATGTTCTTTGCCTGAAAGCTGGCATGGCTTAGTAATGGCAGTAAGTAATACTGCATCTGCATCAAATATTTTGAAAGTAGAGGATGTTGTTAGTGTTATCTTGAATGAGGAAATATGCAGGAAAAGCACAGAAGAGGCATCTGGGAATGCTTTAAGTTTTGAGAGCAGGGGAAGGCAAAAAGAGAAGAGCAAGATCCAAGTCAAAGGGGAAAGGCAGATCTAAATCCAGAAATTGCAGGAAGCCACAATGCTGGAATTGTGGAAAGATGGGGCACATAAGCAGAGATTGTTGGTCAAAGCCTAAGGAGGACAACCAACACAAAGGAAAGGAAGAAGCCAAGATTGCAGGTATTGCACAAGATGCTTTAATTTTCTCTCTGCATAATAATATAGAATCTTGGGTATTAGATTCTGGTGCATCTTTCCATGCTACCCCTAACAGAGAATATTTCAGTGACTATATCCATGGAGATTTTGGAATAGTGTACTTAGGGGATGATGAGCCCTATAAAATAATTGGCAAAGGTAAAGTGCAGCTGAAGATGCAGAATAGCAACACATGGGTGTTGAGAGATGTGATGCATGTTCCTAGTTTGAAGAGAAATTTGATTTCTGCAGGTAAGCTAGGTGATGAGGGTTGTACAGTAACTCTCACAGCAGAATCTTGGAAGGTGACCAAGGGTGCACTTGTTATGGCCAGAGGTAAGAGAGAAGGTACTCTCTATTTGTGTAATTGTGTTACTAACAGATCTCCTTCTGTATTATCTACTTCAGATGTGGACGCTAAATTGTGGCACTCAAGGCTTGGCCACATGAGTGAGAAGGGGATGTCAATTCTTAAGTCTAAAGGTATGCTTTCAAATTTAAAAGGCATAGATCTAGAGTTTTGTGAGCACTGTGTATTTGGAAAATAGAAAAGGGTTAGTTTTCTCAAAACTGGGTCTACTAAGAAGAGGCACAAGTTGGAGCTTGTTCACACATACGTGTGGGGACCGGCTCAAGTTGCTTCCATTGGAGGATCACAGTACTATGTATCTTTCATAGATGATGCCACAAGGAAGGTATGGATCTACAGTATTAGAAGAAAATCTGATGTATTTGATACTTTTAAAGTTTGGAAAGCTATGGTTGAGAATGAAACAGGTAAAAGATTAAAGTCCCTGAGATCAGACAACGGTGGTGAGTTCTGCAGTTATAAGTTCAGAGATTATTGTTACATGCATGGAATCCATAGGCAAAGGACGGTTCCAAGGACAACTCAGCAGAATGGAATTGCTGAAAGGATGAACAGGACAATAATGGAGCATGCAAGATGTATGAGATTGCATGCCGGTTTGCCCTTACAGTTTTAGGCACAAGCTGTTGACACTGTAGTGTACCTGATTAACAGAGGACCCTCTACAGCTCTGGATGGTGGTATTCTAGAAGAGGCATGGACAGGTAAAAAGGTTGATCTCTCATATCTCAAAGTTTTTGGTTGTGAAGCCTTTGTGCATATAGATAAGGAAAATAGAAAGAAGCTTGATGCTAAGTCTATGAGATGCACGTTTATTGGCTATGGCTCAAATGATTTTGGTTACAGATTGTGGAATCTAGAAACTAACAAGGTAATCAGGAGCCGTGATGTTGTTTTCAACAAAAGAGTGATGTATTGTGATCAGCTAAAGAAGTTGAATTAGTCTGAGCAGAGCAATGGTGAATTGGATGAGGTGAAATTCCAAGATGAGCTCGCGAGAAAAAGAAATAATCACTTACAGGAAAACACAGAGACCGACGTCGGCAGGTCAGGAACCGGCATCGATAGGACAGAAATCGGCGTCGACCGTATAGATACTGACGTCGGTCGTACAGGTACCGAGGTCGGTCAGGAAGAACCGATGTCAGCCAGTAACAGGTCTACAGATGACCGAGGTCGATCACTGTCAGAGAATTTGGGTGGACAGCATGTTGTAGACGAGTCTCAGACACCCATCAGGAGGTCAGAAAGGGTGAGTAAGCCTCCAATTAGATATTCTCCTTCTTTATATTATTTATTGCTAATTGATGGTGGAGAACCAGAGAGTTTTGAAGAATCAATACAGGTGGAGTCCAAGAGTGAGTGGGAGCGTGGCATGGTTGAGGAGTTAGAGTCCTTAAGAGAGAACCAAACATGGGATTTGGTTGAATTGCCAGCTGGTAAGAGAACACTTAAGAACAGATGGACCTACAGGTTGAAGGAAGGTGAGAATGGACAGATGAGATACAAGGCCAAATTAGTGGTAAAAGGATTTGCACAAAAGCTAGGTATTGACTTTGGTGAGATTTTTTCTCCTGTTGTTAAAATGACTTCAATAAGGGTTGTATTGTCTTTCGTTGCTTTTGAGGATTTGCATCTTGAGCAGCTAGATGTTAAGACAGTGTTTCTTCATGGAGATTTGGATGAGGAAATTTATATGGAACAGCCAGAAGGATTTGAGGTCAAGGGTAAGGAGAAGTTTGTGTGCAGGTTGAAGAAAAGCTTGTATGGCCTCAAGCAAGCTCCTAGGCAATGGTACTTAAAATTTGACAGGTTTATAACTGAGCATGGCTACAGTAGGTGTCAATCAGACCATTGTGTGTATTTCAAGAGATTTGATAATGGTAGATATATTATTCTATTGTTGTATGTAGATGACATGCTGGTTGCAGGGTCTCACATGCAGGATATCTCAGAGCTTAAGGTAAAATTAGCTCAAACGTTTGCTATGAAGGATTTGGGAGCAGCAAAGAAAATCCTTGGCATGAGCATTAGGAGAGACAGGAAAAATCATAGGTTGATATTGTCTCAAGAAGATTATGTGGACAAGGTGTGGAAACGGTTCAATATGCAGGATGCTAAACCGGTAAGCACACCTTTGGCTGGACATTTTAAATTAAGCAAAGAACAATGTCCTAATTCATATGATGAGGTAGAGTACATGAGTAAGGTTCCATATTCTTCCGCAGTAGGGAGTTTGATGTATGCAATGGTGTGTACTAGACCAGATATTGCCCAAGCAGTGGGAGTGGTAAGTAAGTATATGGCCAATCCAGGTAAGGAACATTAGAAAGCAGTTCAGTGGATCCTTAGATATCTGAGAGGAACCAGCAGTAGGCACTTGTGCTATGGAGGTTCAGATACTTCTCTACATGGCTATGTAGATTCAGATATGGCAGGTGATTTGGATGGCAGGAGGAGCACTACAGGTTATGTTTTTATTGTAGGTGGAATGGCGGTTAGCTGGATATCTAAGTTGTAGAAGGTTGTTGCCTTGTCAACTACAGAAGCAGAGTATATTGCAGTGACAAAAGCTAGCAAGGAGATGATATGGATGACACGGTTCATGGATGAGCTTGGTAGGGAGCATGAGAGTTGCAGATTGTACAGTGACAGTCAGAGTGTAATCCATTTGGCCAAGAATTCGGCTTTTCATTCAAGAACAAAGCACATATAGCTAAGGTATCACTTCATATGATAGGTATTGGAAGATGGTGAGTTGAAGCTGGAGAAAATCCATACAGATAGGAATCCTGCTGATATGCTAACAAAACCGGTTACAAAGGAGAAGTTGAATCTTCATTTAACTTCTGTTGGTCTTCATGATTAAGTTGAAGATGGAGGAGCTAGAAGATGTTGCTGTATAGGTACTGGTGCAGTTGTTTATCTCCAAGTGGGAGATTGTTAGGGTGTGGAGCTAAAAACTTCACCAAGGAGCATAGTTTATCAAGTTCGGGTCTACACAGACACCAGTGTCGGTCAGGAGCGACCGACGTCAGTCACAGGCAGTTGCAGAGATGCTGACGTCGGCAGATGGTCGGCCGACGGCGGTCATAGACAAGCAGCAGGAACCGACGTCGGTTACCTGCGTGTCCAGAAAGCTATTTCCGTGGACAGAAGCGAGTGTTTGCATGATAAGTTTGAGTTGTGGACTCAAGCACGCATCTCTATTGTTAGCATTAATATTTTTAGAGCCCTTGTTCAAGTGGCTTAGCTGCTTGTTGGTTATACATGCTCAAGTCTCCTAATTCTATATGTATAATTAGATCTTCTTAGCTTAGTAGTAGTTTGTAGTGAATTATTGTAATTCATTGTGTGA
The DNA here is from genome assembly GCA_037957365.1 of Torreya grandis. Taxonomy (NCBI): domain Eukaryota; kingdom Viridiplantae; phylum Streptophyta; class Pinopsida; order Cupressales; family Taxaceae; genus Torreya; species Torreya grandis. Next base: position 4,997,288 of record JARHVA010000478.1, read on the forward strand.
GAAGAACAGTATAGAATTGAATCAATCCAGGCTTGTTGGAGTTGATTGTTCTTGAGAGAGAGCTCTTGAGGAATTGAGATCTATTGAGAGATCTATACACCTAGGAGAGGTGTGGAAGAAAGAAGCTTTCTTCAATTGTATTCCTTTGTAAAGAGTTTTGTTAATACAAGTTTTCAGGGTGTTTTCTTGTATCTCTTGTTCTTGTTATTATCATTCTAATTACTTGTCAATCTGGTTTAATTCCGCGTTTATTGCTGTCATAATTGTAATCTATTGTTGGATTGATCCCCCAACACAAATGATGTAGAGGTACATGAGAAAAGCATAAACTCCACCATTCTTGGATCTGACCTTGAATTGAATCAACTTGTAAGTGTCCTAATCTATACTTTAGCTCCCATCTTCATAAAAGTCTTTGGTCTTATTTATATCTTGATAGTATCCTCTCCTTTTTTAACCCTATTTATAAGCACCTTGGACTCATTATTTATTATCATTAGACCTTGATTAACTCTCTCATTCATTGATTCATTTACGTTTACTTAGTCACTCACTATCTTCTCACTAGGCAATCTTCTCAAAGGCTTAAACCACTAAATCTTGTTATAGAGTTCATGAATAGAATTATCCTTCTTGGATGACCTTAACTAATCACAATAAACTTGTTTCAATCTCCTTTAACCTCTCAAGAACTCTATAACATCCCCTTTCAAACCTTAAACTCACTAGTGACATAATTCCCTTATAGCCTTTTTTCACAATTTACCTTTGTTTAAACATTATACACATTCCCATGAAGATATAGGCCCATATTATGGCACTCTATGTCTCCTTATAGGCCCCCATGAAGTTTTAAGGTCTAACTAATTTTATAAATACCACTTTATTTGTGGGTTCCTTATCAATTAGGCCTATTACCCTCCATACACTTGCTCAGACTTCAAATCCATACTAGATCATATTGTACCTAACAAAAACCTATTAAATACTTTAATTATTGTAAAACACATGTGATTAAAATAATTCATCATTTTCCTATGGCTATAATTCAAGTAATGGGTTTTTTAGTTTCTAAACCCTAGTTGGTTGATTGTAGAGGCTAAACACGGTCAAAATTTAATATATTTAGTTTTAAACCACTTCAAAATATCTTGAGACATTCCCAATGTTTATAATAACATATTACACTTTCTCAAATGGACAAGAATCATTTATCAATCCTATTAAGGCTCATAATGAGGAACACTCTAAATTTTGTGTTTTCTTAGATGACTTTGTAGGGATGTGTAAGGGTTTAATGGTTTGTTTCACTTACAAAAGGTTTAAAAAATATAACTAGGTTATTATCCATAATTTTAATCCCTTATTATTATCAAGACTCAACCAACACAATAACCCCTCACCTCTTTAATGCATACATTCTTTCATGCCATACTAACTGAGCAAACAAAGTTTTTGAGTATACCAATATTGTTATTTCTCACATATGAACTATGCATTGGAGATTTGTCACTTGTTTTATATTCAACCATATGAAATAACATTTCATAAATAACATTCTAATTATAGACTATCCCCATTAGAACAATGACCTTCTTACTACAAAACACTTCAAGAAACATTCACTTTCTTAATACTCTTGACTGTCACAACTAAAATAGGGTTTATGGACTAGGACTACTTCATTTAGTTTATTTAATCTATAAACATAATTAATAAATATATAAAGACTAACTAATTATTATATAACTTCAATATAACCTTACCACATTTGTAACTGCATTAATCATCTCCAAAAGCTATCAATACCAATCTTTTCTTAACTGTCTCATGGCATATAACATGGTACATGGAAGAGATGTGATTTTATTGAGTATCTCCACCCTAAGGAACTTAATTACATCACCATAAAGTTTTTATTATTCACATGTCTCTAGGATTAGTATACCATAGAACTTTTGGCCTTAACAATCTTGTGAGGCCTCCAAATCATTCTTTGTTAACTGTAATCCTGCATTCTTTGTCTCAAACCTGTAACAACACACAATAGAGACCATCTATATCCTTAAGGGATTTTTTGAAGAAAAATATGAACTATTACAATAAATATAACTTTTAATGGAGAATAAACACAACAACAATCTTTTCTTTATTCATTTGAATCTTCATCTACTACATATACAGTCCATGAATGGGCTTTGCCACCTTATTAGATAGTTTTTACCTTCTTTTCTTGATTTCTTATCCTCTCTCTTGGATTTATATATACTTCCTCATATTATACTCTCATACTAAAAATATATTCCTATCGAACATATACATCTTTTTTGGTAGTTACAAAATAAGACTCTTCCATAATGGCCAACTTAATGTGTGAATGACAATTACATTAGTTAACATGACTCTTAATTTTCACCACCTTAATGGCTTAGACATATTTTATCTCCAAAAAGTATTTTTATGACCTATTATAACTTTGTAAAAATAATCTATCACCTAACCACCTCATATTTATGCTTATAGTCATTCTAGGCTTAGTTTTAGGATTTGAATATTTGAATTATCACTTTTGAAGGGAAAACTCTAATACACTCCAAATATACTCCTAATGACTCAAGATGACTCTATTACAAAAAATGCACCCTAGAGGATCCTTCAAACACACTTATACTCCAAAATAGACCATATATAAACTTTAACTAACACATGAGTTTTGATAATTTAAAGATAGTGTTTATATGCTTGATACTCCTACATCAACATGTCACATATATTAATCTAATGAGTAGCATGGATAAAAAAAATATACAAGATAGAATTTGAGACCTTAATGAATTTTACACACATGAACAAAATTTCATCATTTATTTGATTCACACAATTAGATGTGGATCCCTATCTCTATCAAATCAACTCTCATGATGCCATCATCCACCCTTGACACTATAAATTGACCAATCAAATATGCTACCACCTTGAAAGTTAAAAACCCATTTCGAGCAAAAAATTGATCACATAAATAAAAAATTTTCACTGAATATAGTCCTAGTGTATAATATGGTCCCCTTAGAGTATGATATCACATGAAATACCCTTTCAATTTCCCTCACCGTCACCACTTAGCTCACCTTCAAATATTTCACTATTTACATGTTTCATTTTACCTTTTCCTCTATTTTAGGGGACTAAGTATGACATTTATGTATGTTATTAATATTGATGCAATCACTCTAAGTGTTAATATATTAGTAGCATGGATGAATGGAAGATATAAGATAGACTATGGGACCTCAATGTCTTATCCTACATTTAGATACTTTGCATTATTGATTTGAGATGCACATGAGACATGGAGCCCTACTACAAGAAAATCAGATCTCATGACATCCTCATCCACCCTTGACAATAAAAAAAACAAATAATATGTTTTTCATGGCCTTTCCCTTTCTTCAAGAGTTTGATTATGGCATTTACCTATGTTATTAACATTTATATAATTGATCTAGGCGTTAATAATTGGTATCATGAATGAATGGAAAATACAAGAAAAACTCTAGGACCTTAGTTTCTTTTCCCAACACCAATGGTATCACATCATTGATTCAAGTTACACATTATAATTAGATCCCTATTGGAACAAAATAATATCTCATGACATCTTCATCCACCCTTGGTAATAAAAAACATCCATATAAAGGTTTTACCACCTTAATTTGTTATAATTGACACATATCATTCTACACCATTATTACATTGATGTGTCAATTAAAAATTAACATGGCTAAGTGTTATCCATATGCCACTACATATCATTATTCTTTTCTTCTATGTGGTAATGTGTTAGTTGATGTTAATATTAAATTATAATATTATATTACATATAATATTATATTTTTATACAATATTATTTGGTTATATAGCTGGTGAGATGTGGGTGAATTGGTGAAGTGGATTGGATGTTTCCATACCCACCTAAATTCAAATATCATTGGGAATGTAAGGCCAGTTATGGTCATTGATGGTATACTCTAATCATGTTAGATTTAAATCTAGAATTGATGGTGGTGTTCGACCACTTGGGGATTTTAGCCCTTATTGTGTTCTAGACTGATTCATAACTCTAGTCAAAAGTAATTGCACACACACACACACACACACACACACACACACACACACACACACACACACACACACACACACACACACACACACACACACACACACACACACACACACACACACACACACACACACACACACACACACACATATATATATATGGCCCCTTTGGTGTAAAATATCATATGAAACACCATATCATTTCCCCTCATCACCACCTCATAGCTCATCTTGAAATCATTCATTATTTGCATGTTCTATATGGAATTAAACTTTTTTCTAGGGGTTTGAGTATGGTATTATCATATGTTCTTAACCCTGACATAATTGATCTAGGTGTTAATATATTGGTATAATGGATGAATTTAAGATACAATATAGACTTTGAGACCTCAATTTATTATCCTTGAATCAATGGTATTGCAACACTAAATCAAGTCACACATTAGATGTGAAATTATGTTACAATTAAATCATCTCTCATGACATCCTTGTCCACCCTTGATAATAGAAACTGGCCAATCAAAAATTTCACTTCCATAAAAACTACATACCCCTTTGTAATGTGTGTATGATATGTAAATCTAAACTACTATGATAAATCCAATGTCGGTGTATGATCTAAGCCCTCTAGTGTATGATACTAGATATAATATATTAAAAGTTACCCTATATTATGTAGTTATTTTATATTATAATAATATTATTAAGTAAATGTTATATATTTTATTTAATATAATATATAATAATAGTGTATAATAATAATAACATATATTTTTATCACGTACCCTAATTATACATTGCATTTAATGCCATCTACTTGTACAACATTTAATACTACTAAGGTATGGTCCTAGCCTCCTTGAAAGTTATATAATATATTTAAATATTATTATTCAATATAGATGTTAATTGAAAAAAATACAATAATATGCTTAATTGATTTTGTTACAAAATTAAATTAAATTAAATAGAGTTAAGTGGGTTTGGAGAGTGGGTATCATGGAGGGTCATGCATGTGATGGTTCAAATGGAAGAATTTAGCTATATAGAAGAGTGTGAAAAATAAAGTGAAGGAGTGTATCCCATGGTACCAATATATCTCCATGCCTCATTAAAATTTACATAATAAATCTATCTATGTTTGTTGGCATCACAATTTTAAAAAAATAGAAGAAATATATGTCTTTTCAATCACATTTTGGTATCAATAAATTGACCATAGTATTTTATATTTGAAATCTATGTCCCATAAACATGTTTTTGGTATTAATAAATCAATCGTATGATTTGATATTTTCCCCTTATGGTCCACTCAAGGTTATTTTAAAAAAAAATTACCCTTGAAAATAAATTTGTGGTTGAAAATAATGATGGGTGGACCATTGTGTCAAGAAAGAAAACTATCATTAGAAAGAAAAAAACCAAACTAGTTGTTGCTCCTAATATAAAACCCCAAAACATTGTGAAAAAATGGATGATGTTATGCTTATTCTCCTCCTTGATCCTCATTTTCTTAGTCTATCAACTACCCCACAAAGTCATGTTTCTCAAAATAATCACTTGTTGATTGTAACTTCTAGTGTTAGGACATCCTCAACTAGTGCTCCCACCACACAATAATCATGAAGTCTAACTCATGATAATGATGAATCTCAATGGGAAGAGAATGGGCCTTAAAACATCTCCATATTAGTGGTGCATTTTTTACTACCACATCAACAACAATTATTGAATAATCATTTTATTGCGGTAGGTTTAGAGGATGACTTAGAGGAAAGGAAGGGATAAGTACAAAAAAAGGATTTTAATCAATGAATATGATCTCATGGAATGTTAGAGGTAACATAAAGTCTTATCATAAATTAGTTTCTTGTTAGAATTTGGGATTTTAACATTTTGTATGGTTATAAGAAGTTAAGATTTTAGGTTTTATTTTGTAGATCTATCTAAAAATTATCTATTCTAACACATCATACTTTTCCACATCGTATGAATATTGATATGGTGGTATTAGTATTTTAGTTTACCTAACATTTTCCCATTTAATTAATGTATTAGGAGAAGATCCATCACATCAAGCTAGTTTGGTTGTGCCTTATATCAATGGAATTTATTTATCAATTCTCAATATTAAGCACTAATTATGGCCCTAAAAAAATAATGTTATGGAGATGAATTGTTGCTAATCCATATTTTTCCACTTCACTAATTATTAGTGACTTTAATATGATTCAAAGTCTTGGGGATAAATTTAGTACTCTCCCTATGATGTGGTACATAGGGAACCATGAAGCTTGGTATTAGTTTAAAATCCAATGGGGCTTAGTGGACCCTCTTTTTGAATACACTCATTAAATAACAAACCATGGTTTATTTAGTCTAAGTTTTGAATTATTATTAATCATAGTCTAAATACATGTTTAAATTTTATATTTCTCATGGGAAAACTATCATATTTATCTTGGAAGTTATCCTTTTTGACCATACATCCATCACTTATAGATTGGAATGGGGAGGTGACTTATCATAAGAGTGTGGAGCTTAGATTCACACCCACCATATTCTTCTAGTTAGTTTGAATATTATAATTAATTAATCAATTATACTACCTCCTTCCTATGCCATTATGATAAGTAGATTGTGCATGTTTAAGGACATGATGATACTCAATTACAAGCCATAAGTTCAATAAACAAGTAAAAGACAAAAGTTGTTTAAATCCATGTTCCTAGAGGTACTCAAATTAGGGCATGATAACACTAGTTTAAGATTGGTGACCATGGCACTAAGGATTTTTTTCAAATCTCTTAAGGCCATAAAATACATGGAACAAAATAAAGCCCTTAAAATAATGTGTAGTTGACTCCCCTGCTTGCTAGATATTACCTTGACCTTTTTATACCACTATAAACTCATGTTGTATGCCCAAGAGAATATAATAGAGATAGTTAAAGCATTGTGGGATTGTTTAGATGTAATGAATTTCAATAGAAACCATTCAACTCAAAAAATATACAATGCTCCTCTTTTTCTTGATGAGAATTTTCTTATGTGTAATAAATGGCTAATGATAAAGCATCAAGGGTATATGGATTTCCATGTGAATTATTTAAATATACTTGGTAATTTTTTTGGTCCTAATTTTCTTTATTTTATCGAGAAAACTTACACAATAAATGTTGAAGAACCATCATAAATAAAGGGAATATTAAGTTTATTCATAGGACTTGTGATTTGGATATTATTACTAGTTAGATTTTGATCACATTTTTGAATGTTTCCTACAAAATCACTATTAAATAATTAACACTCCACCTTCACAATATTATACATTTAATAATAAAACTAAAGAAAATAAAATTAATTAAAATTAGGTACATCTAGGATAATTTTAATGTAGTTTAAGAAGGAATGAAATGGGTATGTGTATCTAAATAGAGGACAATATTTCTCAGTATTGATTTAAAAATATTATGATTGTATTGAGTAGCCTTTTATTCCTACCATGTTTAAAGATTTGGGATTTGGTAACTTTTTTCTCTTAGTGGTTTAGACATTGTATTTTGAATCTTTGGCTTGTTTCACCATCAATGATCACAAGTTTGATAGTGTTTAACATTAAAATGGATTGAGGAATCCTAAATTGGTGTTAATAAGGTTAATAATATAGAAATGATAATGCACAAAGGTGATAATAAAATATACATAGGTCATTTGGGTGTTAAACTCATATATAAACATACACTAAATTTATTATGTTAAGTATAGGATAAATATAAAAAGTATAACTAAGCTATGAATGGAAATGATAAATAAGTAATATAATTAGTTGGTTTTAATTCTAACACAATGTTAAATATGAAACAATAATAAAATAATTTGGAAGAACATTTTGGAACACTCGTTAGATTTTGGATTTGATGCTTTTGGAACTCTAGACACTAACATTAGCCAAGGATGGTTATGTCGATGTTACTATTTATGTTCAACATAGTCATACTATAAGAATATACACTATAAAAGGATGTAAAAACCTATATGTTTCTAGGTTTGGATTCACCTTTAATTTAATATGTTTAGATTTGGGTCATGGATTGTTGCTCCTCATGAATTTACAAAACACTAGTTCTTCATCTTCATGGTGACCTTGGTATAAAATGGATTAATGGGCAAATGATCTTGAGTTGACCCCAAAGACCTTCTATCATTGAGAGTTTTTTACATATCTAATACTCCAAAGAGGGCCTCAGAATGATTCAGTTCTCCCTTATGTGGTGGATTATGTGTGAATCATAAAATATATACAAATCAAGTATAACATTGACCTGGCTTGTAACTAGGCAAATCAGGGTCTTGGGCTTCTCATTTAATACTTTAAACCTATATATGTGGTGTATCTATGATTATTATGGAAATATGGAAATGGTATTTAATTTAATGCTTGATAAAGTGATTTTGATAGGTTTCTTTGGTGTCTTTTGGTCTTTTTGATAAGTTGTAGGTGAGTAATGAATGAGGGTTGATCTTGTATTTATATCAATCTATTTGGAGAAGTAAATTTTATTGAATCACTTAGGCTAACCATTAGGATACATTCTATTTGTAAAGTAGATGACTTTAGGGCACTATATACTTATGTCAAGTCAGGGCACTAACATCGATGTTAGTGTAGACATCCAATTACTAACACCATTTATTTTAAAATTTTCAATCTTACTCGAATTGTACTCAAATGCAAATTTTAGGTCAAAATCCATAAAACGTGATAAATGGTTTAAACTTGTCATTTAAAAGTGCCAATTTAGGTCAAAGTATCCTTAAATGGAGCAATATAATTTATGGGCTAGCTAACTTTGATCAATTCATTCTGATTCAAAATGATGATTTTGCCTTTTATGCTCTAGATCACTCTTTTCTCCTAAATTCATTGGTACATGCGACATACCTTTGTTATTTTATGTTGGAAACATCGTAAATAGAAATATGGCTCCATCACATCTAACATCACCTTCTAATTATTCCTAAGTCAAATTACAACTCAGTAATATGACTTTCTAACCATTTTGATTAATTGAGGGCCAATTTTCAAATAATTGCACAAATGTTGATTAACCTTGTTTAAGGCTAATTAATCCAAATCAAGAGATTAAGTGGATTTTCCATGAGATTTGTTGAATATGTCTTTTTGAAAATTGATTCCTATTAACTATATCATCAGGTGACCTCATTTCTTGGGAAGACATCCCTAGGCCATAAATGCCACAAATATTAATATTATAAGTCACTCATGCCAAGTTAATACCTCCCATGCCTCTTCAATGCCCCTTCTTCCAAGGTCATGATGAAGATAATTATGGATTTAATTCTAAATATTAGGATTATCCATGGCCACACATCTCAATGTTAAGATGGATGGTCATGGTTGATCCTGACCAATCTCAAAATTCTATAAATAGAGAGGCCATGGACATGAATAAAAAATCTTGAATATTGAAATTTTATAATGTTAATTTTTTTTCACAATACTTTACATTTGATCATTGATTTTGTTTGCAAGCTTCATTGAAAGGCTAGTTTAGTGATTTGGAATCATGAGACTAGGTTTTATGGAGTATTCTTGAGACATTGGAGGAGTTTGCTACCATTTTTAACAAAGACAAGGATGCTTGATCAAGGGAGAACATGATTTTGAGCCACATAGGTATGGTGAATCCATTTGAGAAGGTAATATGATGTTGCTTTCTTTCATTTATTTTTTTCTATCCTTTATAATTCCCATAAGAATACATAGGCTTGGTTAGTTAGTTCTTTATGCATTTTTCATTATTTATGGACTAATGCTTGATTAACTTGCTTTTTAATCCTCTCTATAGTTAGTGTATGTCCCAGAAATTAGTTTTTAGGGATAAGGAAAGTAGCTATAGGTTCAAAACTTGTAGAGATGGAAGATATGTAAATTTTAAGCATTATAGCCAAGGTAGAAGGATTGGGTCATCAACATAAGATTGGTCGAACTAAGATATTAGGCTAATGGGCATAATATAGAGTAGATGTGAGACTTACATAAGTGGTAAGGGTCCATAATTGAGAGGAGAAACTTAGAGTAGATGTAAGACTTACATAAGTTTTATAATTGTACAATACCTAGGTGCTATATAATCCATAAATATCATATGCATTCCCCCCTTTAATCTAGTAATGAAATTACTATTTTAAAGGAAAGGAATGCATACTTGGGTGTGTATAACACACCGTATCTTTATGTGTACCCAAATTGAGTGATGTTTTGGTGATTGACATGCAACCAAGAACATGTTACAATATATAATTAGTACATATAATCTAGAATTGAAAGTACTTGAAATAGATTAAAGTTAAAAGAGTAAGGTTTTAGAGTACACCTCTGTGTTGATGTAACCCCATTGCCTATTGGCAAGTTGATTTGAAAAATATGCATCATTGTAAGGATCTAAAAGTGAAATTAAGACAAATATATATATATCTTGAAAGTGCATATATATATATATATATATATATATATATATATATATATATATTTTAAGGCACATGCCCCTACCCTTGGAGAAAAAGTGAGTTGTCACTTGGTAGTTGAGATTAACTCAATCATGAAACCTATTGATACTTATAACCTAGTGATGTTGGATGATACAATTAATTCCAACCTAAAAATATATAAATATTAAGTGATTTGATCACCTCAACCATACCAAAAAGTGAACTAACTACTATAGTAGAATAGCTCAATAATGTTCATAAAATTCTAATCGAGGTATTAGTACATAAAAGTTTGTGATGTGGTAATAGTCCATAAAAGTATTTTGGAATATAAAACTTATTTGGATTTTTAAATATTATGAAAGACATTACATAACATATGCACCTTAGATATGTATCATGTTGAAACTATGTATAACAATGGTACCAATGTATAGAATTATCCCACAACTATAAATTTGAATAATACAACTATGTATTTAGCCAATTTAAAAAACTATGTAAGTTTAGAGAACATGCTTCCAAATCATTCCCACACTATATATGGACAAATCTAAAAATTGATATAAGTAAAAATGTGGAGAACATGTTTCCACAACATGCCTCCATTGTAATATATATATGTTGAATATTATATAGGTGTGGAGAACATGCTTCCAAAGCATGCCCCAATTGAATCTAAAAATTATGCAAGGTGTGTATAACATACCTCTATGACATGCCCCCACTAATTACCCCTGCTCCTACCCCCCACCCCTGCCCCCACCCCCCAAGATTGAGGTGAGGGAAATATAGGAACTAGTAGTTACCTCACCCCTAAAAAGGATAAGACAAATGCATAATCTATAAATAGAATTATGTAGCATATAAAAGGAACATGTCTAGGTAGATATAGAATTAAAGTGCATAGAAACAATGTGATCACATGTATGACTAAGATGAATGATAATTATCAAGGAAACATATAGATAGCAATAGTAAAATATCAGTAACCAAACAAGCACATACACAAGATCACTGAAATTAATTGAAAAAGCAATAGTCCAAGGAGACTGAAAATAAGGGGCATGCTCAAATCCCACATAATTTAAGGTACATGACTTATTCAAATGTCTATAAAATCAATAATGACATAGTCAAATGTCCATACAACAACAAAAAAAAAAACATATGTAAATATTAATGAAATCATACATAGGCACAAGGGCTACAAGTAAAGGATCATATTCAAATTTTCAAATAAGGCATCTAATATCAAGGAAAGACAATCAAGAAAGTGCATAAAGTAAAGTGTAAGAAATTGACATAAACATGTCATATTAGCTCATGAATCAAATGTGTTAGAAATAATTATCAAGTGTATAACATATCAAGTACCCTATGTAAGATATAATCATGGATAAAGGCATGTGTAAGTACATATGTAAGCTCAAACATGATAATGTAGAGTGACAATACAATCATATAACCTATATGTATCAAGATCAAAGAAGTGGATGACCCTAATGTCTGCATGACATGAGTAGATGGAAGGCCCAACATCCAAAATAGGAATAGATCATGTATTTATGTATGCTTATATCAAACTCAATTAGAAGTGTGACATATATGTGTATGTATGAGTAACTGAATATTCCATCCATAAACATGAAGCTAACACACAGATGCCAAAGAGCCAATAAAACATTTAGATGGTGAACATATCTTTATATTTTTTATTATTTTGGTATTTTTGGAATATTTAAAGAGGAAATATCATTCTATGATGCCATCCAATGTATGTTCATAGATATCTCCCTATTATAAATCTAGTGTAATAATCTTTTGACACTACCTATGAACATGTATAGGTTAAATATCTACCATAGTAGTATTAGTAATGCTCTATGTATGTAAAATAGGATTTTATATTTATGAAGTAGTAATAGGAGTAATTAGGGTAGGGGTTTATGGAACCCATCATTGAGTAATCTATAGTTTCTTTAGAATAACCATAATAGGAACATGTATAGGTGATATAGATATATGAACATGATGCATAGTAGATGAGGATTCTATCGAATTCACTATCTATCTATGATGTAATGGTGTCTCAAGTACTAGTCGCATTGTAAATGGGATTGACCATTGCTTACCCTTTTGAGGTGAATGATCCTTAGTAGGCTTGGTAAATAACTTTTTGGGTATATTTTAATCTTATTTAAGAGTATGATCATATGGAATTCCAAAAATTATAACTACCTGATTATCATGAATGTATTTAACACACCCATGCAATGTATAAGGTACTTCTTGAAGTGTATAGATCCAAGGTCTTCCCAATAACATATCAAAGATGCCCATGGAATTGTTGAGTGTGGTGCCCTTTGGGGCTATCACATGACCATAGAGATATATTTTTGGGGCCTAGAGAGATCCATAAATGTGGGGAGTGTAGTTTTCCCTACTCCACCTTTTGTAGAACCTTGATCCACATGTGAGTATAATATTCTTTGTATTTATAATTTCTATGTTTCCATATTTTGTGGAGTTAGTTGTTAGATGCCTATTTTCATGTTGACTTCCTTGATCTTAGGGAGTTAGTTGTTTATTATAAAATGTAATGCCTTCATTGTTTCAAAAAGTTGGTTGTGATCACATGTCGTTGGAAAATGTGTCATTTGAAGGTGGAAAGACAAAATTGGTGTGTTCATCTTTGGATGGGATTTTGGATGAGATTGATGAAGTGGAACTAAGGTGTCTTTTAGTGGATGATGCTTATCTTGGATAAGCATGGTGAGTTTCTCCTCATTTTATGTATTTTCCCTCATTTTATATATATATAGGTGTGGTGTGGCCTTTAGAGGTTGCTGGTTTATTTTCAAGGTGTGGCTTTGAGGATCAGAGTCAAAGTGCAACTATTTTTACAATGTACAGGTGTTTATTATAGGATGTGGTATAGTAGCTTGTGATTGACATAAAAGTGCAGGTGTAGGTGAAAGTGTAGCATTGATTTTATGCAACATTTTCTATAGGAGATATTCTATCTCTATGAGAGTTCATTGTAATCTTGTTTTTAGATTATAGTTTTATTTGAGGACTTTCTTAGTAGATGTATCCCATGTTGGGTGAACCATGGTAGATCTATGTTATGTGTGATTGTTATCTTTTTCTTTCCATTTATGATTTCTTATTATTTATGATTTGAGGAATTATTTCCATGATGTATGCTAGTGCATAATTTAGATCTGATTTATGGTTATTTAAATCTAGTTTATTTATTTTTAATTCCTAACTACTGGTATCAGAGCCATTGGTTGTGTGTTTTGCTAAAGTGGTAAATCATAGGAAGGCTATTAGCTTAAGTGGGATCTATGGGAGAAGAGATCATATTCAAGGTTGAGAAGTTTGATGGTAAATATTTTGGTTTGTGGAAAATACAAATGGAATATTACCTATATTAGAATAAGTTACATATCCCCTTGGAGGGAAAAGTAGAACAACCTGTAAGTATGAGTGATGTGGATTGGTCATTACTTGATAAGAAGGCATTGGGAGCCATATGCTTATGCCTTGCATCTTTTGTTACATGTAATATTTTTGATGAGAAAACCAAAAAATATCTCATGGATAAACTTGGGAAGTTGTATGAGAAACTCTCTACTTCTAATAAAAAATTTCTTATAAAAAGATTGTTTAAGATGTAAATGTCTGAGAATGATTCAATTGCTAATAATCTAAATGATTTTAATATGATTGTAAGTATGCTCAATTTAATTGGAATTAAGTTTGATGATGAAGTTGGAGCTTTGTTGATTTTGTGTTCTTTGCCTAATAGTTGGGATAGTTTGGTTATGGTTGTGAGTAATGCAGTTCCTACCAAGGGAAGCTTAAAATATGAGGATGTTGTAGGTGTGATTCTTAGCAAGGAAATGCAAATAAAAATAACTAGTGAATCATCTTTAGGTAATGATTTATCTATTGATACTAGAGGGAAGAAAAAGGAAAAGAGTAGAGGAAATTGTGGAAAGTCAAAGGGTAGATCTAAGTCTAGATATAGATCTAAGATGATATGCTAGCATTATGGAAAGAGTGGACACTCAAAGAAGGATTGTTGGTCACTTCAAGATAAGAATGCCAACAATAAGAAAATGAATGAGGTAAATGTGACATCAATTAAATCATGTCAGGATGCCTTAATTCTTTTTATGGATTTTTTTTTTGAGTCTTGGGTATTAGATTCAAGGGCTTCTTTTAATGGCACCCCACATAAGCATTATTTTACTAATTATATTTAAGATAATTTAGGACATGTATATCTTGGTGATGATGAACCATGTGAGATAGTAGGGAAAGGTTTTGTTTAGATTAAAATGCATAATGGGAATACATGTTTACTTAAGGATGTCAGACACGTGCCTATGTTGAGATGGAATTTGGTTTTAGTGGAGAAATTGGCTAGTGAGGGTTGTTAGATAATGTTTACTATAGATTTATAGAAAGTTACCAAAGGTGCTCTTGTGATTTCAAGAGGTAAGAAAGTTGGTGCTTTATAGTTGACTACTAGTGTTGATTCTTTTGATTTAGTTACTATAGATGGAAATGCAACTTGTGGCACTATAGGCTTGATCATATGAACCATAAGGGCATGTAGATATTAAAAGACAAGTTGCCTAGATTAAAAGACATAGATCTAGACTTCTGTGAGAATTGTGTGTATGGGAAATAAAAGTGGGTTATGTTCCTAAAATTTAGACCCATAAAGAAAGAACATAAGTTAGATTTGGTAAATTTATATGTGTGGGGACCAGCTTAGGTATCTTCTATTAGTGGATCTAATTATTATGTTACTTTTATTGATGATAAAACTAGGAAAGTTTGAGTTTATTTTATTAAAAATAAATCTGATGTATTTGACACTTTTAAGAAGTGGAAAGCCTTGGTTGAGAATGAAATAGGTCTCAAGTTGAAATGTCTTAGATTAGATAATGGATGTGAGTATTATAGTGATGCTTTCTTTGATTATTGTTCTTATAATGGAATCTATAGGAAAATGATGGTTCCAAGAACTCTATAGTAGAATGGGGTATTTGAAATAATAATGGAACATGCTAGGAGTATGAGGTTACATGTAGGGTTACCTTTATAGTTTTGAGTAGAATTAGTTAACACGAAAATATATCTGATTAATAGAGGACCTTCTACGCCTTTGGATGGAGTCATTCCTAAACAAGCTTGGTATGGTAAGAATGTTGATTATTATTTTCTTAGATTCTTTGGATGTGAGGATTTTTATCTCATAAAGAAAGAGGATAGGACCAAGTTAGAGGCTAAATAATAGAAATGCACATTTATTGGTTATGGTGAGGATGACTTTGGTTTCCATTTATGGAGCATTAAAGATAAGAAAACATTTATGTCTAAAGATGTAGCCTTTAATCAAAAAGTTATGTATAAGAATTAGCTACAAGAATAGGAATATGAATAGAAAAAGTACATAGTATTAGATGACATTGTGGATGGAAAAGTATCCAATGATTCAATTTAGGAACCTTCTACACAAGGATCCAAAACTCCTATGGTAAGGTCTTCTAGGGTAAGAGCACCTGAACATTTTTCTCCTCCTTTGAATTATTTATTACTCATTGACAATGGAGAACCAGAGTGTTATGAGGAATTAATGTAGGTAGATGTCAAGATGAAGTGGGAGAAATCCATGGATGAGGAGAATAGATATCTCATGGAGAACCAAATGTGGGATTTGGTAAGGCTACCTAAGGGAAGAGTGCATTGCCAAACAAGTGGATCTTCAAAATAAAAGAAGAAGATGAAGTGAGAAAAAGGTATAAGGCCAAGATGGTGGTCAAGGGGTTTGCATAAAAAATAGGTATTGATTTTGATGATATTTTCTCTCCTATTGTAAAAATGTCTTCTATTAGGATTGTTCTTGGTTTAGTTGGAGTTGAGGATTTACACTTAGAATACTTAGATGTGAAAACTAATTTTCTTCATGGTGATTTGGATGACAAGTTATATATGAAGAAACAATGGGTATATGAGGTCAAAGGGAAAGATAACTTTGTGTGAAGACTAAAGAAGAGCTTATATGGCCTGAAACAAGCTCCACAACAATGGTATAAGAAATTTGATTATTTTATGTTGGAATAAGAATATCAAAGGTGTAATTTTGACCATTGCATGTACATCAAACATTTTGATGATGGTTCCTTTATTATTTTATACTTTTATGTGGATGACATGTTAGTTAAAAGAAAGAACATACATCATATTCATATGCTCAATAAAAAACTTAGTGACTCATTTTATATAAAGGATTTGGGTGTTGTAAAGAAAATCCTTAGTATGAGGATTACTCATGATAGGAAGGAGAGAAAGTTGATCTTATCCCAATCAGAGTATGCGAATAAAGTATTGGAAAGGTTTATCATTTTAAATTCTAAATATATTAGTACTACTTTGGTAGGCCACTTTAGATTATCAAAGGAGCAGTGTCCCAAGATGGAAGCTAAAAAGCTTAAGATGTTTAAGGTACCTTACTCATCGATAGATGGAAACTTGATGTATGTCATGGTTTGTACTAGGATAGATATTGAACAAGTAGTGGGAGTTGCGAGCAGGTATATGAGTGATCCTATTTATGAGCATTGGTAAGTAATAAAAATGATTCTTTGGTATTTCAGAGGAATCATGGATTTTGCATTATCTTATGGTAGATCAGATACCACTTTGTGTGGTTATGTGGACTCAAATATGGTAGGGGATATTAAAAGTAGGAGAAGTATGATAGGATATATATTTACTATTGGAGATATAATGGTTAGTTGGATTTCCAAGATATAAAAGGTTGTGGCTTTATCAACCATAGAGGTAGAGTATGTTATTACCACAGAGGCTAGTAAGGAGATGATTTGGTTATAAGAATTGTTTCAAGAGTTGGGACATGAGCAAGAAGTTGGTAGACTACACAATGATAGTCAGAGTCCTATTCATTTGGCAAAGAACTCTACTTTCCACTCAAGGATGAAACACATTTAGTTACATTATCACTTCATTAAGACATCTTTGGAGGAGAACTTGGTGAAGCTAGAGAAGATTCATACTAGCTAAAATATTACAGATATGATGATCAAGGTGGTCACATTGAACAAGTTGAGACTTGTTCAAATTTGGTTAGCCTTAGTGGTCATGGAGCAATGATAGACTATGTTCAAGAGAAATGGTCTCCAAGTGGGAGATTATTGAGTTTGGATCCCTTTGGGGCTATCACATGACCATAGGGATATATTTTTGGGGCCTAGAGAGCTCCATAAATGTTGGGAGTGCAATTTTACCTATTCCACCTTTTGTGGAACCTTGCTTCACATGTGAGTGGAATATTCTATGTATTTCTAATTTTTATGTTTCCATACTTTGTGGAGTTAGTTGTTAGATGCCTATTTTCTTATTGACTTCCTTGATTTTAGGGAGTTAGTTGCTTATTGGAAAATGTAATGCCTTCCTTTTTTTAAGGAGTTAGTTATGATCACATGTCCTTGGAAAACTTATCCTTTAAAGGTGGAGAGACAAACTTGGTGTTTTCCTCTTTGGATGGGATTTTAGATGAGCTTGATGAGGTGGAACTGAGGCGTCTTTTAGTGGATGATGCTTATCTTGGATAAGCATGGGAATTTTCTCCTCATTTTGTGGATTTTCCCTCTTTTTCTATATATACAGGTGTGGTATGGCCTTTAAAGGTTGATGGTTTATTTGTAGGGTGTGGATTTGAAGATCAAAGTTAAATTTTAGATGTTTTTTCAAAGTACAAGTGTTTATTATAGGGTGTGGTATAGTAGATTGTGAGATATAAAATATTATAGATGTAAGTGAAAGTGTAGCATTGCTTTTATGAAACATTTTCTACAGGAGATATTCTATCTCTATGATAATTCATTGTAATCTTGTTTTTAGATTACTATTTTATTTGAGGACTTTCTTGGTGGATATAGCCCACATTGGGTGAACCACAATAGATCTATGATATGTGTGATTATTATCTTATTCTCTTCATTTATGCTTTCTTATTATCTATGATTTGAGGAATTGTTTCCATGATGCATACTATTACATAATTTAGATATGATTTATGGTCATTTAAATCTAGTTTAAAATTCTTTTAATTCCTAATAAGAATGTATGACTAGAAAGTTAAAAATCACATCTATGGTATCAACCTGTAAAGGTAGGTCAATATTGCTAAGAACCTTCTGGGAGGTCCCATCAAATGATCTAACTGATCTTGTATAAGGATGAAAATAATAATGAGTATAACCCTAATGTGTAAGTAATGTCATGGTGAAAAAATTCTCTCTTGCACCATTATCAATCATAACACTACATATAGGATGTTTATCAAGGTAAGATCAAATGTATAAAGAATGAAGATTTGTGTCAACATACTTAATCTCACTATCGTTAAAAATAATAGATGGTATTTAAACCATAATAGGTATATATTTTGTGTAAGTACCAATAGCCCCATCTAGTGGGTGCCCATAATATGGTAGAAGAGGATGTGCATTATATGCCATTTGCACTTCTAGTTCCTTTTTAAAATGGTCTTGAAAAGGATTTTTAAATATTTTCTATTTTTGGTGATCACCAGGTTATTATCTTGATTCCTTTTAAGGATCCTCAAATTCATGCTTTTAGTCATCGATAAAATATTAAATCTTGTGCTTCAAGGTAAAGCATCTCCTTGTAGAATGCCCTGGTCTCTTATGATAATCATAATAAGTATTCACATCATATCATTTGGGTAAAGGTTGACTCAAAACAACCTCATTAGGATGAGGGATATATATAATTTGACACTCTAGTAACCATGAGAGTAATGAATTTGGAGACAGGAAAATGGGAATAATGTCTCCTTGGTGAATTAGATAAAATAAGCCAATTAGGATGTTGTGAAACTATGTTAACTATGTGGTTATTTATTTTTTAGGTTTATGATGTTTTACCTTATAATTTGGTTTTATTTTAAATTGCTTTCTAAATGTAGATGCACTTGGTGTGTTTGCTACACACTTAATATTATTCAATGAAATAAGCTTCATTTCATGGTCCCATACAACATGGCATGAGTTGTTGAAAGATTTGAATTTATTAAAAATAAAGCATTCATTTAATGGAGCAAGAAAATTTTGATTGAATGTCTTTCAACTCCCCATCTTCCATAAGATTTGTCATTTTATCTAGCATTATCTTATATCTCAAGACATATTCATTGATAGGTTAATTAATTCCTTGTTTTATTTTGGCAATTTGAGCATAGGAAACCTTTTCATAAATATTAATGGAATGTGCTAAAAATCGGTCTGTAATAAGTTTGAATGGTTTCAATAATTGGAGAGATAAATCATAGAACCACCTCAAAAAATAGTCCTTGAGGCTTATTGGAAATGAGTTGGCCAAAATTTTATTATTGGAGGCAAATTTAAGGCATGCCACATAAAAGGATCGATGATGATGTTCATGATCACCTTTGTCATCTTAAAATGGAAACTTAGGTGTAACAAATACAATTGGTAAAGGGTGCAAATATATCTCAAGTACAAAAGGGTTATGCAACACATCTTATGAATCTATAAAATAGAGGGATTTTATAGCATTTCATTTAATGTTTATAACTTTTTACTCAAAGGTATTTATAAAGTTAAGGATTTTTTTAATTGTAGACTCATTGGGGTTTAGATTAATAAGTTAAGTAGCCACCAAGGGGGATGTAAAAATATTTTGAGTAGAAATAGGCATTTGAATTGGTATTTATGTTTAAAATATTGGTAATTATGTGATACATGAAACAATAGTAGTTTTATGAAACAAAGGTTGAAAGACATAATCTATGCCTCCACTAGATGTAGGTGGATTTATGGGTGTGGGCTCATTTATAGTACCTTCTAAGGATTAACCATCACTAGGTGAGGAAGCCTTTGTTTTATCTTGTTTACTTATTTCATCTCTTTTAACATAAAAAATGCATCCATTAAGCTCTTGTTGTTATTGATATGAGTAATCAATGATTCTTTATCTTCCATTTGGAATCAGGGTTTTGCACTAACATTTTCCATTACTTCACAAATGAAAAAAAATTGAAATTTGAAGTAAAGTATAAAAATTAGGAAAAAATTAGAAAACCCTAATTGACCTAGGGTTTTATGTTCAAAGATCATGTTCACCAAATGTTTAATCCTAATGTGGATTGAGGAATTCTAATTTTATGTTAATAGGGTTAATAATATAGAAATTATAATACACAAGGGTGATAATCAGATCTAGAGTAAGCTAATTAGGTGATAAACTCAAATATAAATATAATATAAATTTCTTATGATGAGTATAGGATAAGTTTAGAAAATATAACTAAGATATTAATGAAAATGACAAAGAAGTAATATAATTTGTTGGTTTTGATGCTAACATAGTGTTGGATGTGGAATAGAAATAACTTAGTCTAGAAGAAGATTCTAGAACAATCATCAGATTCTAGATCTAATGCTTATGGATTTTTGGACACTAACGTCATCTTGGGATGATTGCATCAACACTAATATCTAGCTTTGATGTAATGATCATATATGTAATACCTTATTTAAAAGGATATGAATACCTAGATGCTTCTTGGTTTAGATTTACCTTCATTATAGTGCATTCGAATTTGGGTTATGGACTGTCGCTCCTTGTGAATTTTTAAAACACCAATTCTTCATCTTCATGGTGACCTTAGGGGAAAATGGGTTAGTGGGAACATGTTGTCGATCTGACCCCAAAGGCCCTTATATCAGTGAGTGATACCTCCATATCCAATAATACAAAGAGAGCCTTATACTCATTTATTTCTCCCCTATGTGTTGGCTTATGTATGAATCATACAATATGTGCAAAGTACAATAGTGACTTAAATTATAAGTTAAAAAATTAGGCTAGTATGTTACTTTAGTACTTCAAACTTGTATATGTGGTGTACTTATGACTAGAATGGAAATAGGGAATATTTTTAAAATTCAATGCTTGATAGAGTTCTTTTGATAAGTTGCCTTGGTCTTTATAGATCTTTTTACTAGGTTGTAGGTGAGGAATGAATGAGGGTTAATATTGTATTTTTATCAATCCCTTTGGATAATTAACTCACATTAAATTAATTAGTATGACCATTAGGATACATTTCATTTTTAAAATAGATGACATTAAGGCACTAGGCACTTGCATTGGGTCAGGACGTTAAGTCGACACTAGTGTCTATCCCAAATGTTATGTCTAAGGAGCGGTAAAGTAGGTACAGCTTTAAAACTTGAAGAAACTGAAGATAAGTATATTTTAAGCATTTTGGGTAAGATATAAGGCTTATCTCATCAACATAAGTTTGGTTAGACTAAGATATTAGGCCAAGAGACATAAGATAGAGCATATGTGAGACATGCAGAGTGGGAAAGGTCTAGAACTTAGAGGAACAACCAAGGTCTTAGTTTTCCAAGTGTATAAGAATGAGGTTTTATATAACCCAAAAATATATTCTAAAACTAGCTATGGGATTTTTTATTCCATCACATAAGCTTTCCATCTCTATTAGCATTGTATGTCTTATCTACTGAAGTGTTTGGTTATTTCCTTTCTCATAAAGATGATAATGGGCTTATCAGGGGAATTACCCTTATTAATCATTCCTCCTATCTATCAATGGGAATTTTTTATATGACTCTTTTATCATGATTTTAAAAATGAATACTCCTTCAATGAGGCATTTTTCCACATTGACATTTTTTACAAAGCCTCCAGGTCAAGCCTACAATGGGCTAAATCCTAGTATTAAATATAAAGCATGATTCTCTTGGCTAAGTGAAACTAAAATAATCAATGTAAGTGGATTAAAAAATGGGAGGCATTCAAATTCTTTGGTATTAACTTGACCTTTGACAAATCCATCTCTAAGTTATATAAGTATGGAGTGCAAAACATCACTTACTAGATTACAAAACCTCTTTCTATCACATAAATGTTTCATGTCAACACTAAAATTATTAGATCCACTCATGTCTATTATTGTTCTCATTGGACTCCTTTTAAAGTGTTGAATGAAAAATTATCAATGGTGCTTAGATATTTTATTTGGGTCAATGCTAAAAAACTTGGCATTTCTATAAGATAGCTTAGGACATTGGTCATCTTCCTCATGACAAATATGGAGTGGGAATTATTAATATTTATAGATAAATCATTGAGGCTTTACTAAATTGATTGGAAGGTCTATTGACACAAATAAAAATTATTTTTTTTTTGTGAAATGTGATAAGTGTGAGTACCAAGATATAAATGAATATGGAACAAGATTAAATTTTTGTAACATGATATGGAGTTGATTGATCCATAAAAGATAAAAGTAATTTTTTATTTGAATGGTTTTATAAATTTATAAAATAATATGGATGTTACAATATATGTGCACTCTTATTTTTATTTTTAGATTAATGCCTCAATAACATTTAGTCACATGGACTAAAATATTACCACATGTGCACAAAATGGGCTTCTTTAAAAGGCCTATGAGATTTATATTCAAGCATAATTTACAAGTGTAAACCAAATCCATCATCATTTTCTAAAATTATTATATTTTTGTAAAACAAGGATCTTTAGGATAAGGTATTATGAAGACTTATTGCGAAAATAATGTTTGTGTTTTTTTAATATTTACATTAAAATATTTAAAGAATATTTTTGATCCAAATATTTTTGATAAAATGTTACAATGAAAATGAAATGTTATAGTGAAAATGTGAAAATTAAAATAGGTACATAAATATTTTGACAAAATTCCTAAAGAATGTTTTGGAACATGGACTCCAATAATTGTAATTGTCAAATATTTTAGAGAAACTACAATCAAGATGTGTAAAAAAACAAGTGTTGCATAGCAGTTAGTCCCTATCTTTGTATTTTAAATAGTTTAAAATCAAGTTTGCATTTTAATTTTTAATATTAACTTAGTGAAACATTAAATAATATGAAAAACTAAAAATAATAAATAGAGAAAAATATTGATAATAAGATTTAGGGATATAGTGTTTATATATTCTATCATAGAAGTAATGGTTAATGTGTATAACATATAAATATGGAGATGTTAACATGAAATGATCTAAATATTGTAACTTATAAATTAAATTAATTAAACTATGACACCTTTAAGAATTCATAGTCAGAGAACTCGAGGTAATCCAATTTTCCCTTGGAATTCACTTCACTTAGACAAATTATTTTTAATCTTTAAGATTTTTATTCTTAATAGCCAATTTTTATATTGGTTTATTTCATGATTATGTATGTGTAAAAACTTAGGTTATAATTACATAAATTTTTTAAAAAATATTTTTTATATGTTTATTTATTTCTAATTTTTTTTTAAAAAATAGAAAGGGTAAAAATATATTAATAAATGAAGAAGAGCATTACACGAAGAATGGGGGACTGAAATCCCCAAAGGAAAACAATAAACACAAAAAAACTAGGCACGAACCCACCTAAACATTAATATGAACCTTCCTATCTTCCTCCAAAATATGTTCCAAATCAAATCGAAGCTCTGGGGAGAGAGACTCCCAATCCTTAGAATTTCCTCCATCTAGATGCTCAAACGCCCATTTTGCCAAACAATCTGCTACCCTATTTCATTCACAAGGAATATGAACAAACGTAACTATATCTATGAATGAGCTAATCCTCATAATCTGCTAAATAATCATAGCCAATTGCCAATTGAAATCCAACACTTTCCTCTTAACAAGCAGGTTGATCATGACTTGGGAGTTCGATTCACAAATGATCCTACTCCAACCCAATGTTTGAGCCTTCTCAAGAGCATAGAGAATAGCCTGGCCTTCCATCATGTTGTTGGTTTGCATCCCCTCATGGACTACAAAGATAAAAATAATCATACCTTTGGAGTCCCTGCCTATCCCACCAATACCTGCAAGCTTGGGATTGCCTCTAGAAGAACCGTTTGTATTGATCTTGAGAAACCCATTGGGAGGGTGTTGCTATGAATATTCTCTTTAACTTGTTGACCTCTCCTGACACAAGCCAAATTTCCTACGAGTCATTGGAATCTTAGGTGCCCCACCACCTCAGCATCCTATTGGTTTAAATGAAGACAAACCTCACTCTTGGCTTGCACAGTCTCCTGAATCATCCCCACAACTTTCTGCCAGACTTGTTGTGCCATAATCCTCACATTCTAGAATATCCACCTATTTCTCGCAAGCCATAGCTACCACAGTAGAAAGATGGCCCCCCTAACCATACATTCTGTAGGAAAGTCATCCTTGAGGGAGGTTCTCCCATGCCACTCAAAAATTTGACCAAGGATGAAACATGGAAATAGGGGTGCTGCCATGCATCCCACCAATAATGCCAGAGTTGCAAAGCAAAGGAACAACAAAAAAATAGGTGGGTAGAATCCTCCTTAGCCACCCTACACATAAAACAAATCGATGGGCCTTAGAAGCCTCTTTTCCAGAGATTATCCCAGGTTAAGCACCTATTCCAAGCCAACAACCAAACAAAGTAGTTTCATTTTGGCCATGAGAATTTATTCTAGACCTGTCTCCACCATTGAACTTCCCCCTACCCAATCTCTGAAATAGTATGGCCTGATATCTAGAGACATCTATGTAAGCTCCCTTAGGATTGGGAGACCAAGCAAGCTCATCTTCCACATGGAGGGAGCTACATCGACACCTAGAAAGGAGGTTCAGTAGCTCATCATGCTCCTCCTGTGTTCCAACAACCGGCCAAGCCTCAAGAGCTTTCCATTATGCCACCTCCAGTTGTCCACAAGAAATATATGATTTAAAGTCACTCACCTGAGACCAACCAGCATCAAGGAATCTCTAGCAAAGGTTTGACAAATTAGGGAACTGAGAAATAATGGGAGGGTTATCGTCCCAAGAATTAGTCCAAAAAAGAGCCTTGGATCCCCGCTTACAAATCCAAAATAAGCCTTCCTTAATAAGATTAGTCCCTTTTTTGAGAGTACCCCATATTGTTGAGCCTTTCCCAATGAGGGGATAGTGAGGAATATCACTCTGAGTGGTCCCCAGGTAGTACTTCTGAGAGACAATTCTAGCCCAAGCCTTGTCTTGTTCAGTGCACCAATGCCAATAAAGCTTAGCTGCCAAAGTAATTACATTTAAGTCTGTCTACCTTAGGCCAAGCCCCCCATGTTGTTTGGGGCTACAGACCATCTCCCATCTAACTAAGCTCCATTTAGAGGTTGTCAGAGTACTAGCCCATGAAAATTTCCTAGTAACCAAATCAAATTCCTTAACAATTCCCATCGAGGTAACCTGAAGCATACATCTGTAAATGGGCAAAGCCTACACCACAGATTGAATTAATTGAACACGGCCCATAAAATATAACCACTTATGAGTCCAATGATTCACCTTCACCCAAAATTTATCCAACATATTCTACCAAGATTCTTTGGGTATATGGCCAACTAAAATAGGAATACCCAAGTAAATCATGGGGGGAGTCCCAATCTAAAAATGCATAGTCTAAGTAATTTGCTGCTGGATGGGAGCCAGTGTATTAAAGAAGAAGATGGATGACTTGTCTTCATTGACCTTTTGCCCTGAGGCCATTAGATAAACATCCAACACCCTACACAAATTAGCTGCTTCATTCATTGTGGCCATGCCCATCAGAGTAATGTCATCAACGAACTGCAAGTGAGACTGCATTGACAATTTACCTTCCCATCACCAGCCTTGAATATGCCCCTCCTTTCTATTCCTTCTAATCATTCTCCCCAAACATTTAGTGAGAAGAAGAAAGAGATACATAGACAGGGGGTCTCCTTGTCACAGCCCCCTAGAGGCACCAAATAACTCCATATGTTCCCCATTGATAAGCACTGAAAAGGAAACCAAGGAAATGCAGCTCATGACCCATTGGATCCATTCATCCATAAAACCAAAAGCTTTAAGAACCTTCCATAGGAATGACCATTTGACCCTATCAAAAGCCTTGGCCATATCTAGCTTAATAAACATTGCCTTATCTTTGGAGTTGGCCATGGAGTGAATGGACTCAACAGCTATGACAATACCATCAAGAATTTGCCTACCATTGCAGGAAAGGAGTTAAGCTACTCACCTCTTTTATTGACCAAGACCAAAATAGAGTTGCCATGCCTCCTAGCTTTGGACGATTGAAAGAAAAAAGAAGTATTTCTATCTCCTTCTTGGAGCCATTCTATTCGTGCTTTCTGCTTCCAAAACATTTCCTCCCATAGCTTGCATTCCTCCAGGTCTTTCATAGCTTGAGCTTCATCTTGAAATAAGTTTTTGGTCAATCTTTCCTCCCTTATTATTCTCATGATACCATTGAGCTTAGTCTATGCAGCAGCCTTAACATGAAAAATATTCCAAAAGCATTGATGATTCCACTGTTTAAGCTTATACTTCATAAACTATAGTGATTTAGTAAAGATATACATTGCTGTACCATGGGCAAGCCTAACCCACCTCCACCAGTTGGCCACACACCCAAACAATGACTGGTCCCACAACCACATGAGTTGGAATCTAAAGGAAGGAGAGCGAGGCTAGTACTTTGAAACACTATTTAGCTTGATAGGCCAATGATTTGATCCTCTCTAGTCCAAAATTTTAGACCCTGTAGACCACATACCCCTGACCCAATAACCAGAAACAAAAAAATAATCTAGTCTCTCAGCAATGCAGTGTTTGCCAGTCCTCCAATTATTCCAAGTAAACTATCCATTGTTGGGCCTAATGTCGACTAAATTCAAAACTTCAATATAATTTCACATAAGTAAAGCAGAGGGGTCAAGCTTTGACATACCACCATGCTTTTCATTTAAATCCAAAATAGCATTAAAATCTCTAGCCATAATCTAAGGTTGGAAGGGAGCCAAGCTACAGACAAAACTAATGTGGCCCCATAAGGATTATTTACCCTGCTAGTCAGTAGGGGCATAGATATTGGAGAGGAGAATGACTTCCCCTATCTCAAAACTGGAAGCAATCATAGTCATGGAAAACTTAGAGGATAACCATCCTATGAGGCCAATCTTGTGAGGGTTCCAAAGACAGGCTAATCCCCCTGAAGATCTAGTAACCCCAATGCATTGGTAGTCCCCTTGCCTCCACAACTTAAGCACTAATCTAAACATAGCTTCTACTGAAAGCTTAGTCTCTTACAAAAAAAAGACATCAAGTCTTTGAATTATAATCAAGTTGTGAACATCATTTTGTCTAGGGTTGTTGTTCAAACCCCTTACATTCCAAGATAGTACAATCATTTCAGAGGATTTAAAAAGTGAGCATCTAGAGTCCTCACTAACCCAAACTCCACCAAAGTCTCTCCCATTAGTTTCATCTCTTCCAAGTATTTTTTCCTTCCAAGCTTGACCGATTTCTCCCCCCCACCCTTCTTGAGGTCATTTTGCAAAAGTCCCAAATGAGGAGAAGATTTACTACTCCTTGCTACCCCTAATTATCTGGATTTCCCTATTAAAGACAAATTTCCATCTTCTTTAGAGGGAACAGCTGAGAAGTCAAAACTTTTGAGATTAACATTTGCTTGTCCATGTCCATGTGCCAATCCCCAACATCTTATGATTTAGTTAGAGCAACTAAAGCATTAGTCTCCTCAGCTAGGCCCTCAATCTGTTGATCTAAAATCATTAGTCCTGGATTCACCTCCTATTGGTTAAGGTCATCTATAATTTCAAATCTATTAAGCGAGACATCTACCTATCTCTCCTTTAAGGACCATTTTTGACCCTTGCTTCTATAGCACCCTTTAATTGAGATAAAACCATCGCCTTCAGGTGCCTCACCTAGAATCAAGCCCTTCCCTTTGTCAATTCCAGGTGGATTGCAAGCAGGTTGAGAAGGATGAGATTCATGGGTTTTTGATTTGGGACACCATCGTTGCAAGTGACCATAAGCATGGCAAAGATGATAGTGGAAAGGAAGAGTTTCATAATCTAATTATTGTACCCAGGAAAAGGGTCCCACACTCATTTTAAAAGCATCAAGTATTGGCTTACTAAGATCAATTTCAACACAAATGTGGGCATAAGTCATTACCTTTTTCCCAAGGATTGACATTGAAGAATCGACTGGCCTTCCCAGGAGGGATGCAAGAATTTGTAGGGTATCTTTATGACAACATTCCACTAGAAAGTGAGGTAGCCGCACCCACACTAGGACATGGTTTGGTAATTCCTCTCAAGTTATAAAACTAGTATGCCACGTCTTGATAAATAACCCCACCTAGTTATGAAATTAAGGGCCTCCAGCAAAGACTCTATTACAGTCAGTCAGGTAGGTAAAATTAACCATAAAATAACTATTAGCTAACATCGTGATATCCATTTCTCCTTATGGAGCCCATGTCCTCTGAGCCCACGCTTCCAAGAACTGGAGCGAAGTCCTAAGCCCCAAAAACTTGTAGTACAAAGAATGATTTGTATAATATTCAATGTCTTCAGCAATCATGTCCATTGGTATAACCAGCTTGGGCCTCTCCTTGCATCTTTCTAGGCATCCATTGACCTTGGGAAGTCTCATGCCAATGGGCTCTTCTGCATCACAGGGACCTGTAAACTATGGGGGAATAGCTGTTCCAACATTCCTCAAGCCCTGGGCCAACTATTGCAAACCTAATGCCATCCTGTAATTTCAACCTGTGCCCTCCCCCTTCGCACCTTCCTTCCCCCTTATGCCTTCCTTCTCCCTTTCGGCCATCGTCCAACCTAATTGCATTTGTTTTTAATTTTTAATTTATAAATTTATATTTATTTATTTTGCTTTATAGAATTTAGAAATCAATGCAAGATAATAATTTATAATTAATGTTTATTGCGTGATTTTGTTTGTGTATAACTTATGTTTAAAGGATTTTGATCGTTACTTTGTGTTTAATGTGTTTCATGCATAGACAAGTATAATTTAATTAGAAACTTTATATATTATAGAAACTTCAACAATTCATAGAATTTAGAAATTGTAGCAATTCATAGAAATTAGAAATTTCAACAATTCATACAAATTAGAAATTGATTAAAATTTCATTGAAAACAAAATATCTAATTTCTATTTTTTATTATTTCATGATTTTGTACATGGAAAAACTAAAGTTATACTTGAATAAATTTATAATTTTTTAGTTTTTTATTTATTTTTATTACTTTATAAATTTTAGAAACCAATACAAGATAATTTATAAATATAATGTTTATTGAAAGATTGTGTACATATATAACTCATGTTTAATGGATTTTTATGGCTACTTTGTGTTTCATGTGTAGATGAGTTTTTCTTAATTAGAAACTTCAACTATTCATAGAAATTAGAAATTTGAGTAATTAATAGAAATGAGAAACTTTATAGGATTTCATTGAAGATAAATGTTGTTAGAAATATAAAATTGATGACATATGCTTTTTTAAAATTTGTGATACAGTAAATATAATATTTATTAAAAAATGGTCCAATCGGTAGCAAGTATATGGAATATTTCCTAATATCAGCTTGGGGAATATTTCAAAATTTAGTATTGTTTGAAGATAATATTTCCTAATATAGATTCAAACTATTTTATTAGCTACATGGAGATAATTATTTATTTTAATAAAATCTATAATACCTTGCCTTGGTAGGGACTAATACCCTGCCTTGGCAGGGACTAAAAAGTCATCACATTTTTCCAATATCGTATAGCTTATTCAAAACATGGATATTTAGAAAATGACATGAAAATTAATTAAAAATAAAAATCTTGATATATATTTTTTCCTCCAATGTGGTTTTGGCTATCGTGAAATACATACATATGACATGAACCATGGTTTAAAATAGATTTGATATCAATACAAAAATAAATGTATAGTTTTTGAGATATTTTTTAAAATAGTGGAGGGAACAACAAAATGGGTTATTTTAAAAAATACTAAAACAAAGGTTGGATGATTAACTACAATCATTATTGGATATGTGAAAAACGGATTTCTTGAAAAAAATTCATATTTTTTTCTTACTATGTTCAATTGGTAGGTGTAAATCCAAACTCACCATTCTTTGATAACATATTTTAATTTTTATGTAAAACAAGGAGCTTTAACAAAAACTATGGTAATCTAAGAATTAAATAATAATAATAATAATATATGATTAAGTTTTATATATATGTATGGATAGTAATATTTGAGTTAGAATAACCTATAAAGAAAATAAAAAGACCTTTTGAAAAAATAATATATTGTAGTCTATATATGAAAAATGTAGAAACTACAAGTGCACTATTTTTTTGATGACATGTTTCAATAAAATTTGGTTACATAGACTTTAGTAATTTTTAGATATTAAAGACATTTAATGCTTGGGTACAATTAGTTAATTACTCTAGTGATAGTATATTTGTGAGTTTATTTACCATTGATTCTGATTAAGCTCTTATTAACATGTCTATCTTGTGTTTATTTATCTTTTCGATGTCTTTCATGGGATTTTGATTTTATTTTGAATCTTTCAATTCTCTACATTTCTCTCATCACTATTATTCTCTTTGTTTCTCTCTGTTCTTGCATATTTTATTTTATTTTCTCTTGGTTTCCTTCTCTCCATGTTTTTTCTCTCTTCCCCCTATTATTTTTTAAGGTATGTGCCAAATATGGCATGGTATTGGCCAGAAAGAACCCTTCTACTACAATTCTATTCTCCCAAAAATATGGTCCTACATTTATAGATCATTTTATATGGACCATAAGGTCCCTAACATTTTTGGTACTTCTTTTTATTCCCTACCCATTATGTGTTGTCATATCTACCAATAGGATCTTAATTTCAATTCAATAATTATATAAATGCATACATGTATTAGTGAATTTAAAATAAAGATATGAATTATATAATTATCTATTGAAACTATAGAATAAAGGATTTAAATTAGTATAGATACATACTCATACTAAAATAAATCAAGCATTTAGAGAAAAAACATGTAGAAGTTACTAGATATTGCCCTCATTATAATGATAATGGATTAGGACACTTTCATGATACATGATCACTTGTTGGGTTGTATTATACTTGAATGTTAATTTTAAAACTATACCATTCCTAGGGGATTGATAATAATAGAATGAAAATACATGACTCTCATTTTTTTATGGTTTTGTAAGGTGTTATCAATTGATTAGGGTTTGAATAAAGGAGATATGTTTTTCAAATATTTGTGTAAAATTATGAGATAATGAGAGTCATATTTACAATTCAAGAGTAGAGTAACAAGGTTGTTAAATTGAAGTTTCATAATATAATATCTCCTAATAATGTTGAAGTATGATTTTGGAAATGTCAACATATGAGTAGTATTTTTTTGGTTATTTAGGAAATTTAGTTTTTTCTTCTTATTTTCCTAGGTTTTTCATCATTATCATCCACACATGTTTCTCATTTTTTTATTCTTCTAGTTGTCTCCATATTTGTGACCATTTAATATTATTATAAGAGACCCCTTTATTCACATTTTAATTATTTTAGAATATTTATTTATATAATATTTAGGTCTAATTTGTACACTTTTTTAAAATGTAAATATAGTTAAATTTTAATTCAACATTGTTTACATGTAGATGTATTAAAATTTGATATAAAATAAACATTCCCATTAAACCTTTTTTTTAAATCTATGTCATCTTACATGTTAGGGTTAGATTGTGCTTCTATGTAATAGATCTTATTTATATATATTTGGAAAACTTCATTATTCATTTATGATTCATTATATGAGTATGTGGTGTTGATCCTAAACTACTTCACATATTTAGTATATTGCATTCCTCTCTTATTTTCCACTTAATTGCTTGCATGTGTGTATGTTCCTTCTTCTTGGTATTTTTTCTTGTCTTCTCTTGTAGAATAGCCTCTAGATATATATTTTATGTCACATGTGTATGATTGATCGATCTATTTTATTTTTATTTATCTTATTCACTTATTTAATATAAACATTATGTGTTTGTTGCATGATTATGTATGCTTACATTGATTTTGATTACTATGTGTGACTATATGATTAGTTCCATGATTTATATCATGTATGTTATTTCTTGGTGTGTTATATATTTTTGTACTTATGCTATCATGATTTTTAGTATTCATTTATTGGGGCATACTATTATTTTGCTTTATTGGTTATATATGTTCCCTTTAGGAAAAAATTATTATAATACATCTATAGACTATATAAATTTCTTATATTGGGTCAAATCATACCATATGTCCTTTGATGAATCATATGTAATTTGGTCCATAGCATGTTTTTGCAATGATTGATATATCTTATTCATGTCAAGGCATACTATTACATGAAGACATATTTTCCCCCTCTTTTCCTCATTATTATATCACTTTTACTTTTCCATTATATTTTTACCTATAATTTTCAATGATGATATATCCACATGTGCTATAAATATCCTCTAACATTTATTAAAGCTTATTATTTTATATATTTTACACACAACCCTTTTATTTTGAGATGAGTGATCTGAAAGTATAACCATCACCTTTAAGGGTGACATATGATATGATTATTATAATATTCACATGATACACAAATAGTTTAAAGAGTTTACAAGACATTTAGGTTACAATATGTTCCAAGGATAAAATATTTCAAGGTTACAATATATTTCCTTATTCAATAGGGAAGTGCCTATCATAGAGTTTCCCTTTTCCCTATGAAGGGTCAATAGAGCCTATGGTTCAATTATTTTTCTACATGAAATAACCCATGATAGTTTAATAATATTTAAAAACATGTTTCACATACCACAAAGTGTATTTTTTCTATTTTTCACTTGAATTTCTTGATTAATTCATTAGTTACTTTATCATCAATTTATATAAACATTTATTTACTTGAAAATATTAGTATTTGTGTGTAGATGCACCAAATATTTTCATACTAATCACAAGGGTATTGACGATTGTTCATGGACACTTAGTGGTAGTCAATATGTATTCATATAGATAATGAGGAGAAAATTGTTTTTAATCTTTTTACGAATCATAAGAGATGGAATATATAACAACATATCCTCTCGTTTCATTTTCAATTTAATTTCATTATCATATATGGTATTATATTTGAGAAAAGCTTATAGGTTTTGGCTAAAAATTCTTCATCAAGACCTCCCATGTGCACTTATTATTTTTAAATTTGTGTATATGTGCACAAACACATCAAAGTGGGGTATTATTTAGATATCTAAGTCTAGTACATACCCAATATTTTTAATGTTATATATATATATATATATATATATATATATATATATATATACATACATAACATTAAAAATATTGGGTATGTACTAGACTTAGATATCTAAATAATATTGGGTATATATATATATATATAGTTTAGATTAACATATTATTGGTGCATTTATTTTTGAGTTGAGACTTGTACATCCTCTCATGTCACATATAGTCAATAGTGATATCACCATTCACTCATAAACACATGAAAATACTTTAAGTCGGTTGTTTATTTAGCTAGTGATGGACCCAGATGCTCCTACAATCCCCACATTTATGGTTTTAGGTAATCTAATCACCTGATTGATATCAAACTAATTCAATACTAGTCTAAATACTATAAAATAATTTGTAGACAATAAATATGAATTAAATATCACCTTAGTGTTGTACACTTGGAAAATACATATCATGGATGTGCCTTTAGATTTTAAACCTTCTCACTATCACAAAGTCTTGCATACAGTATCTCTCTATGCCAAATTGATTCTCTTAGTACAACTA
The DNA here is from genome assembly GCA_037957365.1 of Torreya grandis. Lineage (NCBI taxonomy): Eukaryota > Viridiplantae > Streptophyta > Pinopsida > Cupressales > Taxaceae > Torreya > Torreya grandis. Next base: position 5,031,826 of record JARHVA010000478.1, read on the forward strand.
GTGATACTATGATGACCTAGGCCTTCTAGAATGATCAAAGTGTTGTAAACCTAATTATATTATATCTCTATATGTTTTTATTATAGAGATAGAAGATAATATCTATGTGCCAAATTGATTATCTCTTAGTCTAACTAGTGTTACTATGATGGCCTAGGCCTTCTTATTTTTGGCTTCCCAGACACATGCCTCCCAATCAGATGCCTACGTTGACACAAGTTTCACATGCCAATACAAGTTTCCAATACCTTAAATTATTCAAATTTTCAAATGAAATGCATTCCTTTGGTTGACCTATGTGATTTAATGTGATACATTTCAAAGAGGGATTGGCATATATATAAGATCATCCCTCATTCATTCCTAACATAGCACATACATAGAAAATCACAAGGCAACTTACCAAAATCACTCAAACAATCATTTAAGTGAAAAAACATCCCTATTTGTTAACCCTAAATTGAGATGGGTTAATATAATATAGGACTAATAATATATAAATGAATAAGTAGGAGGGTGATAAATAGATCTATAGTAGGCCAATTAATTTTCAAACTTGGTTAAAATAATATTTCAAATTTAAATATTGATATATGTTATTGATTCACAAGCAGTGTTACATAACCCTTTTGAACCATAGATATATTTTCACACCTTGAAAACTAGTTTTGTTTCACCTTAGCTCACATTTTATGATGGAAAGTGTGATTCTGAATGACAACTTTGATATTTATATGTGGCATGCCTTTATTATGCCTCTAATGATAATTTTTTTACCAAATTATTTCCAAGGATCTTAAAAGACTATTCTCTAAGGTGGTTCTATGATTTACTAGTCCAATTAGTAAACACATTCAAACCTCTTGCAGATCATTTTTTGTAACAATTCTATATCAATATCATCGATGAGGTTTCACATATGCCAAAATTAAAAAAATCAAATAAGTAACCAATGAACCTATCAATGAATATTTCTTGAGGTACAAGACAATGTTATTTAAAATGACCAATGTAATGGTAGATAAATAGATACAAAACATCTTCAATAATTTTTTTTTCGCATTACCGAGTCCATTATTTTCCAAAAATTCAAATATTTTGATGATTTGTTCCATATTATTCATAATCATGAAATTAAACTTATCTCATTGAACAAGCTTAAGTATGTAGCAAACACACTGACTACATACAATAATGAGTTCACTATTAACCCAGGCTATAAGGTAAAACCACTTAAATCTAAAAAGGAAACAACTACCAAAGTTAATATGGTGTCATAACAACCTAATCATCTTGTCATATCTTATAAAATAAGGAGACAATTTACACACTTACACGAGTCTCCAACTTCATTAATCTTAAGGCTTGTTGAGTGTCACCTCATATCTCTCCCTCATCCTATATAGGTTGATAGGATCAACCTCTACCCAAAGGATAAGATGAAAATTATTATTATGACTATCATCAAGGTCTTAAGAATTATATGAATAAATATTTTACCTTGAAACATAGTACCCAAGACCTCATTAATGATGAAAAGATTACATTTGATGATCCTCCAAAGGAATCAAGTTTAAAACCTGGTGATCACAAAAAATAGGAAAAATTTAGCAATCCTTTACAAGATCATTCTAAGAAGGATATAAAAGTAAAAATGGTATATAATTAAAATCCTCCTCCATAACATTATATCCACCAATTATATGGGATTATTGGTACTTATATGTGGCACACACCTCCTATGGTTCAAAGACCCTTTATTACTTTCAATGATAATGAGATTGTGGATGATGATTATGATATTAATTACTTATTAATTTGACCATACCTTGATCACCACATTATACATATTGTTATAATTGATATTTGTGCTATAAATAATGCTTACACCATGAATTTTATTACACATTTTGGTTATACACATAATGATTTAAATCCTTCAACCAAATTAGTTAGAGCATTAGATGAGACATCACAACATATTCTTGATGAGATATCCTTACCTTTACATGTGGGTAAAAAACATGTGGTTACTATATTCTAAATTATCCAATACATGAGAGTCTTTGATATGTTATTGGGATAACCTTGGATACACACTCTCTATACAATACCTTCTATAGTGCATGGGTTTTTTAAAAACATGCATATCAATAGGGTAGTTATAGTTTATATTATTCCATGTGGGCATCCACCTAAAAAAGAGAAGTTCATAGCCATAAAAATAATTATTAAACCTATTAAGGTTAATCCTATAAAAAAGGGTAAGAAACAAATAATCCCCTTTCCTAAAGGCCATTACTTGAGAGACTATTGCATTAGAGACACATAGTGGATTCCATAGAATCCTTATCTACTATGCACCATATTTAGATATCTAAAACACTTAATTTTTTTAATATTAATAATACTTAAAATAAACCATAGATCACTCAATAATGGGTTCCATGAACCCCCATTCCTTCTATTATTTCTTCCTGATCATATAGTTCTATTATACATATGCAAAGTATTATAGATCCCATTGTGCTAGATATTACACCTATACATGTTCCTTGGAATTACAACCAATTTGTTTCACTAGGTTCCTAGTGGGGAGATACCTATGATAATACATTGGATGAGATTATAGGGTAGTCTTTTTATTGTAATTATTTAAAAAATACCCAAAAACTTTTAAAAAATTCAAAAATCTAAAAATATTTTTAGCAATTACATTTTCTTGTTGACTCTTTGGCATATATATATTTTGTTTCATGTTGGTATATGCCATATCATTACTTTGTACATACACATGTGTTTTACACATCATTTGAGTGAGATACATGCATACATATATACATGATCTATTCTTATATGAATGTTGGGACTTCCTTCTATCATGTAATATAGATATTGGGGGCATATAATTCTTTGATATTAATATACACATAGGTTATATGGTTTTATTATCACTTTCCATTATCATGTTTGATCTTATGCAGTTAAAAATTAATTTATACATGCTTATATCTTTCATAATGTACTCGATATACTATGTAATTGACATTTTTTGTTCACACACACACACACACACACACACACACACACACACACACACACACACACACACACACACACACACACACACACTAATATGTTATGTTTATATTGGTTGATTATGATTTTCATTTATGTGCTTATTTGAGTGTCTTGCTTTGCCTGTTGAGAATTTGAATATGCTCCATTATTTATGGCCCTCATACCTTTTTTTATCTTACTTTGACATTTGAAAATGTCATTCCTTATTTAATGGACATTTGGCTAGGTCATGTTCCTTAGATTTTGTGGCATTTGAACATTCCTCTTGTTTGAGGTCTTCTTGGTCCATTGTATTTTTATTTTCTTTTAAGTTATTTTATGTGTGTTCTTTAATTATTTTTTGATCGTGTATTATTAATATCTATATGTTTCCATGATCTATATCATGCATATTAGGGCTTGGTGTGATCACATTCTATGTACTTCAATGATATATCTACCTAGGTAACTTTATCTTATATATGTTTAACCTAGAATATAGATATAGATTATGTAGGGTTAAAGGGGTAAACATAGCCTAGGGCACAAAGATGGAAAACTATCTCTAAAGTAGGAAAAATAATTACAATACTTAGATATAGAACATATACTAAATTTATTATGTTGAGATATGAAAAATATAAAAAGTAAAACTATGGTAGATATTATAATCATAATGAAAATAAGATATCTAGTTATGACATTGATTTATATCTAGAATAATAAAAATTAGAAAGTATAATATATATGGATTTTGGATTAGTTGTTTGATTCTATAAATTATACCTCTATAGTCATGGAAATTTGTGTCAACCTAGAAAGGTTACATTGACACTACCATCTAACTCAGACACAGGTGTCCAATATGCAATACATGTTGAAATTGGATGTAACCACCTTGATACTTTTGGGTTTTGTATCACCTTCACTATGGTGCATCATTTCTAGGTCATGGATTGTCACTCCTTATGAAATAAAAAAACCTTAGTTCTTCATATTTATAGTGGTTATGGAAAAAATGGGTTAGTTGTAAAATAGTGTAAATCTTCCCTAAAGAACCCTATATCAATGAGCATTGCCTACATATCCAATACACCATAGAGGGCCTTAAATTTATGTAGTTCTCCCCTATATGTTGGCTTGTGTTTAAATCATACAATGTGTGATAATCAAGTACAACAATGACCTGACTTATAACTTGGAAAATGTATCCCATGGAATACTCATTTGATAACTCAAAACTATAGGCATGTTGTCTCTATGATTGATATATAATTTAGAGAAAATAGGTAAGATTTGATTATTTGAATGCTTGATTGAGTTATTTTGGTCTATATTAGGTATTTTCTAGGTGAGAAATGAATGAATGTTGATATCATATTTATACCAATCCATTTGGAGAATATATTGCATTAAATAACTTAAGTTGACCTTTAGGATATGTTTAATTTTCAAATTGGATGGCCTTAGAGCACTAGACACTTTCATTGGAATAAGACACTTATGTTGACATGGGCATCTAACTAGGATTCAACTATTTGGGTAGCTATATAATAAACAAAGGTCCATAAATTGTAGAGATGAGAGATAAGAATTTTTATAACATTCTAGGTAAGATAAAGGATCCAAGTCATCAAAATTACATTGGTTAGACTAAGAGACAAATAATGAGGTACAAATAGATAGTATATGTGATCCTTTTTATGATGGAAAATGTCTAGAAGATCAAGGTACATCTATGACATGTAATTTACAAGTGTATAAGACCAAGGTGATATATAATTTAGAAATATTATCTACTTCCCCCCTTAACATAGAAATGAGATTATTGGTTTAAAGGAGAATAAATGCATAACTGGGTCTATTAACACACATTATCATTTCTTGAGTCTATCTTGACTGCTTTGCTGGTGACTGACCTGTAACTAAGAACATGTTACAATATATAATCATTGCATATAATATAAATTTTAAAAATATTTAAATGATTGAAATTGAAAGAGAGTAAGGTTTATGAGTACACTTATGTATTGATGCAACCAACTTACCTTTTTTCTATTTAGTTTGAAAGATTTATCATTATGAATCATTCAAAATAAGATTAGGATGAATATAAATTTGGAAGGTACATACATCTAAAGAGATAGAGAGAGATATTGGAGGACACATTCCCCCAACCTTGGAGAAAATATGAGTTGCCACCTAACATTTGAGATTAGTTCAACTTTGAAACCCAATGATGATTATAATCCAGTGAGTATAAGTGAATCAAGTCAACTCACACTATAAATTTAGTGAGGTTGGATGATGTAATCAAGTCCAAATTATAAACTTGGTAAGATTGAGTGATTTAATCATCTAAAACATACCAAAATTGAACAATCTACTATAGTAGATTGGCTCAATATAGTTTGTAAAAGTCCAACTTGGTGGGTGATGATAGTCTTTGAAATTGTTTTATATTTAAAAATTATTTGATTTTGAAATATTAGGCACACATTGCATAACATATGCACCTTAGATATGTCTCATGTTAAAATTGTATTAAAACAATGGTACCAATATATAGAATTATACCACAAATGTGTATCTAAATCATATAATTATGAATTTAGCCCATTTTAAAACTATGAAAGTGTAGAGAACATGTTTTCAAACATGTCCACACTATAATCTAAATATATAATAACTAGTGTAAGTGTGAAGAACATGTTTCTAAAACATCCATCTACTATAATCTAAGTCTAAGAAATAGTGTAAGTTCCTATGTGGAGTTCATATTTCCAAAACATGACACCACTATAATATGGTTGTGTTTCATATTGAATAAGTGTGGATAACATGTTTCCAAAACATTTCCCTAATAAATTAAAAACTATGACAAATGTGGGGAACATGTTTTCAAAACATGCCTCCAGTGCAATCTAAATCTATGAAGCAATATAGAAGTCATGCCCCCACTGATATGGATCCTTTTGAAGTGGGGTAAAGTATCAAATGGTAGTTACTTGAACTCAAAATGATAAGATAAAAGTATAATCTATGTACCAATCATGTAGCATATAGAAGGAACATGTCTAGGTATATAAATCATTGAATCATGCTAAATGTGATCACATCAAGTCTTAATATGCATGATATAAATCATGGAAACATATATATAGTAATAATATAATCTCAAGAATTAATAAAGCATACACATAAGATAACTCAAAAATCAATTAAAAATGCAAAGGTCCAAGGAGACCACAAATAAGGGGTATGTTCAAATGTCACATAATTGAAAGGACATGACTTAGTTAAATGTCCATAAAGCAAATAATGACATATTCAAATGTCAAAGAGGAAACTAGAGGCACAAGGGATGTAAATAATGGAACATATTCAAATGATAAAAAAAAAAAGATAATAGAAAGGCAAAACACTTAAGGAAATGCATAAATCAAAGAATAATCAATTAGCATAACATATCATACTAGTCCTTGGATATTTATGTTATCATAAAATGGTTAAGTATATAGCATATGAAGTACAATGTGAAAGATATAAGCAATGATAATGGCATGTATATATATATATATATATATATATATATATATATCAAACATAATTTCTATCACTTTGAGTTTTACCCTTTTAGGAGATGGTTAGCTCTCATCATCCAAGTGGCACAATGGAAACATCTCACTTGCAGTGGGTAAACAATTTGGTGAGATGAATCTCTAGAAGGGCTAGTTCCTTTGATGAAATTTTTGAAGTACTTTCTTACCTATCAATTTTTCATGAAAAAATTTAAGAAAAAAAAAAGAAAACTAAAATGTGATGCACCAATGTTGAATTTACTCTTATTGACTGAAATTATACTACTTAGAGAAAAATAAATGTTTATTCACACAAAACTCACAACACAAGACAAATTATTACATCAATGTTTCATATGCTAGGTTTAAAAGGTATTTTGATACTTAGGAGGGTAATGAATGATTAATTGCGAGAATAAAATCATGAAAAACTTTTAAAAAAATTATACACTTAAAAGAGAACACTAACAAATACCTATAACAATTACTCTTTTGCACACTTGGTGAACAATCAAGGATAACATGCTAGAAAAGATCATCTTCTACTAGACAAGACCAACAAGATTGCAACATAACTCAATTATAAAAAATTTAAGTAGGAAAATTCACTTTTTTTATTTCTTCAAGAGACATTAAAGTACAAAATTGGCTAGGGTTTCACCATCAACCAATGGAGGCTGCCCAAAAGAGCCAAAAAGGTCAATATTTATAGCATTTAGAAGAGGGGCAAGACAAAGGAAGTCCAAAGGTCACTTGGAAAATTGTAAATATAATAAAATAGGCTAAATAATCATGATTAATATGTGTGAAATAAACCATGAAATTTCAGCGAGACCAAATGTCCATACATGTCATGAAATTTATGGAAAGTGGCATGAAACTCCTTGTCTTGGCTCAAAAAGTTGTCTTCATGATTTGGACTCGTTTAAACATAAAAAAACTAACTAGGGATATTTATAATTATTTTAATGAGAGGTAATAACTTTATACATGCCTTTACATGTATTGGTTGTAGTCATACTCATTTGGAAACTCCTAGAAGTAAGCCATCACTGATCGTAGTCTAAAAAACTCCTCTTTAAGTCACCCCTTACACTTGGCCTCAAAATTAGCTTAAATTTTACATGAAAATTCATGGGAGTGAGTGTATGACACTTTTAAATACTATACATGGCCTTATATTTCTTAGGTACACCTTGAAAAGGCTCACACTTGAAGTTTTCACCCTTCTCACCATTGTGTTCACTATGCCAGTTTTGACTAGCTAAGATGAGAGTTATTTTTTGAACACTCATAAGTTTTTTAAAAGTATAATATGACCATATAGAGTTATATTAATTAAACATATTCCATAAAAATTTATTTCATCTTTAGATCTCTTCTAAAACCTATAAAACATATAAATGATCAGAAGTACCCTATTTTGCACCCTATCCGTGCAATTCCATACAAATCAAAAGTATGGGAGGGATCCTGAGTGAGTAATTTAAAATTTAAAATCACTTTAATGGTAAAAATATGTCATTTTTATATCTCTTCAAGCTTGTTTTCTCCATTAGATCTTGATTGAGGGTTTTTAAGGGTTTTTGGTAATTTTTCTTCTTAAGCTTTGTTCATAAAACCCTGACATTGGAACTACAAAAAATGAATTTTTTTTAAGGGACCCTAATAACCCCATAAAACTTATTTTGTTTCCATGAAAAATTTTAGAGGAGATCTGAGCACTTGAAATCACCCTATTGAGCTTGTTTCCACATTTCTTGCATGTTTGGACTATCTCTGAGCTAAAAGTATATTTAAAATAAGTTTTTATGAATAATAAAAGCTAAAAAATGTCTAATTACATCTAATAAACATGATCCCACCATATTTAACACTCACCAAAATCCATACATTAAATTGGACCCCCAATCGGCTCTAGGTCCCTTCAAGGCCTAATGGGCTTAACATCCACTTTGCTAGTTTGGGATATTTGGACTTACATTTCATGGTTGGGATGATTTATTATGAATTTTAACACATAATTAAATATTAAAAATTCATTACATAATCTACCAAACACTCATTTTCACCTTTTCCTTTTATTCACCAAATAGGCCTAAAGGAAACTTATCTAGTTGGACTATGTGCAAGGGTGTTTTAGTAATTTTTAGAGGCATGAGCATGATATATTGTTTCATATAATATATTTAACCTAAATAAACCTAAAAATATTTTTCCTAAGGTTCCCAAAGCTTTATATCAAGCCCTTTTCCCATTTTGACCTCATTAGCTTGTTTTGCCAAACCTTGGTTTTTTTATTAGCTGACCTATAAGACAAAATAGTGAGGTATATCCCTATTAAAAAAGAAAAAATGAAGATTTTAAGAGTTTTATAAGGTCATAATGAGACTTTATGCCAAATTTTGTAGCTGGATTCACTCATTTAGGTACCTAACTACCTCAAAATGCCCAAAAAAGGCCTCCAAAAACACTATTTTCCTGCATTTAACCTTCCACCTAAGAATGACTCCTCAAGGATAAATAAAATGATCTTATGATTTCCAAAAATTTCATTCAAATCTAATTTATTCTAATTAATGTTGAAATTCTCCCAAAAAAACTCTCCCTCTCTAGATTCTTCATTTTCACCTATTGAGCAAAGAGTCCTAGTCTAATTGTACGGATTGCAACTTTAAGGATAATAGGGAGAGTAGATGATCAACTTGGAAGATTCATATATATTGTGTAAAAAACTTATTTTTCACTCATAACCCATTTTTATTTTATTTTAACCCTCTCCTTTTACCTAGACAAGTTCTCCTCCTTACCCTTAATTCATGCTCAAGATTACACCTTCAGTTGTAGGTACATATAGGACTTTTGGGAGATCTATGTAGGATTTTTTTACATTTATTGTAGCTTATAAATTTTATAATTATATTCATATATGTGATAAAATTATTGTATCATCATTACAATATCATTTTAACCATTCATATGTACTTTGAGCTCCAAAACTAAGTTCCCTATTCTGATTGAGAAACCTTGCCTTTGATACCTATAGGTGCATATGAGCTTGAAATTGAGCTTGTTCATGGTAATAATAGACTATATATGAATAATTATAACCATATAGTAACTTCTCATACATTTTATTTACCTTATATACCCTTTGGATTCATAAGTTGAGCTTTCCCTTCCATGATTATGAACTCTACCTTTTTAACTCCTATAGGTGTATATTGGATTTAGTTTAGATTGGTTATGATGTTTAAAGACCTCATTTAAATCCCATAATGTCACATAAAATTACCCTATACCTATATATAGTTTGAGTGTCTTAAACAACTCCAAACACCCATACTAGCTCACTATTTGTATACCCTGTTGTAGGTACATATTTTTCCTGAGAAGGGACACATGTAGGCACTCATGAAACTTGAAAAACATGCATCAACTTGATAATAATGTTATTCATTCCATTTTTTACACCATTAAATCCATGAAACCAATTTATTCATGAGATAATGTTTTGTTGTTCTTGGGAAATTAATTGTCATCCAAAACTCAAAATCCTATAGAAATTGGTGCAGAGTTTGTGTTTTTAGAGGCATATTTGAGGCCTTAAACTTCACTGTTTTACTCACCCTCTAACCTCAATTCTTGACATAATTCATATCCATGCTATAATATATTAAACTCACCTATTTGGATGTTTTATAACTATTTGTATACATGTTATAGGGTACCTACAAAAACTCTTTAGACCTCTATTTGCTTAGTTTAGGGATAATCTCCCTGAATTCAGTTACCTCATGATTTGAAGGTATTCAACACTACCCTTTGCCATCCTAGTATTAAAAATAGGTCTACCATTATCCTTTAAATATATTTACCTTAAGGATAACTTCATAATTCATTCCAAAACCTTAAAATAGCTCCCCAACTCTCTGTGGCACCATCTATAGGTGGTGATTTTATAGTATAGGCAGATTGAGATTAGGTAGTGGTCATAGAATGAATAATATGAATTTTCATTTGATTTTAATGGTATAATTACTCCCCAAATACCTTAAAATTAAATTTTCACATTTCAAAATGATTGAGAATACTAAGGATTTAATGATGTCATCATGAGATGCTTGTATGTGTGCATGGGTTGAATATGAATAGTGAGCAGAAATGAAGGAAAAGCCTCATGGACAACTCAAACTCATTTACAATCCTTAAAATATATTATTTAAACCAATTAAATCTTTAAACAAGTCTCAAAACATTTCTTTCAATGTGAAAACCACTTGCATACAGATGGTATAGAGCAGGCAAGGGTATCTCATGATTGTTTGGTGTGATGAGTGAAATTGTGACTAGTGTTACACCTCTCCAAACATCCAAATTAAATATCATCATACTTAATGACTTGAAACAATTGATACACCTTGATTACAACTCTATGAACAAGCTAAACAAGCTTATACATATGACTATAAATGAAATTAAGCAAAGAGTTGACTGTGAGGAATGGTAAGGCTGTAAGATGCCCAAACATGATATAGTGAAACCAAAACAAGGAAGGAGGTGAATATATGGACTTGATACCTATGGAAGACCATATTTAGCTCATATGAAACCCATGTAGAAGATAAACATTTTGGAACAAGGCAAAATTGATTGAAACTTCATAAATGGTGACACCTTCCTATAGCATGAGACACTTGCCCATCAACACACCGTGAAACATGAAAATAATATGGAGATCATCTTAAAAGGTATCCAACATCTTCTAAAGTCAACATCACTAACTGGTTCATACCTATAGGATACAAGAAATAGTGAGTAGAAAAACATAGTTAGCTTGTAAAGGATGATTAATAAAGCAAAGTTAATTAATTCTTTTATTATTTATATGTAAATGAAGGTATTTGAGTGTACTATCACCTCCCAAAAAAAATTCTTTGAAAGCTCTTGAGTTGTCCATACCAAGCACACACCTAATGGTCATTTTTGTATGTCTAAAAATGCAAAGAAGGAAAATAATGGTTTTTCTTAAAAATGACACTTTCAGAGCATGTAAAGCATTGAGATGAGTATTAGGAAATGAAAAGGCATTACATGATCTTTTCCCATGTTTTACCTTCCCCCATGGGCTATATAAGTGCCAAATCCCCCCCTTTTTAGCTGGTTTCTTGAGTTTTAGTTAAATAACCTAAAATATTTTATTGTAATTGGTGCACCTAATAGGGGATATGACCTCTTTGAAATTTGAATGGAAAATATGAAACTTGGAAACCTTGGGAACCATGCCACTTTCATTTATGACCCTTAAAATCTTACTAAATGACTCAAAATGACAAATAAACCTTTTATACCATGACTAAGGCTAAAAATGCATTATATAACATCAAATAAACTATAATATAGCCTATGACAAATATTTAAACCCATAAACATCTAAAACCTAAGTTTTTTTACCTATAGAAAAGTCAAATTTGGTCAACAATGATAATGTAAAGTGACCATAGAACTATATAAATTAGATGTATCTAATCATAGAGGTAGATGACCCCAATGTCTTGGTGACATGAGTAGAGGGTAAAACTAACATCCAAATGTGCATAGATCATGTATCTATGTACATATTAATTAGAATCAAAATATTTTTGAAACACATGTGTATATATAAAGTACTAATATTCCATCTACCAACATGGAACCAACAACATGTATTGAATATATTTTTGGATTTTTGAGTATTTTTTATATTTTTTTGGTATTATTGGAATATGTGAAAGAAAAATACTATTATATTATATTATCCAAAGGATGATCATAAATATCTCCCCATTATGAACCTAGTGTAATAAACTGATGATACTATCAAGGAGTGTGTATAAGTTTGATATTTTGCATTATAGCATTTGTTATGCTCTATATAAGTATAATATGGCTCTGTGGTCATGAAACAAAAATAGTATAAGTATGGGTTCATGGAACCCATTGTTGAATGGTTTGCAATTTCTTTGTAAAAATAGTAATATGAACATGTGTAAGTGATCTAGATATCTGAATATGGTGTGTAGTAGATGAAGATTCTATGGAACCCACTATGGATCTATGATGTAATGGTCTCTAAAGTAATGGATTCCTATTAAAGGGAATTTTTGGTTTCTTACTCTTTTGCATAATATTAACTATAGGAGGTTTGATAATTAATTTGTTGGGTGTACACTTTTCTTATTCAAAAGAGTGTTCATATGGCATTATAGAAACTCTTACTACCTAATTGACATGCATGTATTTAACATAAACATACATCATATAAGGTACTGATCGAAGTATATGTATCCAATTTTATCCAAATAACATATCAAAAACACCCATGGAAGGTATACCCAAGAAGGTAGTGACCACATGTGAAAGACCCACCTATAAAAGTAAGTCAATCTCACCAAGAACATGCAATGAGATCCTATCAAATTCTCTATATGATTTGGTCAAAGGATGTAAGTCATTATTTGTACAACCTAAATGTGTAAGTAATGTCATAGTAAAAAGGTTCTCCCTTATACCATTGTTAATAATAACAATGTGTATAGGTTGGTGGTCAAGGTATGATCAAATGAATAAGGAATAAAGCTCTGAATAATCATCCCTAATCTCATTATCATTAAAAGTAATGAAGGGTAAATGAACCATAGGATGTGTATGTCATGTATAGTTAGTAATAACCCCATCCAATGGGTTCTCATGATGATATGGAAGAGGGTGAAAAATATATGCCATTTTCACTTATAGATCTTTCTTTGAATGATTTTGTAATAAATTGTTAAATATTTTTTTATTTTTGGTGATCACCAAATTGTGAGCTTGAATCCTTTTGAGGATTATCAAATGTGAGTTTTTGGTCATTGATGAGGTCTTGGATGTTATGCTTCAAGGTAAAACATTTATTCTTAGAATGTCTAAGGCCTTAGTGATAGTCACAATAAGCATTCACATCATACCCTTTGGGTATAGGTCTACTCATATCAAACTCTATAGGATGAAGAAGATATATAAGATGCCACTCTATAAAATGTGGATGTAATAAAGAGGTAGACTCATGTAATCATGAAAATTGTCTCCAAGGTGCATTAGATATCACAAGTTGATTAGGTGGTTATGAAACCACATTAATTATGGTGGTTGTTTATTTTTTAGGCTCAAGATGTTTGACCTTATAACATAGTTTGATAGTAAACATGGTATTATATGTAGATGTAGTCAATGTGTTTGCTACATACATAAGTTTTTTCATTGAGATAAATTTCATTTCATGATCATGAACAATATGGCATAAGTCATTGAAAGATTTAAAAAAAAAAAATAATGGACTCATGTAAAGGAGTAAGAAAACTTTACTTTAAAATATATTTAAGCTATTTATTTGCCATTAGATTGGTCATTTTAGCTAACATTTACTTGTACCTTAGGACATACTCATTAATAGGTTCATCTGTTCCCTATTTGATATTTGAAATTTGGGCATAGGAAACCTTTTCAATAATTTTAATATATAAGTGTGTCAAAAACTAATCTGTAAGGGGTTTAAGGGTATTTACTGATTGAGTTGGTAAATCATAGAACCACTATAAAACAGTCTTTCAAGCTCATCGGAAATTATTTGGTCAAAAATTTATCATTGAAGGCATAATAAAGGCATGCCACATAAAAATATTATTTTTATTATTTAGGATCACCATTTTCATTATAAAATGTGAACTTAGGTGCAAAAAAACTAGTTGGTAGGAGGTTTAAAGATATCTCTGACGCAAGAGGGTTATGCAAAACATATTTTTAATCAATAGCTTGAGGAGACTCTAAATAATTTTGTTCAATATTTGCAACCTTAATTTGTAAAAGTTTTATAGTTTGGGAAAGAGATTGCACTTTTTGGTGTTTTAAGTTAGACATTTGAGTTATCATCAAAGGAGGTGCAACTATAGGTTGGGTAGATATAGGCATTAGAATTGGAAATTTGGTTGAAATATTTTGGTTTACCATATAAGATGTGGAAAGAGGAGTTTCATAAATTAAATGTTGCAAGACATACCCCATGTCTCCATTAGAAGTATGAAGTAGTAATGTGCTCATGGGGATGAACCATAGATTGAATAAAATGATCAATAGATGGACATGATAGTTCATCTATGCTTTTTTATTTTATAGTTTGTAATATGGTTCTTATGATTTCATAAAGATCTTCAGGGTTTTGATGAATACACTTATGACACATTGATCTATTTTTCATGTTCATTGGCTTCATTAGACTCATGGTTTTTATTATCATAATTTTCTTCTATGATAAGTTCATAAGTATGTTTTTCATTCTCAAAATTGGTATCAAATGAATCATATGATTAGGTCCTTCATTGGTTTAGAGATCTTATGTGGTATAAGGGGAAGCACAATGTGTTCAATATGTAAAAACCTCCTAATCTAGGGATATGCCTAGGTTACATACAAAATATTATAAGAATTAAAAAATGACAATAATTTAAAACCTTAGCTAGTTGAAAACCCTAAGAATAAAAAAATGAATTCACATAAATCAAGTTCACCAAATGTTTAACTGTAAAATCTAGATATGGGGAATCTAGGGTAACAGGGGTAGAGATATCCTAGGGAATAATAATGGTACACTATCTCTATAGTAGGACATTTAATTTTAAATATTAGATAAAACATATACTAAATTTAGTATGTTGAGATATTCTAAATATATAAAATATAACTATGATAGATATCACAATAATAATGAAAACAATATAATTGGTTATGATGTTAATACAAATATGGTTTTAAAACAAATAAAAAATAGAATAGATCTATATTTTATATCAGTCACCTAATTTTAGAAACTATACCTCTGTATTCTTGGACACTTACATCAGCCTATGGTAGTTTCATCAAAACTACTATCTAACTCAGACATAGGTACCCAATATAGAATACCTGCTAAAACTAGATAGACCACCTAGATGCTTTTGAGTTATATGTCACCTTTGTTCTAGTCTATTCATATCTGGTTCATGGAAAGTCACACCTTATCAAATATCAAAACCTTAGTTATCTTCATAGTGGCTATGGGTAAAATGGGTTATTGGGGTGTTGAGTTGCCTCAAAGACCCATTTGTCAATGAGCTCTACCTATATAGTTAATACTTTGAATAGGGACTTAGGCTTATGTAGTTCTCCCGTATGTGTTGGCTTGTATGTGAATCATGCAATGTGTCATAATAATTTTAAAAAAATGACCTAGCTTATAACATGGAAAATGTGGCTCATGGAATGTTCCTTTAGTATTTTAGACATGTAGGTATGTTGTCCCTATGATTGATATGGAAATAAGAGAACATATGGATTTTTTTTTCACTAGAGTTCTTGATTGATTTTTTTGTGCACAATTGGTTTTAAGTCTGGAATGAATGAGAGTTGATCCTATATTTATACCAATAACTTTGGAGAATATCTCACATTAAATCACTTAGGCTAACCCTTAGGATATGTTTCATTTACAAATTGGTGACTTTAGGGTAATGGTCATTTGTGTTAAAATAGAATGTTTGCATTGATGTAGATTTATGAATAGGATGCAAGTGTCTAGGTAGATTGAAATCAAGCACATTTCCAAAATTTATGGAGATGGAATATAAGCAAGTCTATAATATTCTAGGAAAGATAGAAGGGCTAGGTCATCATAATAACATTGGTTGGACTAAGATATAAATTTAGCATAGAGAGTAGTTTATGCAATAATTTTAGTATTGGGAAAGATATAGAAGATGAAAGTACATCCATGATATGTATTTTCCAAGTGTATAGGACTAAGGTGTTATATAATTCATAAATAGTGTCTACAATATGCCTCATAGTTCATACATAGATTTTACAATTATCTTATCCTTTTTTTGTAATATTAATACCATTTTTTACTTTCCCTCACCTAAAAGGGTGGGAATATTAGTGGGGGAATGTCATAGAGTCATTGATTCCATGTTTGCCATCATTTAGAAATTTGGATAGATAGTGGGGGCATGTTATGGAAACATGTTCTCCATATTTATCACAATTTATAGATTTAGATATACAGTGGTGGAATGTTATCAAAACATGTTATCCACACTTATACTAGCTATTTATTTCATATTTTAGTGGGGACATGATTTGGAAACATGTTATCCACACTTACATAGTTTTAAATTGGCCAAATTGAATAATTATATGATCCATATACATGTTTTTGGTATAATTCTATAAATTGGTCATTATTATACCTAGGATTCAGTTTGAGACATATATAATGTGTGTATGATATGAAAATAACACCTAAATTGTAACATCAAAATTAGTTTTTTATTTCAAAATACTTCTATGGACTTTAGCTCACTACGTTGGATTGTTATAAAATGTTATTGAGCCAATTTACTGTAGTCATTAGTTCAATTTTGATATGGTTGAGATGAATAAATCAATCAATCTTACCATTTTTATAGGTTTTAATTGATTACATAATCGAACCTCCCTATATTTATAGTGTGGGTTGATGTGGATCAACTCATGCTCACTAGGTTATAAGTATGATTGAGTTGCATAGCTAAGCTAATCTCAACTGTTGAGAGGAAACTCAATTTTTAATCCAAGGTTTGAGGTAATTTTTTCCTTTAACCTCCACACACACACACACACACACATTTTTCCTAATCTTAATTTAAATGGTTCATAATGATACATCATTTAAAACCAAGTTGTCAAAAGGCAAGGCGATTGCATTGATACACAAATGTACTCCATAAACCTTATTCTTTCTATTTTAATTATTTCAATGCTTTCAATTTTATATTATTTTCACTAATTATTTATTAAAATGTTATTGGTTATAGGTTAGTCACTAGAAAATCACTCAACTTGGGCTCATTCAAAGGCAAAGTGTGTTATACACACCCAGGTATGCATTTATTTTTGTTTAAACTAGTAATTTTATTACTAGATTAAATGAAGATAAATGTAGACACTAAATCTGAATTATATATCACCTTATTATTGCATACTTGTCAAGTACATATCATGGATTTACCTTAAAATTTTAGACCTTCCCATCATTGAAAGGCTCATATACATTATCTCTTTGTGCCATATTTATTATCTCTTAGTCCAACCATTGTTATTCTAATGACCTAGGCCTTATATCAGGATAAGAGTGATAAAACTTGTTTATCTTCTATCTCTGCAAGTTTAGGACTTGTGCCTATTTTTAATCTTTCCAGACACTTGCCTCCCAGTAATACACATACATAAATGCAAGTGTCATGTTCCAATACAAGTGTCCAATGCCCTAACACCATAAAATTTTTAAATAAAACATATACCTATGGTTGTCCTAAGTTCTTAATGTAAGATTTTAAAAAAATGGACACACACACACACACACACACACACACACACACACACACACACACACACACACACACACACACACACACAAGATCAACCCTCATTCATTCCCCACCTAACACAAACCTAAAAAATCACAAGGTAACTTCAAAAAATAATTGAATCAAGAATTCAAGTGAGAAAAATTCCTTATTTTAATATATTTTCATATCAATGATAGGGACATCACATATACAAGTCTAAAGTATTGAAGGAGTAGTGGATGAGTCATATTTTATAAGCTACAATATTGGCCATTATTATACTTGCTTTCCACATATTCACCCTTGTGCACACATGAGTTAACACATTATGGGAGAACTAAATTAGTCTCAGGCCCTCTTCAAATTAGTGGTTATGTAGGCACCACCCATTCATAGATTAGTCTTTGGGGTAATCTCAAATTCATAAGCGTTAGCTTGAAACTGTGAGTCTACTAACCCATTTTTTCTATAGTCATTATTAATATGAAGAACTAGGGTTTTTATATTTTATAATGAGCGACATCCCATGATCTAAATTTCATCACACTAGATCTAAGGTGACATAACCTATAATATCCTAGGTGGTTGCATCTAAATCCAGTAGGTAATCCATACTAGACACTTATATTCAAGCTAGATAAAAGTGTTAACATAACCATCCAAGGTTGATGCAAGTGTCTAATGATATAAAGGTCAAATTTACATAATTTGATGAGTGATATTGAATCTATATCCAATCTATTTATAAAATGTTTCATATCAAATCCACATGTGCATAGTAAACTAACTACTTTTATTTTCATTTCATTGTTATATCAATCAATAATTGTACTTACTATTTTTAGCATTTCTCAATATTTAAATTTGTAATATTATTTATCTAAGTTTACAAAACAATTGTACCAATATAGATCTATTTATCACCCTTGTGATTATTCATTTCTATACTCTTAACCCTATACTATATTGACCCATCTCAACTTAGGGTTCAACATTTGGTGAACCCGACCTCTTTATCATTGCATTAAAAACCCTAAATTTGGATTATGGTCTCTTATTTTTATATTATTTTAATTTATTTAAAATTTTTAATTATTCATTTATAACCAATGGAAAATGCTAATAAATAAATTGAATTTAAAATATAAGATAAAGAAGCATTAGTTTCTCATCTTAACAACAACAAGGGCTTAATAGATGCATTTTTTTACGTTACAAGAGATGAAATCAATAATCATACTAAGGTTAAGGATTCATCACCTAGTGATGGTGGATCCTTAGGTGTTACTACAACTCATTCTTTACCAAAAACCCTCCCCTTGGGCACATCATCGCTTCATTCTTCTAATGGAGGCATGGAATATGTGTTCACACCTTTGTTCCATGAAACTACTATTGCTACATCTTACATGGGAAACATAAGTACTTCAACGAAATTATTAGTTTTAATGTCTACATCCATACAAAATATCAATACACCTCCTTTGGTAACTTCCCAAATTTCCAACCTCAAATACTAAGAGGTGTATTCTCTTGTACAAACTATAAAATGTTTTCAAACTAAGATTATAAATATTGAACAAAATTATGTAAACTAAGGTTGTAATTTTCTTCTTCCTTGATTGGTAAATTTATACCTCCAAATAGATCCATTTAAAAATTACCCAAATGTATTTTATATTAGGTTAGAATAATCAAAACTATCTTTTTGTTCATCCAAATTTGACAAGGATTTTTTAATTTACTATTTTTAGTAAATATTGACATACAAGTCAAATGGTGTACTTATTTTATTATAAATTTATGATTTTCATAAAAAAAATATTTTATTCCAAAACCTCTCTCATATATCTAAAATTAATTCGTATTTTATCATAAATCATTTATTCTTTATTGGGAATAAGCTAGGGTTTTACTTGTGAAGTGTTTCACATTGTTTGGCCTATTTCTGATTCATAATAGATCAAATTTCAGATTCCTTGAAGTTTTTTCATAAATTTTGTTTATATAGAAAAAACCCTCTTTTTATCCAAAATATTGTATGGATTTTATGAGTTTAGCATTTTAATTAAGACATTCATGCCCTACATTGTACTTTTGCTTTCTAATTTTTCAAGTTTTGTCTCATTTCCTACTTCTCTTAAAAACATCATTTTAGATTCCAACAAAAATTAGGAAATTACTTATATTGTTTCTATTCACTTATTACATTTTGGGGACCCTAACCTTTGGTCTCAAAACCATAATTAATGTAGGGTTTCCCAATTTATTATTTTTTGAATTTTGATTTCAAAATTTTTAAAATTTAAAAATCATAATTTTCCCTTTTCTACAAACATGCTAATCATGGATACATATCTTGGCTACTTAATTTTATAGTAAATCATGGAAACTATTACTTGTTATGTTTCATGTATGATGAAATCAATTAAAATGAGTAACCAAATTGATCAATATAATGAGAGGGTCAAATCAAAATCAGAATTTAAGCCCTATTTACAACTCTTATTGTAATAGTATTAAGCCTCTTCCTTCTAACCCTAAGGAGGGTGATAGCTACCATCCCTATAACTAGGTCCATGTTATCACTCATTTAAGTGGTAAGGTAGATGGTGTATTCATGCATATTCATTCTGAGGTACATAGGGTTTGTGCTTATGAATCCTTAAAATATCAAATCATTCTTATGATCAATTCAATAGAAGATTATAAAAATAATTTTATTTCAAATAACACATTGTTGGGAACTCAGATCACACACCTATAGAATCCAATACATGGTAGTGTTAATCATGTGTTTACATCATCATCTATTGATGTTATGAAAAACAAGGTTTTCTATCTAAATACAAAGCTACAAAAACACATCTAAAATGAGTGATTCAAATGAATTACCAAAGGGTACTAAGAGATCAAGTGAAATCCTAATATAAATTCTTCAAAACAAAGTGATCAAATTACCTCATCCACATCCTATAGGAAGATCTAAATACTTTTGTGCGTATCATATAATGCATGGGCATCATACATATTTTTGTTTTACATCGAAGAAAAAAGTACAAAGTCACAAAGGTAGTGGTGATCTATCATTGATACATAAACAAAGAACACCAATTACAATATGATTACCTATCTTAAACCACAAGTACTAAAACAAAAAATATGGGTACCAAAGGAAAATTTAGAGCCAAAGCTATTGAAAATATCAAACTTAGAGAAATAAAAGGTTTAAAAAAT
Source organism: Torreya grandis (assembly GCA_037957365.1). Taxonomy (NCBI): domain Eukaryota; kingdom Viridiplantae; phylum Streptophyta; class Pinopsida; order Cupressales; family Taxaceae; genus Torreya; species Torreya grandis. The sequence goes on from JARHVA010000478.1 coordinate 5,053,142, forward strand.
AAAATTAGATAAATAAAAGGATACAAATTTACCTCTCAATATTGATACTTAATTTTCCAAACAATATGGTTTTGGAAAGAAATATTTACAAAAAATTTGTTACATGGTCAATGATTTGGAAAATATTCCCAAGGCATCACTCATCCTATTTCCAAATCTGATCAGAATGACCAACAAGGCTTGGGTGAGATTGTAAATACTAATGAAAATCATTAAAAAATACACTTTGTCAATGTAAAATAATAATAACCTATAAATATTTAAATCAGGATTTATAACAAAAAAGTCAAAAATCAAGAGAGAATTGAAAAATACAAGGTTCCACATGTGGTTTCAAAAGAGGAAAATACAAACCTTTCTTCAAATTAGGATAAATTCATTATTCATATGAATAATTCAAAATACTATTGTCTAATTCACTATGTAATTTACCACATGTATACATTTAAATTCGCTTGCTTTATTTATCATCACTAATATTATTATTAGTTGATACTAATTTCACTTTTTTCATCTAATGATCACTAATCCCTTCTAATTTTATCTAAATCATCCTTACTAATCCTCCTAGTATTTTATCTAACATTCCTTTCCATTATTATTCATCTATTAACCTTATTCATACCCCCAAAAATTTATTAATCCACTTAATCCCCATTATCTACTAACTAATATCACTTGTCTAATATTTAGGAATTTAAAATTATCATAACCCACCTACCTACCTACTCCTAGGATTTCCTACAAGCCTACCCCTGCTAGATTCTCTATAACCCCCTAATCACATGACTAATCCACCAATAGTCATGATTAGACTTCTAAAAGTGATTATATAGGATTATACCTATAGAACCTTCCTTCCTATAGAATCATCCGGAGAATTTTTAATTCCTTGGATAATCGTCCACTATTGATCTTCATACACCCAACTTTGAATGTTTTCCATTAATCTTCCCTTCTTCCTTTTATTTAAACACCAACCCATCCTCCATTGAAACTAACTACATAAACTAAGAAATACATGTCCAATATATGTTAAAATATTTTAGTATTTTGATCAAGTCATCATGCCAACATCATGTCATGCTAAAATCTAAGTCTTTGGTAAGCAATCTATAGTCCATAATCGATAAGTATTGTTGTTGTTTTGATTCTTATTTAGATCATTTAGATTTATGTTATAATGTTGGTTTTAATGTCTATTTTTCTTGTATTGTAGTATAATGTCTCTAAAATATGAATTAGATTGATGTTTTGAATGGTTTTGGTTAATTTGCATATCTAAATCTCATTTTCTCAAAATTTTCATCCTACATTTTGGCAACCACAGTGGGAGTCCTCATATTTAACTAACCTCTTATGGTTTAAGTGTGTTAATCAAGCTTGTAGGTCATATTGAAGGTGGATTTTGTCTCAAATTTCCAAAAATCTCATCCTCGAGGAGAAAGGCAATATTGCTCTACAAAATACAATTTTGTAGAGGTGGTTTTGCACACCCCAAATTTGGTTTTGACTAATCAACAACCTTAAATGTTAACTATCTAACCTTTCTTGATATTTTTAAATATTTTTGCAAAAACACCTCTCAAAAAATGTGGTTTTGATTTCTAGATTTGGTTTTGATCTAGAGACATACAATTTTGAACCAATCATAAATACACTATCCCAAATATATGTGTTTGATATATGACCATCTTGTTTCTTCTGTTGGGTTATTGTCTGCTTGCAAGAAAGGGAGAATCTACTTAGGTAGAATTAAAATTCCTAAAACCCACCTTTTGGCTATCTAGAGCAATATTTCTTATTCATAGAGGTAGTTTTGAATCAAACATGCATTTTAATAGGTGGTAGAAGTAGTTTTACAAATAATTGGTATCACTTTATGATATTTAACCATAAATATTTAGGCCTCTATAGTAATTTTATAATATTATATTAACATAAAAAATCTCTATATATTTTGTATATATTACAATTTTTAGTCCCTATAAAACTACATCTCACAATAGTTGGTATTTATATGTAAAGTCAATTTTGAATAATGATAAGCAATTTTGACTTAGTAAAATTTTATAATAAATTTTATTGATTTCATTTGATAAAACCCTCATTTAAATAGCTTAATATCACTTCTAAGAATTCATAGCATTATTTCTGTTGTCTATTTAAAAATTTAGTACTTTCTTTATTACTTGCAAAACTGATTTCAAAACTGGTGATATTGATTCCCAGGTGTGGTATTGCACTAACCATAAGTGGTTTTGTCTAAATACGTAGTCACAATAGCCTAACCCTTTGAAAAATCACATATCTTGAAGTGCAGTATTAATTTTTATAGTTGCAATTTTGACATGTCAGTTATGGTATTACTTGTCTAGAAGTGATTTTCCATATAACTAACTGTGTATCTATGATTTTGATCAGTCTAGTTACAATTTTGATCCTTTTTTGCCTTCAATTTTTCCTTTTTGAGTGCATTTTAGGATCAATTTTAGTGAATTTTGAGTCATTTCAAGGGTTCTACAAGTTCCAAATTACATTTGGCATTAAGGGCACTACCCTGAACCCTATTGGGGGTGTCACCCCCAGACCCCTATGTCATGACCCCTCATCTAAATAATTTATAGTGGAACATCATGATTTATTTTAGTGTTTTTATTAAGGATTATTGACTAGCATTATGTTTCTTAGAGGGTTGAATCTAGTGGGAGTTTTATCTCGATAAAATATTCTCTTGCAGGTCATATTTTTTTTCTAACATCTTATCTTATAGGTTGTCCCTCAAGATTGCCAAACTAAAACTACTAATCACTTTCTTTATAAGATGACTATTACATATTTTGGAATTAAAAAAAATCATATTATATATATCTTTATATATATCACACTTAATTAAATTGGTTAATAAATCTTTTTATCTTCTTGTGTGTCACTCGAGGGCTACAATGGTGTATGCTATCCTCTTTGTGTCCTAGTATGAAGTCTTAGAGGATAAAAACCACCAAAAAATGCTCCCACTTTTATTTTTTTAGGGGTAATGTGACATGAATTCACACCCACACACTTACCATAGTCTTAGAGGGATAGTGATTATGGATTTCACCACCATACACTAATCCACACTTCAAGTTATGGTAGAGTATAAATATCAAGGATAGTTATTATTAGGCTAAGCAGTTGACCCCATATAGGTATTCTATTAAGGGGAATAGTTAATTATCTAAACCATGAATTAGACAACACCCTATATGGACTTAGGCCTCACTGTACTTAGTGTATATTAGGGATACCCTAGAGAGCTCATCCAACCTAGCATAAAACCATTGGCCATAACCATTGACTTACTACTTGAGTACATATTAGCTATTAAGTGACCATCATGTATGGACAAAATTGAGAGGGTTTGGGAGATTCTATAATGGGTCACTAGTCTAAAACCTCACCTATGAAGATATTAGATGGTGTAGTCATTGAGTTATACTCCCAATCAGTTTAAAAATCTTAGGTTTATGGTTTGCTTGATCTGGTGAGTGTTTTTCTAGACTAGTATTATTTGTGAGCTAAGCCAACATTTCACATAGCATCTTATATATCCTTGTCTCATCACCATATCATCCTCTTGTACATATTTTATTTTACATCCTTTTTGAACATTGTCTCATATTGCATCTTGTCCTATGATTCATCTTGGTCACATCCTAGTTTATTCTCATCCACCTATCACTAGTCATACCCCCATCACCTAAATATCCTAATCAAGTATTGTCATCCATATATCACATAGTATCATATTATAACTCCATATTAGTCACTTTTATTTAGCATTAATCATTCCAAGTGTCATAAGACTATAACTACCTTATACATAACCAACCAAACATTACTTTAACTTATGTATTCCCTCTAGTCCAACCTAGTGTATATTTGGGATACCCTTAGAGAGATCATCCAACCTAGCATAAAACCATTGGCCATAACCATTGACTTACTACTTGAGTACATATTAGCTACTAAGTGACCATCATGTATGGATAAAATTGAGAGGGTTTGGGAGATTCTATAATGGGTCACTAGTCTAAAAACTCACCTGTGAAGATATTAGATGGTGCAGTCATTGAGTTATACTCCCAATCAGTTTAAAAATCTTAGGTTTGTGGTTTGTTTGATCTGGTGAGTGTTGTTCTAGACTAGTATTAGTTGTGAGCTAAGTCAACATTTCACATAACATCTTATATATCCTTGTCTCATCACCATATCATGCTCTTGTACATATTTTATTTTAAATCCTTTTTAAACATTGTCTCATATTGCATTTTGTCCTATGATTCATCTTGGTCACATCCTAGTTTATTCTCATCCACCTATCACTAGTCATACCCCCATCACCTACATATCCTAATCAAGTATTGTCATCCATATATCACATATTATCATATTATAACTCCATATTAGTCACTTTTATTTAGTATTAATCATTCCAAGTGTCGTAAGAATGAATCTACCTTATACGTAACCAATCAAACATTACTTTAATTTATGTATTCCCTCTAGTCCAACCTAGTCATTCATCTTAACCTTATCTAGCCTAATCGCTTTGTCCATCAAAAAAATCCTTATAACATATTCCTAGTAATAGTGCAATCCATATCTACCTTCTCATCCCCCTATCTATACTAGTCATCCTTTTTCAAGTATGTAGTTATACATTAGACCTCATCCATGTTGAAAAAATAGTATTTCCATATAAAGTTCCTCATCATTAGCTTACTTGTGTTTCATCAAGTTTGAGTCATAATCATCAATCAAATGATCTCATCCTATTTAAATTAATCACCTTAGTGTTGGGATAGTATTGATCTAATCAGTCTCTTGGGCTAGTGTAGCCCATCATCATCAAATCTTCGAGCTTATCATAGATCTCCTAATCGCATCCAATAAAAATCATAAAATTCTAGATCATGTCCTAATTTAGTCTATTTTATATTATCATATCCCATATAACATCTCATATCATCGAGTCAAACTTGAGATTGGACTAAAGTAAGCCACTATCCAAATTTTTGCTACACATCCCATCTTCATCCCTTAATATTTTTGTTCAATCCCTCGCACATACCAATTAGGTCCAACAAATCACATCATCCATAATTTATCCCATCTTTATCCATGGCATCTAAAATAAATTTAGTAAATACCCTAATTAAGCAATGCGTCATTGCTAATAGGGATATGCTCCCTTCTTAGCTCCTTGAGATGAGCACTCTACCTCCTATAGACTTCAACCCCATCTAACCAACATTACCTCTAGTCTACACCCATACACATTAGTTAACTTATAGTATTCACACCACTTAGTCCCATTGAAACTCTCCATCTACTCATCATAGCTAGTCATCTACAACTTACTACACTATTAAAGGGAATCCTATCCTAGCAACACCTTCTAATACTAGTCTACTCACCCATTCATGTCAAAAACCATATGTTCCAAAGTCCAATGCTTCCACATCTAAGTCATGAAGTGAAGAGATACCCTATACTCCTCTTCCTATATAATTAGAAGCCCTATTCTACTAGCTTATTGATAAAGACATGATGGTCTATCCACCCATATGAAATATTAATCCTACCAAGCCTAAGCCTTCTTGGTATAAATCTAAATAATACTGTGTATGTCACCAAACTTGGGGGCATACCATTCATCGATGCCATAATTTCCAAAATTATGTTTAAGACCTTGTTCACCATGGTGACATAGAAATAAAGAATGAATTAGATTAGTTTACATCTATGGGCGAACAAGAAGAGGAATGGCATTATTCTATTCCTAATCATGATCAAGCCCTTCCATTTCCAAGCCAAGGTCAAGACACCACATCCATATTCAATGGTCCCCCCATCTTTGACAAATCATCCATTAAAGATGAGTTTATTCCCCATGAACCTAGTCCTCCCATTTATCATAAGTCCTTATTCCTTGGACTTATATTTTTTGAATCTATTATATTTTCATCATCACATTAAAAACCCCAATTTAATAGGTCACTTGTGGATAAATAATCTTCTATTAACAACATTACCTCATAGATTTCACCTACACCCTCATCAAATTTAGCATCAAAGTTAATACAAGTGTTTTCTGCATCAAGATCATGTCAAATACTAATATTTAAATCAAATTCCTCATCTAAAACATCATCCCTAATATATGTTGTAGTAGATGATTATTGTGCTTACCTTTTTGAAGATACCTCCAATTTGGATGATAATAAATCACTAGACATATATTTTCATCCTAATAAGGATGATGAAGTCATAATAGAGTTTTTATAGGCTTTATTTATTGAAGACTATAATAATGAATTTGATCTTACCTCATATGCATGTACTATACGTAGTCTTAGTGATCCTTTTGCTAATCTTGAGAAATTTTCTCTGATGTTGGAACTAGGTCTCCTAAGAACCCCTATGAGGACCATGCTACCCCATCACCACTCATTTACCGCATCATACTATCTCCCTACCTTAATCCATCATAGACCCCTTTCTTTTTATCAATTATCATTTAATCACCTCCCTCCATAGGGATGAATAGGAACATACATCATTGGACCCTTCCTCAAGAAACATAATATGTGACACAAATATAAAATTCCAAGACCATATTTGAAATGTCATATATGATGATAAAATCCACTTTGATCCAATAAGTCCAAATTAATAAAATTAAAATATTCAACCTAATAAAAAATTGTCTTCCCCTAGTGAAAACCTCTTTGAGGAACTAAGGGACCATTAAAGTCAAAATAATCATCATATATCAATTCAAAGATCAATATCCTCTTATGAATCCCAAAGACAAGCACTAGGGGCTAGTTGAGAAGTAATCAAATATAAAAATCAAAATAATTTCAAAAATAGTATCAATATGATTGATAATCCTTCAAATAATTGGATCAAAGATAAATTATAAATTTAAAGTGTCTTGAATATCTTAAAGTCTTTTGTCATATGGCACTAATCAAAAACAAAATATCTAACATCTCCAATGATGTGTTTACATGCTAGTCCCACTTCCCAATCACCCATTATACTTCCTTATCATGATCCTATCATTTAATCAAGTCCTATACATCACCATTTTATCCAAACTTGAAACCTATCCATTCCACACCTCATAAACCTAGACATCATTGTCTTTAGTCTAGATGTTTGGGAGGGTCTCAATCAAGAGTCGATAAAGGTCACAAGGACATCAATACATCTAGTAGTGACAACATGATACTACCATCACATCTTAATATAATAGGTGCTCATTCAAGATCATGAAAATGTATGCATATTGAATAGCGCATGCCTTTAATAAAGTGAGATGATAAAAAATTTATTCATCCAATGGTGAAAACTAGTCTTCTAGCATATTGGGAAAGTAACATGATGAAAAATGATTTAAAACATCATGGTAAAATAATCTATTATCCACATTGTACCTCAAAACTTGGGGGAAAAATACATCCCTTATCAATCCCATCCATGTCATATCCCTTTGTCTAATATTTATACCCATCATCTGCCATCATATATTGTATCTTTTTTTTCAGTCTTTATCTTTGTAAGGATGTGGAAGATGTCTTGATAAATTTTCTAGAATCATCTTGGAATATCCCCTAATGGATACTCAAGAAACTAGATATTTAGTTCCTTCATGATGTGGTTGTTGGTGATCCCTAGCACATTCTTCCTTGGTCCTCATTCCCCTTTCAACATCACCCTCATCCTTTTATCATCCCACCCATTTATTCCATCCTTCCTTATCTTGGTTTCTAGGATTGGTATTCCCTTTCCTACTAACCCCATTATATAGTGTACGTACACATTTCAAAAATCCTTAAAAATTGAAATATGTTAAAAAACCAAAAAAATCATAAATTCCATAAATCTAAAAGGCTCTAAGTTATCTTATCCTATGTCTAATGTATCTTAGTTATCTTATCCTATCTCATTTTCATCCTACCTTATGTCCTAATAGTATTATCATCTTGCCTTATCTCAACATCCTAGTCATCTTATCTCATGTTTTTTACCACTTTATCCTAATTGTAGTGCCTAGTCAGCTCCAAGTCCATCCCTTATCCAAAATCCTATAATTAATCCAAATTTACATCATCATGAATAACTTAGTATAATTCATCACCTAATCAATCATCCCATCCACTCTCATTAAGATAATTATACAAGACATAATGACACTGCATGTAGATACTTGTGTGTGTTGTATTGTTTTCTCTTTGTTAGTTTACATGTTTTCATGTATATAAATGATTATATATCAATGCTTATTTTTAGTCTCATATGATGTCTCTTTTTGTTTATTTGGTAATGAATTAGGATTATATAATGACACCAAAAGTTACAATGATGATTCTAAGTTCCCTTGATGATGTAAAGTTCTCTATTTCCCCCTTTTTATGCACTATGGCACAATGTCCTCTTTGTCATACTTATATCATGGGGAATCTTACCATTTTCCACATATATTAGATATTTTAGACTATGATGACCCTTATTATAGTAATGGTGGCTTGATAAAAGACACATTCATGATTTCACCTATCCTCTATCACATATCATAATGTCTAACATCACATATCCACTCATTTATCTTAGTCCTTTATCTTAAAGTTGATAATCTAAATCTACTCATATAATATCCAATCATTCCCCTAAGATATTTATCATCCTATCTATATCCTCTAGTAAATCATCCATCATATCTCTAGTCATAAACATATCATAACATCTAAACATCTCATCCCCAATAATTTCTCCTAATCCTCTTTATATTAATGACTAACATCTAAGTCACATCCTCTATCTAAAAACTAACATGACTATCATCCATCATCAATCATCATCTTATAGTCTATCTTGTTATTGGCTTGAAGTATTTTTAAACTATGTAGGCAATGCTTAGTCACATAATGTATCTAAGGTTAGCTTATCCATTCTCTCCTCTTTCCCCATCATTCATCATCACATCCTTCTTATTTTGCATCATCCCCTAGCCTTGCATTAGTCAAATATTTGAGATATAATATAAATCATTAATCAACTAAGATTTTTATCAATCAACATCCTCATAATCATCTCCCTAATCTTTTTGTCAATTTCCCACCCCTACTGATTAGGATCAATAAATCACAACATCCATACTTTATTCCATCAATCATATATTATCACTAATTGGTCAATTCATCATGTAAAGTTTACAGTTGCCTCCTTTGATGGGGGAATAACTAAGACCATAAATTTATTATCACTTTTTACCCCCTTTCATGTGTCCTTGATAGTGGTATCATCACTATTAATCACATTATGGATCATTTATTCAAGATCATGAAACTTAATTCTTCATCTTCATCTTTTGGTCACCTAACCATATCAATTATTCTCTCTCCTATCCCTCATCATACATCTCAACCTTAAAATTTGAGATATAATCACCATTAATCTTATCAAATAAAGTCTTATCCTGGTCTAAAACACTCCCTAACATGTGTCCTTACCTGGGATATGTCTAAAACTTATGACCTTTTATCTTATCATCACCATGTTAAGGTTGATTCCTCTTTGGGATGTGTTAACAATCGTGACACAGTCATTTCCACTCCCTGTGCATAGGTAATTTTTATGGGAATCATATCTTTGTTTATCACTAATCAAGTCAAGTTCATTTTCTTCAATGCCTATCTCACACCTCGCATCCCATCCCCTTATTTGTTCATTGCATACCACCACTCATTTATTCTTTTGATCAGTCATCCATACCATTCTTCCTCACATATTAACTTGAGGGGGGAACCATATCTACTAATATTCATCCATGAAATGGTTTTTATTTGAAATGCCATTACTCCTTTTACTTCATCCACTCTCAATTCCCTTTTAAAGAGGGGAAAAAAATATACATCTAAATTTGCTCACTTTATTTATTGTCACTGATATTATCATTAGTTGACATTAATTTCAATTATTTTGTCTAATGATAACTAATCCCATCTAATTTTATCTAAATCATCCTTACTAATCCTCATAGTCTTTTTTCTAACACACCTTTCCATTATTATTTATCTATTAACCTTATTCCTAGCACATAAATTTCATTAATCCACTTAATCCCCATTATCTACTAACTAATCCCACTTGCCTAATATTTGGTAATTTAAAACTCTCATAATCCACCTACCTACCTACTCTTAGGATCTCCTACAAGCCTACCCCCGTATATTCTATAGAACCCCCTAATCACATGAATAATCCACCACTAATCATGATTAGACTTTCAAAAGAAAATTTAGAGGATTCTACCTCTAGAACCTTCTGTCTTATAGAATCCTTCATGGAATTTTTAATTCCTTGGATAATCTTCCACTATTGATATTCCCAAACCCAACTTTGAATGTTGGCCATTTATCTTCCCTCTTTCCTTATATTTAAACACCAACCCATCTTCCATTGAAAATAACTACATAAACTAAGAAATCCATGTCCAACTATGCTAAAATATTCTAGTATTTTGATCAAGTCATCAAGACAACATCATGGCATGCTAAAATATGAGTCTTTGGTAAGCAATCCATAATCCATAATCAATAATTCTTTTTCTTATTTTGTAGCTTGTTTAGAGCATTTAGATTTAGGTTATAATGTTGGTTTTAATGTCTATTTTGATTACATTATAGTCTAATGGCTCTATATTATGAAGTAGATTGATACTTTTATTTATTTTGGTTGATTTCCATATCTAAATCTTATTATATCAAAATTTTCATCCTACACCACATACTCTATTCATAACTATAGGATCTGGAACCTATCCTTTAAATCCATCACCAACAAATGAGAAAAAAAAATACAACTAAAGTAAAAGTAAAGATACAAAGTAAAAATTAACAAAATATCATGATATACTTTCTAATTATACTATGCACACATATGGCACATCTCATTTAGTAGATGTTATTTATATACCTCTCCACATAGATTCTCATTCTCTTAATGTGATAATTGGATATATTATGTTTCTTCAAACACTCCAAGAGAAACTAAAAATGTTACTTTATTAATACTACTTCAAATAGATACAAGAGAACTCAATTATGGGTTATACAAACCTCCATTTCTTCTATTGTTTATTCAAGACCATAGAGTTCTAGTATAGATACACAGAGCATTATAGATGTTATAGTGATAGATATTACACTTATACATGATCCCTTGAAATACAACCAATTTATTGAACTAGATTCAAAATGGGGAGATACCTATGATCATCCATTGGATGAAATCATATGATATTTCTTTCTTTGAAAATATTCCAAAAATACAAAAAAACTTTAGAAATCCAAAAAAATATTTTTTAGCATCTACATGCTCTATTGGCTCATTGGCATCTATGTTTTTGGTTATATGTTGGTAGATGGGATATAAATAATTTATATATACACATGTTTCACACATCATTTGAGTGTGATATTTGAATAAACATATACATGATCCATTCATATAAAGATGTTGGTCCTTCCTTCTACTCATGTCATTTAGATATTAAGGGCATCTAATTCTTTGATCTTAATACACATAGGCTATATGGTTTTATGATCACTTTCCATTATCATGTTTGATATTATGTACTTACACATGAATTTACTCATTATTATATATTTCAAAGTTTACTTGATATGTTATGTACTTGATATTTTTTACTAACACATATATCCAAGTGCTACTATGTTATGTTTAATTTTATTACTTACATAATTTTCTTTGTGCACTTCCTCGAGTGTCTTGTATTGATTTTTGATCATTTAAATATGATCTATTTTTTGGCCCCCCATGCATTTATTTCAATAATTTGACATTTTAATTTGTTATTACTTGTTGTATAGACATTTGAATATGTCATTACTTGCTTTGTGGAAATTTGACTAGGTCATGTCCTTTTGATTATGTGGCATTTTAATATGCCCCTTGTTTGAGGTATCCTAATAACATTGTCTTTTGATTTATGTTTGAGTCATTTTGTGTGTGTGCTTAATTTATTATTGATCTTGTATTGTTACTATCTATATGTTTTGATGATATATATATATATATATATATATATATATATATATATATATATATATATATATATATATATATATATATATATATATATATATCTTAGGATTGATGCCATCACATTCTACATGCTTCAATGATATATCTACTTAGACATGTTTCTCCTATATGATACATGGTTCATACATGGATTATAAATTCATATTATCCTTTTAAATTAACATGAATACCAATGTTTACTTCTTATCACCTCAAAATGGGGTCATACTAGTGGGGGCATGCCATAGGGACATGGCTTCCACATTTGTCACAATTCACAGATTCAGATATAAAGTGTGAGCATGTTATGGAAACATGTTCTCCAAATTTTTCACAATTCACATATTCAAATATATATAGGAAACATGTTATGGAAAAATGTTAGCTACACTTATACCAACTCTCAATTTTACATTTTAGCAGGGGCATGTATTGGAAATATTTTATCCATGGTTACATAGTTAAAATCTGGAAAAATTGCATAGTTGTATGATTTAGATAAACATGTATGGAATAATTATATACATTGGAACCATTATTATAAATAGGGTTTAGTATGAGACATATATACGGTGAATATTCTATGCAAATAGTATCTAAATTTCAAAATCAAAATAAGTTTTAGATTTCAAATACTTTTATGGAATTTATCTAACTGTATTAGAATATTACAAACTATTATTGACCCAATATACTACAGTAGTTGGTTCAATTTTTGGTATGGTTGAGGTGATTAAATCACTCAATATTGAAAATTTTATAGGTTAGGATTTATTATATTATCTAACCTCACCATATTTGTCATGTGGGTTAACTTGGATCAACTAATGCTCACAAGGTTATAAGTATGATTGGGTTGCATGGTTGAGCTAATCTTAACTACCAAGTGGAAACTCACTTTTTAACAAAGGTTGGGTGAAAGTTTTTCCTTTAAAATTTATATATATTTACACTTATAGATTTATATTTTTCCTAATTTTAGTTAAAATAGTTCATAATGATACATATTTTCAAACCAAATTACTAAAAGGTGAGGTAGTTGTATCGATACACATGTGTACTCCTAAACCTTGTTCTTTATAATTCAATCCTTTCAATTATTTTGATTTTAGATTATATGAAATAATTATATAGTATAACATGATATTGGTTATATGTTAGTCACTAGTAAAGAACTCAAGTGGGACTCATGCAAATGTAATGTGTGTCATACACACCTAGGTACACATTTATTTTCATTTAAACTATAATTTTCATTAATAAATTAAAGGGGGAATGTAGAAAATAAATATGAATTATATAGAACCATAATCTTGTAGACTTAGAAAATACATATCAGATATGTAGCTTTCAATTCTAGACTTATCACTACCAAAAAGGTCACATACATTATATCTTTGTGCTAAATTATTTATCTCTTAGTTTGAAAAATATTATTTTGATGACCCATGCCTTATATCATAATCATAGTTTCATAAACCTACTTATCTTTTGTCTCTACAAGTTATGGAATCCTACTTGTTTTCTAGCTTCTTGAACACTTGCATCCGAGTCAGATGCCTACATTGACACAAGTGTCAAGTGCCCTAAAGTCATCAAATTTAAAAATGAAATGTATACCTATGGTAGGCCTAAGTGATTTATTGTGATATATTTATAAAATGGATTTGTATATATATAAGATCAATCCTCATTCATTTACAAACTAAAAATAGACCTGACAACTCACAAGTAAGCTTTTAAAAACTACTCAATCAAGCATTTAAGAGAGTAAAACTTTTTTATCTTCTCTTATTTCATGTAAATCATAGATATAAATCTAAAGTACTAAAGGAGAGGCCAATGCATCATATTTTCTAAGTTATGAGCTAGGTAACCATTGTACTTATTTTCCACATAGTGAAACCTTATGCATACACAAGCCAACACATTAGGGGATAACTACAATATCTAAGGTCATCTTTAGAGTAGTGTCTATGTAGGTAGAACCCAATAATAAATAGGTATATGGGGTTAGATTGACATTATGATCTTACTAACCCATTTTTCTAGTAGTCACCATGAAAATGAAGAACTAGGGTTTTGTTATTTAATATGGATTGATAGCCCATGATCTATATTTGAGCACACTAGAGTGAAGGCAAGACATAACCTAGAATATACTAGGTCACTGCATCTATATCCAATAATTATTCCACACTAGACCCCTATTTCCACATAAAAAAAACCATTGATGCAACCATCCAAGGTCAACATAAGTATTTGAGGTTACAAAGGTCAAATTTTATGAATTTGTTAATTGATCTAGAATCTAGATCCAGTCTATTTCCATATTGTTCCATATAATATTTAAATGTACACTATTGACTAACTAAAAAATCTTATTTTAATTTCATTTCTATATCAATCAATAGTTGTACATACTAATTTTAGTATATCTCAATATTTAAATTCAGAATATTATTTTATCTGAGTTTGTAATTAATTGGCCTACTCTAGATCTATTTATCATCCTTATGCTTGTTCATTTTTATATTATTAACCCTATATTATATTAAAATATATTAATTTAGGGTTAAACATAAGTATGATACTATTGATTTAAGTTAGGGGTCATGTGTACATGTGAATAACAAAAGGTAAACTATGCTTTATGCCTCCCTATAGTCAAGCCAAGGCACATAACATAATACATGGGCTATAGATTGGGTTGGTTTTTAGGTGAAATGATATTTATAATAGGTGGTGGTAATGGGTTATTATTATGGAACCAAAATACCTCAGTATCATCATGGTGCTCATTGAAAGCATCAAGGTATGTGGAAACTTAGCTCTAAGGTCCTTTGGTTTTTGAGATCATAAGGAAGCTCTTGGTTTATGCTAGGAATAGGGAAATGTATCAAATTAGGATGAATGAGATGAAATATCTCATTTTGGATATTCCTAGTCAATTTCATCAAAAAATTTGAATGATATATGATAAAGTTAGACCTGATGAGAAGAAGGAAGTGGGATTGAAAAAATAATCCTAGATAACTATGACTTTTATTCTGAGGGAGGAAAATGATTAGTTGATCATGAATTCATTATTTATCCTCTATATTATTGATATAGTCAACAATTAGGTGATGGATTGGGGTATAATTAAATACCTTTCTCCTAAGCTTAGTGTTGATATCAGACTATATGCCAAATGTGGGACCTAGTGATTTTAGTCTAGGGAAAATACTTTATCTAATAAGGCTAGGTGTTTTAGGAAGTATCATCCAAGATAGTTTTAGGAAATGTGTAAGTGTATCAAATTATATTGATAGATTGTGTTAATTCTTGTTTTTTTGTTAGAAGCATGGTCCTTTTTGGTTTGTGCAATTAGACAAGGATTTTGACAATGTTTTTGTTTTTGTTATGTTTATTTTTATTGAAATGGAAACTAGTTAATTACTAAAATGAAATCACTAAAAGTAGAGAGAAATAATCAAAATAAAATTAAATAAACAAAGACAATTTTTTTCTAAATGATTTTCAATACATGTAAAATGAGAGAGATAAATCTATTCCAGTTATTCTAATGCTAACTTTTAACCTTCCTAAATGCAATCTATATGAAGATATTTTTTTGATTTTGTTTTGATATGTTAATGGATGTAATTATGAAAACTATGTTTTCTTAACATGAAAGTGATTGAAGAAAATATTTATGCTCCAAACAATAGATACTATGAGGTTCCTAGAGTTTTTTGTTACCCAAACAAGTTAAGAACAAGTTTTAAACCTTTTTAAGTGATACACACTAGCTATGAAAAATGAATTTGAAATGGAAAATAATGATTTTAATTATAATTTTTATTATTAAATTAATTAAAATAATATTCTAAATTTATTTAAATAATGAAAATCAGAAGCACAACATCCCTACTTGTTTACCTAGGATTTATCTAGGGTTTTGCTACTCACTAGATGTTTGTTTTAAAACTGAAATATTATTATTTTAGTGGATGAAAATGTTTTATTTATTCTCTAAAATTAACCTAAGGTATAAATAAAATATTATGTTGTGAAAGGTTCTATTGAAATGAATACAATCAAACAAGGAAACTAGTTAATATTTTTATGCAAGGATGGAAGAGAGGAGATATAATATCACTATAAAGCTTGATATTTTTTCAAAAATAGATATAAAATTTAATAAAAGATTTATTAATAACTTAATATAGTCTAATTAATAATAAAAATAAAACTAAGCTAAAAAACTCCAACTTGATCCTGATGTAAACTAGTTGAAAGTAATAAATTTATTGCATTACGGTCCTCAGTATGATAGTTACTTTATCAAAACAAATATTTCGAGGAATATTTAACAAGGAGGATAAATAAATGAATATAAAAAATATGAAAATAATAGAAGAGACACAAATTCAAACAAGGAATAGTTGACTATGGCTGGTTGAAGACACCATTTACAAAGACCAGGTTGTAATAACAATGATTCCTCCGATCTATAACTATGTATCCAAAAAAAAAATGAATCAAAAAAGAGATTTAAATTTATTATAGTAGGTTTTGGTTGTAAATTATTCAAAACTCTTATGTTTTAAATGAAAAGTTTTGGATCCAAATCAAGCCAAACTTGGCTTACTTGTAGAATAGCAATGGATCTTGCATGAAAGAGTTTAAATGAGTTAAAATTGTGAGGGACTTAAAATGATTTAGAAAAGGAATGAGTTGGTCCTAATAGGAGGTGAAATTATGGTGGATAAATCAACAATAATGATAATAATCATGTAAAAAATGACAAGGAATGTATCATGGAAGCCAAATTTAGAAGGTAGAAAATGGTGATAGAACCACCCTTGTTTGTTAGGGAAATTACATAATAAGAACCTTTGTGGATAAAACCACCAATATATATTACAAAACCACCCTTAATTTAATATGAAACCAATTTTTTAGGATATAACTATCATGGTGGTTTACATAACTATCATGATAAACCCATCACAAATGTGATGGTTTTGTAACCTCATAGCTGGTTCTGTCACCTGATAGGGAAGCTTAATCACCAATAAATTTTTTTTGAAAATAGGTTGAGGAAAGTTATAAGGGCCAAAAAAATGGGTTTGGGGGCTTTTGGAGGACACACATCTAACAAATAAAACCACCACTCAAGGATGAATCACTGACCTTTGAAGGTCTAAAGTTACATAACCTCCATAATGATTTTACAACCACCATTATTTTCAAGGGGTGATTATATAACAACCATCGAGGATGGTTATGTAATCTCTTGGGGAAAATACATAGCCACTATGGTGGTTTCAGAACCACCACTTATGAACATAAGTAGTTTTTCTTACTGGAACTAGACTCCAAAACTTGTATTTTTTTATTATTTTAATAAGTGGAGTTGGTATTTACATTGAATTAGGGTATTTCCTTTGTTGCAGTTACTTTACATATAATGGATTAGAGCTCAGAAGTAGGAGTGCTCCCCAGAGTCTTGGTGTTTTTAATGGATGATGAGCTAGTCATCCTTAATCATGTTAGGATTTTATGGATTGTGTAAGTGGGGATCATTGTAACTTATATCTAGTTACTTTTTGACATTGTGATATATTGGTATCCTTATCAAAACACATTTATGTTCCCTTAGGCCCTAAGAGAGTGGACGATCACTTTCTTTAACATTTAACAAATTATAATCCTTCCCAAAATGGGTTAGTTAGTATTTATTCAAACTATCGATAACATCTATGTGGTCCATAGTTGAGTAGAGTGTTTGGGATATGTTAATGTACCTGATCTGGGTGTGAAGTGTGGCATGAGGATATATATGGTTGAGGGATTAGTAATCCAAAACCTATAAAAAGTTTTTTATTGTCATATTCATGTCCTAGTTATTGGGAGATAGTGGTACTAAATGCTTTATATTTAGTTGGTAATTGATTGTCTGGTGCATTAAGGAGAAGAGAACACGTTACTCCTAAAGCTAGGAATTATTGTCCTAGGCCTACAAGGATATATACCATGTGGCTCATTTAGGGGCCCCATCAATCATCCACCCAAAAGTTGTCATGGGATGGATATATGAGTGGATCATCCTTTATCATAGGGGAATGTTGATTGGAGTGCACAAGGACATTATGGATACTATATGGAAAAACATGGTGACATTAGGTGCTTTGCCCTGAAAAGTGGATACTTTGATAGTGGGTAACCTAATTGTCCTTCCCTACCAGGACATGGTTGGGTAATGGGAAATGAGGGGACCTATCTTGTAGTAGCTACCAGGGCCACTTAGGTTTAAGATAAGATTTCATAAGTTGAGGTACACTCTATAAAGAGGTTACCATAATAGTTTGGCATGCCCTATATAAGCAACCCTATTGTCCTTGGGGTCATTTATAGGGGCATATGGGAGGTGAGATTTTCTATATTAGGATGATTATCTTGGTACTCACTTATGAGAGGGGTTCCCATCACTTGGCCAATTCAACAAGGAGTGGTAAAGGGACCTTTCCCACATCTAGCTAGGGGAGGAAGAGGCCAAGGTGTAATAAAGAAGTAGTAGATGGGCCCACCACACTAGTACCATCACCACCACAATAGGGCCTTACTCAAGGGAATGTTACATAGTGTAGTAATATAAAATGTCCAAATTATTAGTTTTATTGACTTATGAGACCTCATCCATAGGTCCTTTTTTCATGCTCATATAACCCTTCTATACATATTTTTGATCATTACTAGTCATCTAGAAACTTTTGAACCCAAATTCCACTTTAGCCGAACAATATTCCCTAAGAAAATCCTATTCCCCTAGGTCCCGAGCCTACAGGATAGGAGTGACCCATTTGGACTATAACATTAGGCACCAAGTGTTCCATTTTTTATGCTCCTATCCATTTACACTTTGAACCCTAATGGTCATTTTCATTTGGTCCTTATCCTTAATTAGGTCAGCCTAACATGAATACATCTAATCCATGACCAATTATTCCATATAAAATCCCACTCAAATCTCATTTACAAAGGAGGTGATAAAAATTACAAAGTAATCAAGAATACAAACAAAGCACTAAGTTAAAATTCCATATTCTCTACATATAGTCACCCAACACAACTGTATACCTACTCAAATAATCATATCATTTCCTAGCCACCTCAAACACTATCAACTTGGCATTTTGCATCCACATCGCACTATTTCACAAAGCACACTAGGTAGGAGAACTACATATGGCTTGATCCCTCTTTAGAGTATTGGTATGTAGGCAACATGCCCACACAAGTGGTGTAGATTGCATGTTTAATGCATCTTACACACTAACCCCCCTCTTTCTCAAGTGACTCAAATATCATTTTATAAAGCATGATGGAAGATTAGGGTTTGAAGATAAAATCAGATCTATAATGAGTTCTGTTGATAACCAACAATCAATTTTTCACAAGAAAGCTAACATAAGCATAATGCAATTACCTAGAAAGTTTTAGGTCTCTGTGATCAGTTTGGATAATAACGACAAGGGTAGATAACAATGCCAAACACCAAAGCATCCACTTTTTGGTGCTCCCATCCTTTTGCCAAATGAAAGCTAGATTTAGGTTTATGGCACCTTCCCAATGCTACATAACCATTTTTAGCCTCTGTATCAGCCATCTCAGTCTATTTCTAACTAAGTTATATTTCTTCTTATTTATTACTATTTTTAGAAAGGTGAAAAAGATAAATAGTAATACAAATCAAGAATATAATTATTTATATATTTTATACTGATTTATTAATCTAGACCCTTAACTAAAATAGGAATAAAACTCCATTACTCCCACAAAAGTTAAACCATTTGGTGAACCTGACTTACTTCATTTGTGCACAAAATCTAATTTTAGAATTTTTTTTATGATTTTTATTACATATATAAATTAGAATTTCATATTAAATTTTCAAAATTCACCATAGTAATTTTAAGAATAATTTATTTCAAACCTAAGTTGGTTATACTAGGTCTTTATGTTTTTGAGGTATCACCTTACATGTTAGTAAACTTTGTATCCTTTTTATGTATATTCTAATTTTTTGTTTTTAGGACTTTACATTTCCTTTATTTATTACTTTATTTCCATCACATTTTTCTTATTACAAATTATTGCAAAAGATTCAAACCACTTTCACTTTATTTTCCTACTTTAATAACAGCCCAATATACTGGCTTTAATGAGATTGATAAGAGGGAAATTCAAGACCTTTTAGATAAAAATATTAATCTACAAGATGATATGCTTAAAATAATACAAGAATAACAACACAAAGAAAATAATGGTCAATCCTCTCAAACCATATAATAGCCAATTGTAAATGACACTTCAGGGGAAACTATGTCTCAACAACCCCTTATAGTAGCCCAACCTTCATATGTGACATCACCAGTTATGGATAGTACATATTCATGTCTTTATTTGGATGCCTTTATGAAAGAGATCAAATCTATTCAATCCAAGGTGATACATCTTGATCAAGGTGCCTCTAGACTAACATAGGCTTTCAAATCTTTTTCTCTACTTCATAGACCATTGGCATGCCATATTTATTTTACACCCTTACCACCAGGTTTTGTTTAAGCCAAGATCAATCTATATGATGGAAAGGGTGATATAGAGATACACCTGAGATATTTTCATGTAGCATGCTTGGACTATGTGCCAAATGACTAGTTACGAACCAAACTATTACCATGAAGTTTAAAGGATTATGCTCTACAATGGTTCTATAGTCTACCAAATTAATCAGTCAACATATTCAATCATTTAGATAACATGTCCCTAGATCATTTTAACATTAAAATATGTGATAAGGTTTCTTATGCCCAAATTACACAATAGAAACAAAGGTTAAATGAACATCTCATAGATTATGTTCTTAGATATTAGACTATCTTGGCTAAAATAACTATCCCCATAGCTGATCAAGAATTACAAGATCTCTTCAAATAGTATTCTTCCACCTTTGCATGAGTCAATAATGTTCAAAATTTTTTCTTACTTCACTAAGTTATGTCATACACTAAAGGAAAGGGAAGTCAAATTAATTTCAATGGGTAAACTCAAGTACACAAGCATATCAGAAACAACAAACAAGAGTAATAGTAAAGTCCCATACAAAGTAAATGTTAATGATAGAAAAATTCAAAATAAACTTACATTTAATATGACTTTAGAGCCCCCTTACAAAGTGGTTTTATAGTGCCTCCTTGGTGAGCCTTTACCAATCTACCAGTATCTCTAGCCAGAGTCATAAAATAACTATTAGAATGTAATATCATATCTCTCCCTCCTGTTCAAGAAGTTGATACAACAAAGCCTCTTCTATATAAATATGATCAAAATTCATTCTAAAATTTTTATAGGGAATTAGGCCATATAATGAATAGATGCATCAATTTTCAACACAAGATATAGGACCTGATAGATGGAAACCTTATTGATCTAAGCACTCTAGTTGAGCCTCAAGCAAATCAAACATAGGACAAGGATCTAAAAATTATCTCAGATCCTTTCCCATAACATTCTAAATAGGAGATAGAGAGCACATCAGGTGTTCAACATGCACATCTTCCACTAGCTATATACCAAACACCTTCAATTGAGTCACATCCTTTCAGCAACATGATTAGTGTGTATAATTCTAGAGTTCCATCTAGACCACGATATCCTTTTTAGAGAAGAAGATAGTTTAGGATGATTCAGATTACTATGCATTATTTATCAAACCTACATTGATCACCATCTGATTCATAATGTTCTCATAGATAATGGATCTAGTTTGAACATGTGCACTATGACATTAATTCAACATTTGGGATATTTAGAGCATGATATCACCCTCATGGACATAGTTATTAGTGGATTTAGTGGGCATATATAGAGTTCATTAGGTGACATTGTACTTCCTCTAAAGGTTGGTCTAGCACATTTGGCCACACTATTTACTATTGTTCCCAGTACAAGAGTCTTTGACATGTTGATTGGTTAACTGTAGATCCATAAACTTCATGCAGTACCTTCTACAATTCACAGATGCATGAAATGCATTCATGCTAACAAGGTTGTTATAATTGGTGGAGTTTTCTATGAGTTACCATTCCCCACTTTAGAGCCATCTCCTACTCTAGAATCACCAATTTCATCTCCTCCACTAGTTATAGTTCTTCCTCCAGTTAAGATTTAGACATAGTCAAGGCCTCCCTCACAAGCATAGAGAGTTTATACACTTCCATAATGACTTCTCTTAGATCAAACACTACATCAGCAATAGTTTTAGGACTCTAGACAATTTCTAGCTATAGTATAAACACCTAAGGCAGTATCATTGAGGTCTCATGCCTCTACACATAGAACACATTTTTAGAGAGATTATTTTACTACCATATGAGTCCTTAAGAGCCCCATAGTTGCATCCACTTCTCAGAGTTATAAGGGGACCCCACAATTGGTTTCCATTATAGATATTTCAGAGCACTTACAACATACACAACTTTTAGAGTCATAGTCTTAGCCCTTCCATCATGATTCATGATCATGTACGATCGATATCCTTGATAAAAGACACCATGATAGGGAGTATCTTATGAGACTCATCGGTTAATATCATTTATTCTTAGTCTTTCTTGTACATAGTTTCTTTTTTATTACTTGTACATAATTTCTTAGTTTACTTGTACATAGTTTCTTTTCACTTTATTGTACATAGTTTCATTATGATTACCTATACATAGCTTATTTCAAAATACCAAAAATAATATAACATGTCAAAATACAAAAACATTCAAATAGCTCAAAAACACCAATTTTTTTTCAACTGTATGCATTATCCATGCTTTATATTTCTACTACCATGCTAGACTTACATTTTGTTGTTCTATGCTATAGTTTGTCAATTTATCTACATTACCATGATTCACTTGATCTTCTTTGAGTGTGTGCAATGACACATAGATCCTTGATTAATTCACTCTACCCATTGAGGGGGCATCCTACTTCTACATTCAAGACATACATTGACATATCTAACCACCGGGGACATATTCTACATGACTAAACCATCTAGGTTATGTCATTCCTACACCACACACTCTAGTTATCATTTTGATGTACATTACTTACTAGCTTACACATATTATTCTATTGATAGTTTCTAGTATATAGCACTTGTGTATTTTTTAGCATCTACCTAGTCTTATACTACATGTTTTACATACTTTCACTTCTTGCTTTGATTAGTTAGATGTGATAGTATTTTTAGCATATATATGCCCTAATTTATGTGATTAGCTAAATGTGATTACATTTATTTATTCCTATTTTTTTACCTATGTGTGTCGTAGGACATTTGCCAATGTCCTTTACTTGTACTCTTGTATGTCCTTGTGGCCCTCATGCCAATCTTTCTTATTTAAAATTGTATATGTATGTGGCTATTTAAACATTCCTTGTATGCTTGTTTTCCTAGTTTGAGTGACATGTGCCCATGTCCCTTATTTTCTCGACCCCTTGGCCTCTTTTGTATGCTTCTTTGCTTGTTTGCTTCTCAGTTATTTACAATGCCATGATCCACATCATGCATTATCTTACCTTATTAAATGCCATGATGGATAGAATTATCCATCCCTCCTTAAAAACTAACCAAATTTCTAGTTTTAATTTAATATACTGCACATGTTGTTACATTGTTACATCTCTCTAGGTATACCCCTATTGATCTAACAATATCCAATACAAAATATTCTATATCTTGAGATATATTTTGGATTATCATTTCTATATCATGTGTTTTATAAAATAACACATTTATAAGGCTCTTTCTTCTAAGGTTAGTCATTGTAGGGTCTTCATTCCTACCCTCAAAAGAGGGGACAACAAACAGGTGTTTTGCCATAGGGATAAGAACCCTCTATCGATCAAAAATCAATTTTTAAAACACTCAAAACAATAATCAAAATTCAAAACACAGAAAAAACTAGAAAAATAGTGATGAATACAAAATAGTCATCAAAAATAGTAAAGGACAAGAGCACCAAAATTGGATAATAGCACCAGACACCAAAATGTCCACATCTCATCATTCTTGTCCAAACAACTAAAGTTTAGATTGGGTAGTTTTAGTATAATTTTACTCAAATTATCCAGGTGTATGGGGCATCATGCATGACATGATGGCTCTTGTTTCTAGTTTTAGATTGGGCAATTGGTAATAAGTTCCAAATCAAAATCCATGTTACAAATAGAAGTGATTGGGGGTAATGTGCTTGGCACATTTTCCTTTGTTTCTTTCCAATTCATCATATTACCTAGGTGTTCTCATCAATTATGTGTCATATTCCATCTATAGGTGGTTAATATCATTTTAGAGTGGCTTTCATATAAGCCTAGTTCTCATTTTTAGAGTGGCTTTCATACAAGCCCAACCTCCACCTTTTGAAGTGGAAAAGATTGTCCTAGTTCTTATTACACATTTGGGTATCCATGCCACATTGTCAGATTATAGAGTATTCATGGGCTTCATGAGACATCTCATATGACACACATTCATATTGGTATTAGTTCATAGTTCACACTTAGTGGGAAATAATGGAGCCAAAGGACTAGCTAGCCTTTATATTCTTGAGCCACCTACTTAGATGGATTAGACACATAGTCCAATCATCAATTAGCACATGAATGATCACATAGCTTCACTACATAGTGGGAGATGATGGATCCAAAGTTATAACCTTTATATTCTTGAGCCACCCATAGGGAATTAAACACTCAGCTCTATTCATGATATTACTCTTGGCACAACACATACCCAACATCACTCAACATCACTCAAAACCACAATAGGTTGTGTATTAGTTCATGTACCTGGTGAGGTGTATTTGTTCCTTTCTCTTCCTCTCTCTTTTACCCAACCTTTATACATTCTTATTTTAGACATAGTATGTCTAGTAAGAACTGATCTATTCTTTATTTTCTCTTGTAGATTTACAATTCATGATGTGCTCTCTCTATGCACACTTAGCATCACACATCTTGATGGGATTCACCCTTATAGGTAAGTTCAGATACACTTTATATTTTTCCTTTATCCTAGTATTTCACTTTTCTACATCACTAGAATAAGGGGGGAGGGGGTAAATATAGTCATATAAAATGTCCAAATTGGTAGTTTGAGTATGGATTATGAGATCCCATCCATAAGTCCTTTTTATATGCTCTTATGACCCTTATAGACACCTTTTTTCTCATTACCATTCATCTAGAACCTTCTGAACCTAGATTCTACTTTAGTTAAATGATATTCCCTATGTCAATCTTGTTCCCCTAGGTCCTGAGCCTATAGGACATGAGCACCCAATTTGGACTATAATGGTGGGCACCAAAGTGTCCCATTTCTAGTGATCTTATCCTTTTACACTTTGAGCTTGAATGATCATTTTCATCTAGTCCTTATCCTTAATTAGGTTAGCCTAACATAAATACATCTGACCCATAACCAATTTTTCCCTATAAAAGCCTACTCAAAGCTCATTTACAAAGGAGGTGACAAAACTTACAAAGTAAGTAAGAATACAAATAAAGCACTAAGGTAAACTTTCCTATTCTCTACATACAATCACCTAACACAGTTGCACACCTACTCAAATCCTCATACTAGTCTCTAGCCACCTCAAACACTATCAATTTGGAATTTTGCATTTATAACACACTATTGCACAAAGCACACTAGGTGGGAGAACTACATATGGCTTGATCCATCTTCAAAGTATTGGTATGTAGGCATCATGCCTACATAAGAGGTGTGGATTGCATGTTTAGTGCATCTTACACACTAAACCCCCTCTTTCTCAAGTGACTCAAATATCATTTTATCAGGCATGATGGAGGATTAGGGTTTGAAGACAAAATCAACTCGACAATGAGTTTCATTGATAACCAACACTCAATTTTTCATATGTAGGATCACATAGGCACAACATAACTACCCAAAAAGTTTTAAGTCTCTAAAATAAATTTGAAAAATAGTGGTAGGAATGGATAATAGCACTAAGCACTAAAGCATCCACTTTTTGGTGCTCTTGTCCTTTTACATGATTGAAATCTAGATTTAGGTTTACAACACCTTCCTAGTTTTACATAACCATTTTCAGCCTCTGTATCGGCCATCATAGTCTATTTCTAGCTAAATTATATTATTTATTATTTATTTCTATTTTTAGAAGGGTAAAAAAGATAAACAGTAATACAAATCAGGACTATAATTATTACTATATTCTTTACTAATTTATTAATCCAGACCCTTAACTAAAATAGGAATAAAACTCTATTATTCCCAAAAAAGTTAAATCACATAGCAATAACATCTAAGAGGTATAGATAGTGAGGATCTAAAGTTCATCAATTTATAGGAAGACTTGGATATTAAAAAGGAAGAAGTCTTATATGATGATTTTGATCTTCATTAGCATGAGGGGGACCTACGTAAAATGTTGACTTATAAGTTTTCCATTTAAAATCTTATAATTTGATTTTTAGTTGTTCAGTTGATTTCACATGTATATTTTTATATCAACTAGATCTATTTTTTATTTTGTATTTTGTGATTCAAGATATTGTGAGAGGGTGGAGGTTAAGGATCAAGGACATCTTAATCAATCTTTTCCAACTAAGTATTGACATGACTATAGACCAGCTCTTGATAGATCATGAATTCTCTCTAGGGATTGGTATGCATACAAATGTCTTTTCCCCAGTGTACCATGCATCTATAAGGGTGATAACATTGAAGATTGAGAATATTGCCTTATTAGCTAGGGTGATGTGAGTGAAAGCCCTGGTAGACACGATGATTTGTAAAGGAGGAGGATGATCTTTGAGATGAAAGATAGGGGATAACATTATAAGAAGGTGCTAGCAAGGGACATGATACTATCCTTTAGATTAGAGAGGGTGAGGTGGCCTCTAAAGGAATAACTAGTAATAAACATCAATAGAGTGATAGCCACCAACACTCCTTTGCATCAGGACCTTCTCACAAGAGGAGGACATGATCTTGAGACTTATTATAGATGTTTTTAGTATACCATTTCATATTTTAAGTTTTTAATATTTATTGAGGTACATTGTCCATCCACAAAGGATTTTTTTTGTCATCACTTTTGTATAAACTCGATAGTTTGATTTCTAGTTTATGCACTCTATATGACTGAGAATGTGATGATGTACTTGTATATATTTACTATTGATATAATGCAATGTAAAATTCTTATATATGTGGGAAAAAAATTATTTAAATTATGTAATACAATGGATAAATATATGAAAATTATAAATTCTCTAACATTTTTTTTTAATGTAACGACTTAGTTGAGTTGCTTACATAACTTATGACTTTCAATGTGTAACAAGGAATGAAAAGGAGATTAGTACAAACGTGATGTGATAAATAATGAAAAACATAGATCAAAACTTTTTAGAAAAATTAAGATGAACTAATCCTTATGATCAAAGGGTAAAATTTACTTATTTACATATTTACAAAATAATAACTTAATTGGTTTGATTTAGAGATAACTAGTCCTGACATAATCGGTAAATTGGAAAATGGTACCATTTTAAACATAGGCATGTAAGCAATATTTTTTAAGAAATTTGTATTTGGGCACTCTTAAATTTGATATTACTTCTACATTTGGATTTTACTTCTCTTTGTGACCCCATACACATAGTCTCATGTGACTAGGAAAGATAGATGGGCTCATCACCACATGGCTAGATGTATGCAAGTAAGGGAATCTCTCCCCAATGCTAACCCCACACAACTAATAATATGTGAGGGCTCAACATCGAAGGTTAGAAAAGGGTGAGAGATGTGAAATTTGAATTTTGTATATACATAAGCTTTTGATTTTTTATAGGAGTGTCTATTTTTACTATTTAAAAGACTTCTACCCCCAACTCTTGGCCTCATGCAACTAGAAAAATGCAAGGGTTCATCACTGAGGACCAAGATAAGGGAGTAAAGTTAAATATTGTATATCATTCTAATGTCATACTTTAGAACGCATTGTAATAGGATACTTTATCATAGACAAGCCTCTAGACTAGATTATAGGCTAGCATTTTCTAATTTGTGCAAGAAGATGTAGGGAAAATATATGTACTATGCTCATTATAACTAAGCAAATAACAAATGAAATGTTAATTTTGATTTTTTTTTCTATGGTGTGATAGGTTAATATGAGAATAGAATGATGTGGCATGCTGAATTTTGAAATTTTTTACATTGTGTACACTAACAAATCAAATAATCATCAAACAACATATATGATATGTAGACAAACATACAAACTATGAAAATACAATGAAAATGAGAAAAATATGATGTGTAAGTACTATATATAGAAGTGTTTTAGGTTAAAATATTTCAAATACTCACCAAATTCCTTTCCCTCTAGATTGCATAACTGATGAGATCTATTTTTGAAGTTTTCTATCACTAGGTAAGGGCCTAACTAGTTAGGTCTAAATTTTTGACCTTCTCCTTTCTTATTGTAAATTCAACTATCAAGCTTAAGGACAAGGTCTCCTCAATTAATTATGTGCTCATGGACATTTTATTTGTATTATCTTCCCATATGATCAACATAAACAATATGATTATTTGTGGTAGTGATTTGATGTTCATCTAAAATTTCTAATTCAATTAGCTACACCTCTCTATACTCTACATGATCAAAGAGGCCTTGGAGGGAAATGTGAAGGCTAGGTATTTATACTTATAGTATAATATATTCACATCCAAACATGAGTGAGTATGGAATTACTTTTGTGGGTGTCTTAATAGTCATTATATAAGCCCAAACTATTAGATATATCTATAAGTGCCAATCTTGGTGAGAATATATATCAATTTTGACCAGAATTGACTTCAAAGTTTTTCTAGTAGATTCGACTTGAGAATTGCCTTGTCGATAGCATAATGATGTTGAGTAGTGGGATTTATAAAAAATATTACATACATATTAGGGTTTTTTAAAGGGGGTCTGTTGTCAATAATGATGACCTATGGGATCCCAAATTGGTAAATGATTTAGTTCAGGATAAACTTTGCAATGATTGAACCCATGACATTTTTTAATGGCATAGCCTCCACTCACTTTTTAAAATACTCAATCACTCTGATAATTAATTGATGACCATATGAAGAAATTATGGAGATCTTACCTATGAAATCCAAACCCAAGTGGAAAAGGGCCATGGAGTGACAATGGTCTATAATACCCTAGTGGGAATATGTATCTCATGTGAAAAAATTTGACATTTATCACATTTGTATACATATTTTATGACATTATATGGTCTAAATTGGGCCAAAAATATCCCATCCTATGGATTTTTTGATTAGTCACATGGCCACTGAAGTGTCCACCATAAATGCCACTATGACAATGAAAAAGAACTCTTTCTAACTCCTCTCAATGAACACATTGGAGAAACACATCATCAAATGACATATGATAAAAAATGTATCTATAATAATGTATTTGGACACAATTATATAAATACATATATTCTATTATGAATTGGTGTCTTTGGGATAAGTGTGGTCAACTAGGTAATTAGAGATATATGTCTACCAAGGAGAGGAGATAATAGTATGTTTTTATACATAGAATATCAATTCATTAGTAAATTTAGTATAGACAAGGTTATTAACTTCCAAGGTATAATCATCCAACCAATTAGCAATGATTTATTCCTTACTTGATTTTTGGCTGACATAAGTTAAATCAAAATTGATTAGGAGTGTGATGAACCACCAAACCTTCCTAGAGAGATGGATAGGTTATAAATGTATGTAGGTCTTGAGATCTCATGATAACCCTTGTTTCTTAATTGAGCATATAGTGTGGCAATCAGTTGGTCACAAACACTATGTGTAAGAATTCCTTTTCTACTTGAGTATATCATGTCTAATAATCGACAAGGGTCATGTTAATGGAAAAAATGGAACATACTCTATTTGTTTCATCTTCCTGATTCAATAAGTAAGCAAGGACACCTCAATCACTCTAGGTTAAAGTATCAAAGGATTATTTGGCTTAGGTGCCATGAGCATGTGGGGAGACATAAGGATGCATTTTACTACTTCAAGTACCTTTTAACAATCATCTATCCAAGTTAATCCACTTGAATTTTTATGTGTGTTATTTATAGTAAGAATGAAGTGGAAAAGATCAATAATGAACCATCAAATTAATTCCAACTTACCTAGAAATGTTTTGATGTTTGATTCATCTGTGAGATGAAGAATTTATAAGATTGCTTAGAACTTAACAGGTTCAATATTTATCTGACATTGGGAGATGATATACCTTAGGATTTTTATTTTAGTGACTCTAAACACACATTTATATGGATTAAGATTAACATTGTATTTGATTAAACATGTTAAGATGGTGTGTAACATCTTTAAGTGATCTGTTCATCATCTCAATTTCCCTATAATATCATCTATGTCTATCTCCACTATATTTTGAATAATATCATAAAATATGTGAGTTATGGCCCTTTGATATGTTTCCCCTATAGTTTTTATACCTAAAGGCATCACAAAATAACAAAAATGTCCCCCATGATGTAGTAAATGAGGTTTTACTCTGATCCTCATTAGAAATGTAGATTTGATTATGTCCTAACAATCCATCCATGAGTGATAAAAATTCATATCCCATGGTAGTGTCAATAATGATGTCAATGCATAGGATAGGGAAGTCATCTTTTGTTGATATCTCTAAATTTTATACATATTCTGATTTTACCTTTCTTATTGAGGATGGGGACAATGTTGGACATCCACTTGGAATAGTCCATTGGCTTGATAATATAAATTTTAAAAGGTTGATAAATTCCTCTTTTGCCTTCAACCCAACATTAAGATTGATGGTCCCATTCTTTTTTTTACTAGTTTTGAGTTAGGCATTGTAAATAGGTTTTGGGAAATCACATTGATCTTGATTCCTACCATGTTAGTGTAAGAGAAAGTGAAAGCTTGTTCTATGAGGAGATTATTATGGATTTCCACCTCTTGTTAAGAGAGTGAAGACCCCAATATGAGATGTTTGTGACTCTACTCTAGACTGATGTTAATGTCAATGGTTTATTCAATGATGGAGGCATTTCCCTCAAACACATTGAGGGTTGGACAAAGATTAGGATATTCCCCCTTGAAATTGAATTTTTTTTTTCATCATCTGAGGACATGTATTACTCAATATGGAAGTATGAATCATAGTATTCTTCATAAGGGACATTATTAGATAACAGGTAAGTGAGAAGCTTATTTTGTGGTGGAATTATGGGAGGTCATCATAAGCTTACATTAAATTAATAATAACTCCATCATTCTCAACTAAGTGAAGGACTAATGGACCTTTGTATAAACTGATATGGGTGATGGTTTAGTCCTTAGGAGTTTTGTGCACAACAAGTGTTATCCTAATTGAAACTATAAAATTGGACTCCAGTATAGTGGGATGAGAGTCAAAGTGTGAAGATGAATTAGACATGGAATCAATAAGCTAGTTATATTCTATAGGGACTGTTTTATATAAATGAAGTAAAATAATTTAGAAATCTCATGTATAATCATATTTTAAAATAGAAGATGTTTAGCCTTGGTTAGATAGACCTCATAAACTTGGTTTGAAACAAACTATGAATCACTATGGATCCTTAGTTTTGAATGCCCAAAAATTTTGCAATGAACATGCCAAGAAATAGAGCCTCATATTAAGTCCTATTTTTCATACACTAAAAGTCTAGTTTGAAACCAAAAGTCATGACTTACCCTTCAGGAGAAATAATAATGATTCCTACTTATTGCCTAGGTGGCATTTGTCCCCATCATAGTAAAGGACCTAATGATTGTGTGTAAAAGGGGGATAGTCATCTAGTGAATTTTATTTGTCTTCTAATATCTCAACTATATGGATATAAAAAAATTCAAGTAACCCCTCCTAATCTCGAGACCCAAAATAATAATGTGCCCATCCTGCTTGTGGGGTGATTACAATTTATTACAAGAACTTGATAGGTATAATATAGGGGTCAAGATTAAGGAACAAAAGCACTTATGGAAAATCAAAATGTTGTTTCTAAGTTTTGGGTTGAGGTAGGTAAGCACCTCCAAAAATTCAAAAGGCCACTTACTAGGCCTTCTCTTTGGTGTGGGATGCATGCTGACATAGTTAGGATCTTGTTTCAGCATGAGAAGTATATTAACATAATTAGGATCTCATTTCATTGCAAGAAGTGTATAGAGATAGTTATGCAACTTGTATTACTATTGATAAGACATGGGTAGTAACTTTTTCCAATTTTATATGTGGTAAAGTGTCAGGAGAACCTACAACAATCAATATGCTCTGATACCAACTATTAGGATACCCTTTATCCAATGAAAGCACAATTGATTACTTTCTTATAAGCAATTAAACACGGAATTATACCAGAATGATAAAGTAACTAGAAACTTGAGACAACAAAGAATTTGAGAGACAATACACACTCTTGTATTAAATATTACTAGAAAAAAATACAATAAGGAAGATGCCACTTCTTCCTCCACCTCAAAGGCTTGCCACACCTCAAGACCTTCTTCCCTCTCTCTATTTCTCAACACAAAACCAACTCTACAACCTGAGTTGCTATCCCTCCTTGAATGCTTCAGCTGATCTCCTTGACCTTACACCTGTAGATCTCCTTGACCTTGCTTGCTTCAATGCTTTTTACTTGCCTTCTTGATTAATACAATACAAGCTCATGGGTCTTTAAATAGAATCCCATGGTTACAAAAATAGAAATCTAACTACAATAATTAGACACGTAGCTCATGACTATAATTAGTCATTTGACATGCAAACGCTCACTTCACTTAATTGACTCTTCATCAACAACAATTCTAGAAATACATAGGCAACCGACATTGGTCCCTGCATGCCTGGTGCTACCAATGTCAGCCAACCTCCTGCTGTTGCTAGTTTCCTTCTCCACTGTCTGTGACCGACGTCGGTTATACTGTCGATGTTGGTTCCTCTGGTTCTTCAACATCCTCTTCTTGTATCTGCAAATAGTTGAAGCTTTTAGCTCCACACCCTAACAATCTCCCACTTGGAGATAAATAGCTGCTACGTACCTGTACCTATATACCATCTATTTTGTTCCTTAGGCTCTGTATCCCTCTTCAAAGTCACTCTTGAAGACCAACCACCACTGAAACCTGTGATGCTGAACCTGTCACTTATGCCACAAGAATTTTTGCTGCTCTCAAATTCTTCATGACAACTTCTGAACCAACTCTACCCTTAGCTTAGAAAACTCCCTATATATGAAACCCTGCAACAAGTAACACAATACAGTAACAAGATAATGTAGCTAATATTATCCAACCTGGTAAAGATAAAATACAATGGTCAAACCTCCATTATTTTGTAGCTTACTCAAGACCATATACCATAGCCTTCTGTCTCATGTGTCCATCCACTCTCTTCTCTAAAACAGGAATCCATCCCTCTATCCAGTGCTTTCTTCCAGCTAACAACTCTACCAAAAAATACCTATTTGGTTCTTCTCCAAGGACTCACACTCCTCATCCATGCCAAGCTCCCACTATTTCTGGATTCTACCTGCATTGCTTCTTCCATCTTCTTAGTTCTTGACTGTCAGTAAGCAATATAAAGAAGGTGAACAATGAATATGAGGTTCACTTACCATTTTTGACCTCCATATGGGTGTTTGAGACTCCTTGACAGCTAGCTGTCTACCCATCATCCATTCCTGTGACCAATATCGGCCATCTCCCAATTTGCTCCTGACCGATGTCAGTTCTTTGCACTGACCCTGACTGCTGACATCATTTCCCTGGCCAACGCCGGCATCCCTCCTACTGACATTAGTCCTTATGACCAACGTTAGACTTCTCCTGCCTGACCTATCGACCCTGCTGGTCTGCACATGACTGATGTCGGTATTTGGCTGACCGATGTCGGTACCATGTGACCGACATTAGCGTCTGTTTGTTCCTGTAAGTGATGAAATTTTCATCCGTGAGCTCTTCTTGGATCAAACCTCTATCCATGCTGCCCTGCTCAGATTTATTCAGCCCCTGTGACTGATCTCTATCTTTCATCTCTTCCATAAACACCAAGGCTTCTTTGTTCCTATCAAAAGCATCAAATTTCCTTTTTTTGCAATGAACTCTATCTGTGCTTTCCGAATTTGAACACATACCTTTTGAATCAAGAACGTCCATTCCCTTCTTATTCATGTGACCAAGCCTATTAGACCACATCTTTGAATCTACACCAGAAGTAGAATCAATAATACAAGTAGGTAGATAAAGAGTACCTACTTTCTTACCTCTTGCTAGAACAAGTGCTCCCTTGGTAACCTTCCAAGAGTCTGCTGTGAGGGTTATTGTGCATCCCTCATCTCCCAACCTTCCTACAGAAATTAAACTTTGCTTCAGAATTGGAACATGCATGACCTCCTTCAACACCCATGTGTTGTCAATCTACAATCTCAGCTACACTTTCCCTTTGCCAACTATCTGACAAGGCGTACCATCCCCTAAATAGAGCACTCCAAAGTCTCCCTGTTCATACTCATGAAACAAATCTCTGTTTGGGGATGCATGAAAAGATGAACCAGAATCTAAAATCCATGATCCTACCTGACTATCCAATGAAAGTATGAGAGCATCTTGTACCACAATATTTACATCCTTTGCTTCTTCAATACCTGCATGTTGATTCTCTTTATCTCTCAACCAACACTCCTTCTTTGTATGTCCTTTCTTTCCACAAAACTAGTAGGTAATACCTTTGGACTCGGATCTCCTTCTCGACCTTGATTTCCCTTGCTCAACCTTCTCCCTTTACCTTCCCTTGCTTTTTGGACTTAGAGCATTCCTTGATGATTCACCTGTGCTTCTCCTGCGTATTTCTTCATTCAAGATCACACTCACAACATCATCAAATTTTAATATTTTAGAAGCAGATGCATAACTACTTACTGCCATAACCAAACCATCCCAACTTTTAGGCAAAGAACATAAAATCAAGAGAGCCTTTACCTCATCATCAAAAACAATATTGACTGAAGCTAGTTGGTTTACCAAACCATGGAAATACTGAGATGAGTATGTACCGATCCACCTTCCTGCATTTGCAAAGTAAATAGCTGCTTCATAAGATATACCTTATTAGAAGCCGAGGGCTTTTCGTATAAATTCGCCAAGGACTTTATCAACTCTTCCGTTGTCTTACACTGTGATAAGCTAGAAATCACAGACGATGCAAGGCTCAACCTTATGGAACCAAGAGCCTTCTGATCAAGAACACTCCATTCTTCATCCTTCATATCTGTGGGCTTGCATGCAACCCCGCCCAACGGTAAGTACAAATCCTTTTGATACAGATAGTCCTCAATCTGCATCCTCCAATGTTGATAATTCTTGCCGTTAATCTTCTCCATTCGTAGCTTACTTTCTTTTGCCATTGCTGAACTCCCACTCAATCAGAAAACCCTGTGAATGACCTATAATCAAAAACAATAACCTAACTCCTGCAAACCGTAGCTCTGATACCAATTGTCAGGAGAACCTACAACAATCAATATGCTCTGATACCAACTGTTAGGATACCCCTTATTCGACAGAAGCACAATTGATTACTTTCTTATAAGCAATTAAACACAGAATTATACCAGAATGATAAAGTAACTAGAAACTTGAGACATCAAAGAATTTGAGAGACAATACACACTCTTGTATTAAATATTACTAGAAGAAAATACAATAAGGAAGATGCCACTTCTTCCTCCACCTCAAAGGCTTACCACACCTCAAGACCTTCTTTCCTCTCTCTGTTGCTCAACACAAAACCAACTCTACAACCTAAGTTGCTATCCCTCCTTGAATGCTTCAGCTGATCTCCTTGACCTTACACCTGTAGATCTCCTTGACCTTGCTTGCTTCAATGCTTTTTACTTGCCTTCTTGATTAATACAATACAAGCCTCATGGGTCTTTAAATAGAATCCCATGGTTACAAAAATAGAAATCTAACTACAATAATTAGACACGCAGCTTGTGACTATAATTAGTCATTTGACATGCAAACGCTCACTTCACTTAACTGACTGTTCGTCAACAACAGTTCTGGAAATACATAGGTGACCGACGCCACTCCCTGCATGCCTGGTGCTGTCGACGTCGGCTGACCTCCTGCGGTCACCGATTTCCTTCTCCATTGTCTGTGACTGATGTCAGTTATACTGTCGACGTCGGTTCCTCTGGTTCTTCAGCATCCTCTTCTTGTGTCTGCAAATAGTTGAAGCTTTTATCTCCACACCCTAACATAAAGCTTGTAATAATTCAATGAGTGATTTTTTGGGGTCTTCTCTCTTTGTGAGGGGAAGATGGGGTCCCCCTTTAAGAATATTTGGATAATTGTGGGTTTCGTTATTGATTTATATATTCCCTAATATCATGGTATTAATTGTATCCTTGAGCACTAGCATTTATGGATGAGAATGAATGGTCTAGCTACCAATTGGAGGACTTGAAACATGATGAGAAATAAAACTAGGTGCAAGTTAAGTAGAATGACTAACATCTCAAGAAGAAGCAAACCTAATGGGTTAGGAAATATATAAAAATAGTATGGCCCTATCATAATGTTATCTAAGAACATATTATGAAGAGACTCTAAAATGATAAGAGTAGAATGTGAAGTGTGGTATGCCCTTGTGCGGTTGAGTGTTGGGTGATATTGATGGTTTTTAATGAAAAGGTTGTTATGATTGGGTACCTCTTCATTTAATGACACCTATATCATGAAAATTTTAGGTAGAATAGATAACCCCTCTTTGGGTTATTGGATTTAAGGCTCAGAGAAATCATAGGTCCCCACCCCTTGTGGTTTGAATGGGAGGATGAGTGGGTTGTCCTTTTCTAAGATATTGATGATGTTAGTTGTGAATAGGGTAAAGATTATCAAAATAGTGACTACTTATGAATTAGGGTATTTTAAACATCATTATATCTTTGTCTAATGAATTATATTTTAAAAAATCTTGGGTTATTTCAACCCCTTAATTTAATATAACCACTTTAGGCTTCATGGGTTAAGTAACGCCAACCAATTAAGGGGGTTTCATGACCCAATTAGTAGCTAAATGATAGTTTATGTATAACATAGGCTTCTTATGAATGGTTTATTATATCATGTTGAAAGATTTAGGATCCCCATAAGATACAAATACCTTTAGTAGATGTAAGAAATATATTTTATAAAATAATGTTGAAGGTATAACCTTCATCCTATATATCCAAGGTCTTCCTAAGATTATATTATAGTTGGTATATTTGTCTTTGACATAGAACTAGGTTAACACTATCTTGGGGCCTAAAGTGAATTAAAGTATGATGGTCCTTATGTAGGTATATTTTAGGTTGTCCTATCCATGTAGGGTGTTATGCATTGTAGTATAATTGGTATCCCTATAACCAAGCTTTTTTAAGAAGTAAAAGCAGACAATATTAATGGTATCTCCATTATCAACCATGGATCTCTTCACATAATTATATAAATCCAAACTTGTAGAAATAAGGCAATATATCCACTCCTTTCCATCTTAGAGTTATTAGCAAGACTTCACAAATCAAATAAATAACCAATGTATAATGACTCCTGACCAGGTGGAAACATGTTAAGATCAATGTTGTTGATTTGAGTTTATAGAGGAGGAGTAATTATAGATAGATTCCCTAATCCTAGGGAGTCAAGAAAGGATAATTGATGATTGGGATAGTTATTGATTAAGTTAAGGAATTAAATGTGGGATAACATATTGGCTAAATCATAGATCAAATCATAGTTCCCCATGGGTTTAGGGATAGACTCATGTTTTGAGATATTTGACGGATGAAGAGTCATAGGATAATACTCTCTGGTGCGAGTAATGGTATTCACCTCTTATTCAACTTCTAACTCCATGAACACTATCATTATAGCTTTACCTTGTATTATGAACTAAGGAACAAAACCAATTTTAGCATTTATAGAGGTGGAGGCTTCAATATCATGAGTGTATGCCATTTTGGGTTGATTATGTTAAATTAGGTGGTTATGTGGGCCTCTTTATTTTTTATTTATGTCAACAAATTCTTGTTTATTATGAAAGATTTTTATTTTATATTTAGAGATTATAATTTTTAGGGACTATAGGGCCATTTTGAAATGCCTAAGATTTTGTACTAGTGCTTCGTATGAACATGTCAATAAATGTCTACCTTTATTCTTATGGGATTCTTTGGATAAATTTATTGTAATATTTGTAGCTTTATGTATCTTAAACAATAAATAGATAGAAGAGGCAATAGACATTGGGAACATACTCCATGGGTCTTATGTTTTAACCCTATTGAGTAGACCCTATTTATTATTTTATTTGTAATAGGTTTATTTTTGAATCTAGGAGAATTATTCAAAGTGATGATATTGAATTTATTATGGTTTTGGTGTTATACGTTGCATGGTGTTAGTCAATTAAATTAAAATGCATGAATGGTAGGGGGTATTTTATCTCCTATCACCTGTATTGTTAGAAACATTAGTGTTGTTTACAAGTTGATATTGATTGATATTCATAGGGTTTGACTTTTTATTCTAGTTAATGACACTATCAATAGTGGCATTCCTATTTTCATTTAGGTACTTGGGGCTTGTTTATTGGTGTTATTTGGAATTTAATTTTGAAACCCCCTATTATTTTGGTTTGGAGTGATAATGCATTCATTGGTACCCTAAGTTATCTAATAACTATCAATAACCACTTGGTTGATCTACAAGCTCATCTCAAGAACTTTTTCATGGGATCAATATGGGAATTTATGAACACCATCCCTCATCTCCTTATTAAGGGAGTGAAATAAGATGTCACATAGTCATTTTTAGTCCATGTGGTATGTGTTGGTATAGGAATATAAGACCTTTTTCCATATCATGATAAAATGGGTAGTTAACTCATTATGGTCTTACTTGATGTGAAAAAACTCTCATATACTAGTGTTTTGGAGTTTTTTCATATCCAAAGATTTGACAAAATCAAGCATGAGTTGGAAAACATAACGTATAAACCCATTAGGGAGGTGGTAATACCATGCTATTCTATTTAAGATTTTGGGGAAAAATTTTAGAACCCTATCCCAAGGTAAGAGTTCCCTAAAAGCTATAGCATAAGATTTGACATGCACCTTGGGATGTCCACCCCGTTTAAAATTAGGAAGCTCAAGTAGGGGATACATAAAAATAACCCCTTATATGTTGGGTTAAAGAGGATCCTTAAGGTTCTTAGTGTAAGATCCCATGTTGTTAAAGTCCATTTTTGTCATGGTAGGACTATATTTGAAAGGCATGATCATATAAGGGTTAGTTTGGTAACCACTAGAAGGGATTGAATAAGCTTGATAAGGCAAAGTGAAATAAACTAGAAAATAGTTATTTGGCTAAGTGGATTTGGAATACATATGAAAGTAAGGAGGCATATGTTTAGATGTAGGAGGTGTGTTGGTTTATTATGGTGGGTTTATTATGGTGGGTCATATGAGGTATACATGTAAGCCAATGCTATGTAAGGTGGGATATAGCTTATCTATGATGGGGGAGTGTACATGGGAGGCACTAACTTAGAGGTGTAAAAAATGGTGGATTATTGGCTACTACATCATTTTTAAAAGGTGGAATGTAAGTGTATACACTCACCATTATAATTTTAATAATATCTTGATATTATGAATGGACTTTAGATATTTCCAGGTTGGGGAACTCATGAGTAAGGATACCCCAAAGGGGTTGGTGAGAGATATGGTTTAGTAGAGATGCACATGCTCTTATTAAGGTAAAAACATGTAAAACTATTATTTTGTTACTTGATGAGTCATCACTTGTATGAAATAAGGAGAGGGATGATATTATGTAAGAGAATTTGAGCCCATCTCTTGAACTCGAGTTTCTTGGTTTTTCTCTAGGTCATTAATATGATCCAGTACGGTGTTGATCAGTTGGTTTGAGATAAGTCTAGTGTTAGGCATAATAAATTCATGTACATAAGGGGTAGAGGTGTGAGACAGGGTATTATAAGGAGGTTGATTTGGGGTAGGGTCCCTAAGGGTATTGGTTGTGGTTTATACTTGTGGGTTAGTGGTGTCTTGGCTCTTACAATGGGAATGCACAACCACTTAGATACAATTAACTTTATCTTCTAAGTGGTAGATATTTCCTAGATAATGATCATATTTAGAAAATATTTCCACATATAGGATTTTTAGGATACTTTGTGGCTTAGTTTCCATACAAATAGTGACCATTCCTCCCTTAATGAGGTTCATAACATTATAGTTGGAGTGGTTACTTATAGTTTTAGATATATCTCGTATTTCATGGATGGAAACCTCACTCCTAGTTTGGGTGTTAGGATGAGAGTAATCATATAATTTTTAGTCTACATTTGTGTCAAAAGTCATTTTTTTATAACTCATCAATGAAGTCTCACTATATTTTAATTGGATTCTCATATAGCTCTCTAGGCCAAGAGATCTACCTATTTTTTATCCAAACATACAATCGAGATATATGAATACCTAAAAAATAAATGGAAGGAAGAAACAAAAATGGATAAGGGAGAAAGGATAAGATAAATAAAATTAAGAAACATAAAAGATATAAGTTCTTCACATTAGGTTCACCAATTTATGTACACACAAATAACACACACTAAACTATGTATTTGACTCCTCGATGTTGGGCTAATGTAGTTGATGTAATGAATGGGATATAGATTAGGATGGTTGTTAGGAGAAATGGGATTCAAAATAGATGGTATAAAGGGTTTTTTTTTATGGAAGAAAAAAATCAAAATTATCATGGTGCTCAAAGAGAGTTGTAAGTTGTGTAGAAACATACCTCCTAGGTCCTTTGATTTCTAAGATCACAAGGACAAGAAGCTCATGGCTGATGTTAGGACTAGGGAAATACAATAGATTAGGTTGAATGAATTATATAATGAGATAAAATATGTTATGTTGACTTTGCCTAGTCAATGTCATCCATAAATTTGAATGATATAATATGAGGTTAAACTCAAGGAGATTAAGGAAGTAGGGTTGGGAAACTAGGCCTAGATAACATTGTAATGATGACCTCTATTCTAAGGGAGGATAATGGTTAGTAGATCATAAATTCATTTTTTATCCTATAATTAATTGATAAATTCAATAATGAGGTGAAGTATTGGGGTATAATAGAACACCTCTCTCCTAAGCTCAGTGTTGATATTGGATTGTATGCCAACTATGGGATTGATTGCTCTAACCCTAGGGAAAAGACCTTTTGTAATAACATCAGGTGTTTATGTAAGTTTCATCTAGGGTGGATTTATGAAATGTATAAGTATATGAGCTTGTCTGAATATGTTGTGTGAAAACTTGTTTTGTTATTAGAAGCAAGGTTTTGTTTGGCCTGTGTGATTAGACAAGGATTTTGACAATGATTTTTTTTTGACTGAAATGAAAACTAGTTACTTGATGAAATGAAATAATTTAAAGTAGAAAGAAATAATCAAAATTAAATTAAATAATCAAACACACTTTTTTAATTTTCCAAATGATTTTCAATATATTTAAAGTGTGTGAGAGAAAAATCTATTTTAGCTATGTTAATGCTAACTTTTAACCTTCCTAGGGAAAACTATATGAAGTTTTTTATGATTTTTTTGATTGATATGTGAATATATATACTTATGCAAATATGTTTTTTTTAACATGCAATTTATTCAATAAAATATATAATCTCTAAACAACAAATACTATGAGGTTCCTATATTTTTATCTCACCCAAACAAATCAAGAACAAGTTCTTAACATTTCTAGGTGCTATACACAAGCTATGAAAAATGTATTTGAAATGGAAATGAATCCATTAAATTATTATTTTCCTAATTAAATTATTTAAAAAAACATTCCCAATTTATCTAAACAACAAAAATTATAAGTACAACAACACTACATGTTCACCTAGGCTTGCTTAGATTTTTTTACTCTCTAGTTGCTTTTTTAAAAGTGAAAACAACTTGTTTTATAACTAAAAACTAATTATTTTAGTGACTGTAAATGTGTAATATATTCTCTAACTTTCA
This sequence comes from Torreya grandis, assembly GCA_037957365.1. Lineage (NCBI taxonomy): Eukaryota > Viridiplantae > Streptophyta > Pinopsida > Cupressales > Taxaceae > Torreya > Torreya grandis. The sequence goes on from JARHVA010000478.1 coordinate 5,095,597, forward strand.
CCTAAGGTATAAATGAAATAATGTGTTGTGAAATACTCTATCTAAATCAATACAATCAAATAAGGAAACTAATTACTAATTTTTTGAACATAACAGAGAGAAGAAATCATTTTCCTATCAAAGTTTGTTTTTTTTCCAAAATAAATATTTAAGATAATATAAGAATGAATACTAATTTAATTTAATATATTGAAAAAGACATAAAAATAAGATAAAAAAAATAATCCAACTTGATCGTGATGTAGACTAGTGGAAACTGAGAAATTTATTGCACTATGGTCCTTAATATGCTACCTCCTTTATCCATAAAAATATTCCATAAAATATCTAACAAGGAGGATGAATAAATGACTTTAAAAAATTAAAGTAGAATAAAATATCCATATCTTTAAACAAGGAACAACTGACTGTGGTTGGTTGAAGGCAATGTTTTTAAAGACTAAGTTACAATAAAAATGGCTCTCCCTATCTAGAACTATGTAGTCAAACACAAAATCAATCAAAGTAGAGATCCAAATTAATTATAATAGATTATGGCTGAAAATGAGTCCAAATTTTAAAGATATAAATACATATTTTTGGATCCAAAATCAAACCAAAATTAGCTTACTTATAGAAGAGCAATGGAGCTTTTATGAAGTAGTTTAATTGACTTGAACTAGGAATTGAAATTGGAAGGGACTAAAAATGTTTGAAAATAGAAGAAAAAGTGAGTTGGGTCTGTTTCGAGGAAAACTTAGGATGGATAAATTAAGAAACATGATAATAATCATGAAAAACATGTGAATGAATGAATCACAAAATAAAAATTTAGAAGAAAAAATAAGGTGATAGAATCACCTTTATTTGTATGGGTAGTTACATAATCATCACCTCTGGGGATAAAAATATTGATATATATGAAAAAAACACCCTTAATTCAATACGAAACTACATCATTAGGATGGAACCATTGCAATAGTTTACACAGCCATCATGATAAATCCATGAAGAATGCAATAGTTTCATAGCCTTATAGGGTGGTTTTGTCATCAATGAGTAATTTTTGAAAACAGGGTGAGGGAGGCTACAAGGGCCAACAAAAGGGGGTTTTGGGGGACCTAAGAGATAAAAAAGAAAAAGAGTATAAAATGTTATATATTTATCATTTGAGCATCATTAGGAGGTCATTGCATCATCATTGGCCTTGTTATGTCAATAATATCACACTGTGTAAAAATTGGGTGCATATAGGTCCTTCGCCTCATTTCTCTTGTCTTATCATGTTTTGTTGTGCCATGATTATTATCTTTATTATGCAATGTCAACTTTCACACCAATAAGTTCTTAATTTTAATTTATGAATTATATATATACATGAGCATCTCAATATATTTATAAGATCACAAAAAGAACATTAATCAAGATCCATATTGTCAAGCTACTACATAAAGAAATATATACACTATGATGTTTAATGAATTCTTATCTATTGAAGTGTTATCATTTCTTACTTGTCCTATAAGAAGGATTAGTGAAATATAATAAATATTTGACTAATTTATTTCATAAATTATACATAGGGATAAGGGTTGTGATCTTAAAATAAACAAATTACTTATTGAGTTACATGGGTGTTATTTTCTCAATTTTCATTGTATAAGGGTATGGATGAGGTAGACCCAATATAAAAACATGAATTTTGTAAGATTTTACAAGTTTTATTGGAGTGGGTTAGCATTCAAGACTATCTAAAAATAAATTATGGGAGTTTTCACCATTGAATCAACAATCTAATAGAGTATTCTTACAAGTAGGTACTAATGAAAACATCCACAAATTTTAAGATATGTCTAACCCTACCTATCAGTATTAGACTATATAACCACTATCAGAGCACATCGATATTAGTCTATCTTTATTGAATCATTCTAATGCCATTTTTTCACCATATGATTATATCTCTACACTTTTATGGGTTTTATTCTACATTAGTTCAATAAATGTTTCCCATCATTTTTAGTCACTTTTAATATAATGTAACTCAATAATCATGTATTTATATATAAACCCCATTCTAAAGTTTCATGTGTTTCAAGTAATGGCATTTCCTCATTTCCTAAAAAATTTAGATCTTTATATATTATTTTAAATTCTTATAGTTAGGTTTGATTGTGCTTGTTTCCTGTGTTCTTATGGTTTAATTTAGCATTTTTAACTTAAGTACACTTTACCATAAAGCACTATTATCTCTGTAAAGTCTTAATTTTTATATAGGTCTACACATTTTGAATTTTATTTCAATTTATCTTTGATTTGATCAACATTATTATAAAAGTCCCCTAGGACAAATCACATTCCTACATTTTTTACACTATCCAATGTCATTATCTTCCTAGGGGGTATTAGTGATCTTATAGGATTTATCTCTTAGTGTAATGATGAAATTTAAATTATTGAATTGGTAGACTCCATAAAATTACCACATATATCGTTACCCGAGTAAATCATCTCAAACCTCTATAGGTTCCACATTGCACAACACATTATCTCTGAGTGGATTGATTGTGTATTGTACAAGACATTTTTGACTAACATAGATATATGATATTTACCTTGGCTATCCATTATATGGAGTTTGGTTTTAGATTAGATATTTCTTAGCTTCATCTTTAATTTTTTTTCTAAAAATATCAAGTTATTTTTCACTTCTACTATCTACTTTGAATTTCATATATTTTTCTTGCATCCATATCTTAGAACAAAAAAGAAATTATTTAATGTTTCCTTGGATGATTATCTTGAACCTTTTATTGTAAAAAGAGTTTAGTATCGATAAGAATCCATAATTATTTTATGTTTCTATTGAATTAAAAAAATGATACTTGTGATACGATGTACTAATGTTGTTATGAGCTTATAAAAGACTCTGAAGGCCTCCAAAACTATTATTTACATTGTCTCAATATTTTTCATAAAATCACAATTTTCTAAAATTAATTATAAACTATAATGTAACATTTTTGATTCACTATTTAACTCAACAAGGGATAAAACTTGTTCTTTATGTAAAAGAGGGGACCTACCCTCTAAATAGTTTTGGAAAAAAATAGATAGACTTTTATGACCCCATATAGGATAGGTATACTAAACATGAATGAAATAAATAACATTATATAACATACCAAAATTATAATAATATAATTTTAAACTAAAATATATACCACATAATCATACACCAAAAACCATGTCATGCATTGAATCTATGGCTTACCCAAATTTCAAAAACTTGGCTACATCATCTGACTAATTTTGGACATTATTGGTTCTCTGAATAATTATTTCATGAGTTACTTACCAAAATGATTAAAACCATGAGTGGAAAACACTCTTTCCTTCATTAAGTACTAATGATTTTTTAATATTATAACCAATGCCAAGATTAATGATAATGACATTTTAGTAACTGTTGATGTTGTATATCTCTTCATAAAAATACCATTAGAGAAGCCTTATATTTTTTTAGAGAAATAATTGATGATAAAACTGCTAAAATAGTCAATTTTTCTCTCATATCTACCTATTTTAGTTTCAAAGATGATATTTATGAACAAAAAAAGGCATATAAATGAGCTGTCTTCTATCTCCTATTATATCTAATTTATTCATGGAAAGATTTTAGAAAATTTCCCTGGAGTCCTCCCCTTTGAAACCTTATTGGTTTTAGCAATTTTCATATGATATAAATATGAAATGGTTAGATTGTATGAACACTTTGATTGACTCAAATCACTTCAACTCCCTTTTTGATGATATTAAGTTCCTAATTGAGGTGTAAGATAATAATTATCTTTTGTTCCTCAAAATCCTTACTATTAGAAGACCAAATAGTACCCTAAACAAATAAGTTTATATAAATTAAACTCATAATGATGTTTATAATATATATGACTCCAATGAACACCAAACTCAAAAACAAGGAGTTCTAAAAACATTATACCCAAGAGCACTCATAATATCTGATCTTAAACACTTAAAAAATGAAGAGAGACACCTGCAAAAAGACCCTAAATAATAATGGGTATAAATATTTGCATATATAAATAAAATATTCAATTAATTCGAAATATGCTAAGATCACCTTAATACTAACACACAAATAGAAGGCAAAAAAACTTACCTACCATATTTTTAAGGTAAATCAAAAAAATTAGCAAGGATTCTTTAAATGAATGGAATCAAAAATTATTTCAAACCCTTCAAAACCATTGTAAGTTACCTAATAAGTGCAAAGGATCCACATAAATCCAATCCCAAGAAAGGGATTTATGTGATAGAATGCTCATGTGGCATTCCCTATATTGGTGAGACTGATAGACTTTTAAAATGACGTTTAATAACATGCACAAGAATTACATCAAGGAAATATTCAAAAAATGAAGTTGTCTAAACATGAATAAAAAATTAAACATCCCATGCACTTGGATGGTGCTAAAATTTTAACCTTGGAAGGTTATTGTAAGTCTCAGAAGATTAGGGAAGTAATTGAGAATGAAAAATGACCTCATAACCTTGACTGATATGGCAGCTTCAAATTGAGTAATCCATGGAAACCCTTGATCCACAATCTCTCCCCACCCTAGATCTTAGATGACTCACTATTGGAATTAACATGTGATCAATCCACTTCATTATGAAAGAAATTTGGTCTACTCTCTAACCATTTTTGTCAAAATTACCCTTTATTTTAGATAAATTTTTATCCTAAATTTTATTTATGCGGTTAGAATTTATATTTATGTGAAATTAATCCTCTTTGTCCTTAACTCACCTTTTTCCTCTTTATAATTTTGGGAGTTATTTATACAAGTAACTACTCCCCTCATGCCACACACTTACCTTCACTTTATAAGGTATCAAGACACTTGACACACACTAAGGAGGATTTGTAAGGTCATGATGAGATTACTTGTAACTCCCTCTCCCTTATCATTTCTCTATTTAAAGATCCTTCTCATCCTATTTATTCTCTAGATACTTAAATCTCTCTCTTCTGCTTAAATTCATCTTGCTTCTAAAAGTTATATTATGAAGATATTGTGGACAAGCATTCTTAATTATCATAGATATTTTTTATGATTAGTTTTTTTTTTTTTCACTTAATAATTTGGGCCTCACTTTGTGGTTTGTTCCTTGATAGGTATTCTAGCTTCTTGTTATTCTATTTTTCTCATTTTTAGTGTTATTAATGGATGATTCTGGCATAAATCCTTCATGGTATTAGAGTCTTATTCATCTTTATAAAATTTATTTTTAAGTGTGTATTGTTTATTTTAAATAAATCTTATTTTTTATTACAAGGGATTCTACCCTTGTAATATTTTTCAAATATATTCTCTTTTTAGCTTAATTTTAAAAAAAAAACAAACTTTTAACTAGCTATTGTGGGTTGCTCATAATGACCATTTTTCCATTATTCAACTAGTTTTTGGTGAGCCTCTCCAAGTAGGTATTTATCATTTATAATTACTTAGATTAATTCAAAATTAATAAATAAAACTCCATTTTAGTACTTTAGAATTCTAGTTTTTACTGGTTTTGATTTTTTTAATTTTTGGGTTGCTTATTTTATTTTTGAAGAATAATAACAACATAAAATAATATCTCTAAGTGTTTATATTTTGTTCATTTATAATTTTTATATGGGTTATTCTTTCCCATGTTCTACACTTTACTCTTGTACTAGTAGTTCTTTCATTGGGTTTTTATCCTTTTTTCCAAGATTAAAACTTACTCTTATTTTTTGTGCATTCCCTCTATCAACTATTCCTTTGTTCTCATGTGTTGTATTGCCTTACTTTATAAAACTTATAATTTTTTTAATGATTCATTTTTAATATATAGTTTATTCTAATCTAGTTTTTTCATGCCAAGGGTGTTCCTCTTCTTGCTACACACTTTAATTTATCTTGTGTGTATCTTTCTATTCAACTGAGAGAAGTTTTTTAACATCTTTGATGGCATTATTCCTTCTTATTTCTTGTAATTCTTGGAATTTCTCTATTATTTTTAGTTATATGCATTTATTTATTTTGAGTTCCATATCATTCAGTGACACAATGCATAATTTTTTTCTCTAAGCATAGTTCTCTTGCACACTATTATTGGTGATTTGATGATCCTTTTGTTTAGCACTTTGTTTCTTTTTTGTCTTGTTTAATATCTTTACACTTTCATATGGTGTTTGGATCTTTTGATAACTCTTAATTTGGTAGTATGTTTATATGTTGAAGTTTATATTTCATAAATCAAATAACCAAATATTTGTTTAATCTCATATATTTTTTTTTAATATGTAAGTTTCACTAATTTAAAACACCATCTTCTCAACTATTTTTGGAGATTAAAGTCACCTTTTTTTTTTTTTTGTCTTTGTATTAACTTAGTTTTTTTGGAGTTTAGCATGGACTTACGTTTACATGTGATTTCTCTTAGCTTATTTTTCACAACAATGTTGGATCAAAATATTCATAGTTATAAAACCATTTATTATTATTATTATTATTATTATTATTATTATTATTATTATTATTATTATTATTATTATTATCATTTCCATTGAGACTATTGTGGTGCATTTAAATTTTAAAAAATCCCAAATAAAAGGTAATCCTAACACTATTGTATTGAGTGAACTTCTCAGTTTTGAGTAGCTTATATGGCATAATGACTTGATTTTTGCCTGAATTTCAACTCATATCAATTAATTATCACTTATGAAAATCATATATGCAATACATATTTAGCTTCAAATCCAATCCCAATGAAAAGCTTACTACCATCAATGTCTAGGAGAAATGGTAAGCAAAAAATGAATAGGCCTTAAGTCTTATTGGCATGAGCATGACCCTAAAATTTCATGTGTACATTAATAGTTATCTTCTTGCATCTGTTGATTGGTTTAAACATAAAATTATTTTAAATATTTTAAATAAATATAGAAAAAATCAAGTTTAGGATCAACTTTATTATTTAAAGTATAATGACTTCAAAACTATAGATGATTTCTTTACCAAAGTTGACTCTTTTAATTCTCAATTAATATATTTAGGTGTTAAACTTTTAAATTTGAATTTGATTCATATTATAATGAAAATACTTACCTAGACCTTTTCAACACTTTGTTATAAAATATTATTCACGACTTGTTATTCCTACTTTAGCTTCTCAATTAACATTTTATTTATTTTATACTTTGTTGCATCAATAAGAACAAACCTTATTTCATTTTTTTAGCCTTAAAACAAATGAACATAATTTTGTGTCTAAATAAAAACATACAAATGACAAATATCATGCTAAGACCAATAAAGCACATGATAAAAAAGATTAAAAATCTAACTCAAAACCTAAAAAAAAGTTAGAATGCAACTATTGTGAAGAAAAAGACTCATGATGAAGATCATTATTTTAATAAGAAACATGATATAAAATAAAAGGTAGCTTGAAGTCATAGACAATGTTAGCACTAGTAATACTAAGACTCAAAATAATCAGAAGTCTAATACTGAAATTGATTTTACTTATGTTTTGCTTATTTCTCTTGTTGAATGGGTTACTGAATCTTGTGATACTCAACATATGATATTTAATGATGATTTATTTAGTTCTTTAGAACAATATATTTATAACAATCATTCAAGTCTTGCAAATCATGTCTCTTGCAATGTTGAATTCATATGAACTATTAAAATTCCTAATGGTGAATTTCATTTTATTTTACTTATTCCCGATTTAAAATTAATTTTTATTTTCATTCCTCAATCATACAAATAGGACTATAAAGTATAATTCTTGCATGACACTTGTTATGTTAAATCAACCAAAAAAAGAATTCATGTTGTTGATACTGTCTGTTTAGATAATGATAACTTGTTTCAGTTTACTAGATTCTTTTTTTATTCTTCTACTCATGCTTTGACTATTTATATTGATGAAAAATTATGGCATGAAAGATTAAAACATATTAATTACCAAAATATTAAACTTATGCATAAAATCAATATATCACATGGTTTGCCTACAATTCCTCCAACTCATTATGTTTGTAGTGGATGTATGGTTGTTAAAATACATAGAGAGTCTTTTCTAAAAAATAAATCTTGGAGTGCAACTAAAAAAGTTTATTTTGTTCAAATTTATCTTTTAGGTCCTATACAAATTCCTTTTATTCATAGTGTAAAATATGTCTTAACATTTTTTGATGATTGCACCATATGAGTTTAGCTTTATTTCTTGAAAACTAAAGATCAAGTTTTAAATACTTTCATTGAATTTCATGTATTTGTTAAAAAAAATCTCATTTTTCTTTTTATATATTACAAACTAATAATTTGGTACTGATAATGTTAATAATGTTTTTGTTGCATATTTTAATCAACATGGTATTAAACATGAAAATACCATTTCTTATACACCTGCTGAATGTGGTATTGTTAAATGAAAACATAGGACAATGATTGAAATGACTAGGTGTATGATGCATGCTAAAAATATATATTATACATTTTAGGTTAAAGCTATGTATTATGTTTTTTATATCATTAATAGGACTCCCACTAAAATTGTTTTAAGCATTACCCTTGAAGAAGCTTGGATTGGAAGCAAACCTAACTTGCAGCATTTGTTTATTTTTTATTGTGATGTTTTTTTTCATATTCGTAAGGAAAAACGTAAGAAGTTAGACTCAAAAAATATTTTATCATTCTTAGTTATGATGAATCATATAAATCTTATAGGGTTTATAATTATTAAACTAACAAAATTAATAAGATTAAAATGGATGTTAGAATTGCTAAAAAAATGATGTACTTAATTATGGTTTCAATTCAGATTCTCTTGATATTATTTTTGTTGTTTTTTAATTTTATTCTTAATTAAATTAATGATCAAAATGATGTTTTTCATAGTGATGTTTTTGTTTTTATAGTTGGCATTGTTTTTATAATATTTATCCCCTGAATCTATGCCTAAGTGGGCTAGGATAATGTTATAAGCTTATAGAATTGATATAAATCTTAATGATACTCATTAAACTAGGAAATAATCTTGTAACTATGTTTTGATGTCTAAACTTAAACATGCACAATAATGATCCTCAAACACTTAAACATACTCAAGGTCACCCTCATTGGGAAAAAAAATGCATGACGAATACAACTCTTTGATATCTAATCACACTTGGGGCTTAGTCCCTCCCTAAAGGTCATAGTTTAGTAAATTGTAAATGTTTATTTAAAACTAAGTTCAAATCTGATAATCAAGTGGAAAAATACAAAGTTAGATTAGTTACTAGAGGTTTTTCTCAAATTGAAAGAATTGATCATAATAAAACTTTTACACACCTAGCTAAGATTCCCACAATTAAATTTATTTTAGCTTTAGCTGCTCGCACTTATTATCATGTTTATAAAATGGATGTTAAGACTGATTTCTTTAATGGTGATTTGCATGAATAAATCTACATGTTTCAACCTCCTAGTTTTATTAAGAAAGGTAATGAGAATCTTCTTTGCAAGTCAAATAAAACTATTTATGGTTTGTAACGATCCCGTAGAGAAAGGTACTCTAAAATTATTTCTAACTCAAGGCTTTACTCATATCTCTAATGATCCAAATCTTTTTTTCAAAGACACTCGAAATGACATTATTATCATTTTTTATATGTTGATGGCTTAATCATAATTGGGAGTAATAGTTCAATGGTTTCTTGCACTAAAATTGTTTTAGATAATACCTTTAAAATGACATATTTAGGTCTCTTATATTGCTTTTTAGGCATTTAAGTTTGGAAAGAAAAATATAGCGTCTTCATTTTTTAATCTAAATATCATATGACTTGTTAGCTAGGTTTAATATGCTGGATTGTAAACCCATTACTACCTCTTTTGAAATTGATGTAAAATTATTTAATGACATGAATACTAAAAATGTCGATCCTAATTTACATAGGGAATTAGTTGATAAATTTTAATTATCTTACTAGTACTTGTCTTGATATTGTTCTTTCTATTGGATATGTTTCTCATTTTATGTCAAAATATCAAACTAATTTTAAAGTTGCTAAAAGAATCACCGTTATATTAAAAGTACTCTAACTTTGTCCATCGATTATACCTTGAATAAAAACTTTTCTTTGGCAGGTTATTCCACTTCTAATCAGGCTGGTGATCCTAATGATCATAGATCCATAAGCAGCTATTATTTCTCCTTAGATTTTGATACAATTTCATCGAATAGTTAAAGATAAAGTAGTGTATCATTGTCTTCCACCAAAGTTGAGTATAAAGCTTACAATCATGCTGCCAAAGAAATTTAGTTTCGAAGACTTCTTGAAGATTTGGGCCACCCTCAAACTTCACATACTTCATTTTTTTTTTGTGATAATCTAAGTGTCATTACCTTAGCAAAGAGTTCAATTTTCCCTGAAAGGTCCAAGCACATTGAGATTCAACATCACTTTCAACATGAAATTCTTGAATACAATCAAATTATTCTATCTTTGCCCTACTCAAGAGTAAATCATTGATACTTTCATTAAGCCATTATGGAAAGACAAATTAGTAATATTTTGCAACATGTTAGGATTGAAGGAAGTTCTCATCAAGGGGGAGAGTTAATAATGTCTTCTTCCTTCTTATTTGTTTGTAAACCTCAAATAGTGTTGAAATGAGAGTGTTAGGATTACCCTTTATTTAGGATAGAAAAAATTATCATAAGTTTTATTTGTGTGTAAAATTTGTATTCATGTGAATTACTAATTCACATAAATATGGATTCTATAAGGTGTCACTCACCTCTTTATCTTCAAAAGGATTTTGGAAGTTACTTACACAAGTAAATTCATCCCTATATGTCGCACACATCCTTTCACTTTTTAAAGGGATAGGACACTTGGCACATACTATGGAGGCCTTGTAAGATCATGATGGGATTATTTGTAACTCTCTCTTCATTTTTTTTTTTCTCTATTTATAGAGTTTTGTCCTCCTTTTTCTTTACTAAGTACTTGAATATCTTTCTCTTATTCTTGAATTCATCTTACTTCTAAAAATTGTATTTTGAAGATTTTGAGGGCAAGCCTTCTTAATTATCACGTGACTTTTTTTTCCAATTAATTTGGTTGTCCACTTAAAAATTCACATCTCACTTTGTGGTTTACTCTTTAAGAAATATTCTAACTTATTTTTATTCTATTTTTTTCATTTTCAATATTATTAATGAATGCTTCTAAGATAAATCTTTTATTTTTCAAAAACAATACTCAAATTATACAAGAGATGTACACTAATAAATAAGAAAAATAATAACATAAAGAAAATAAATAACTTTATATACTGCATATTAGAATTATAAAAATTTAAATTGGAATTACAAGAATGTAAATTAAAACTAAAATAAACCTTAAATAAGCATCTTATATAGTGGAAGTTTTATGATAATATTAAGATTGTCAAACTAATTATTAAAGTTAGTCTTTGAGGGTGTTATTGTGCAAAGATTCATTAGAACTTATAAATTTTGAATTGACTTTGAGTATTTCAACCCTCTTTAAGAGATTGGATTTTGTAGTTGGAACAGACTTGACTACCTCCCAGTTTATGGACCTCAGAGATCCATGTGTATTAAACATGACTCCTTTCAAACTTTCTAATAGTCTAGATAAGGGGGCTGTTGGCTCTTGACTAAAGACAAACTATGGGCGGTTGGGTGTCATGTTATGATAAATAAATACCTGGTGTCAAAGTTGTGTTCCATGTTGCAGATATAAAAATGAATATACCTACGTTAAGTGTTACACCCCATCCCATTCTAATGACGCCACCAACGTGAGGGAAAGAAAGTTCGTTCATTGAAATGGCTTGACCGTCTCTGTATGTTAATTAATCACGTTGCACCGACAATTGACTTCTAGAATCCAATCTCCGAACATTTCAGCCATTGAATCTCGACCGTTGCTTTATCATTGTCAACGCCCCAAACACGTCACGGCAGGCGTAAGAAATACCCGCTGACTTCTATAATTGTAAGATTTGCTTGTTTTGCCCTACCAAACACAGCCTGCATTTGGACAAGACTATTGAAGCTGGGAGTTTCTATTTTTGTGGCTCACACCAGATGGACCATCACAAAAAAGTGGTACTCGTTGGAATTACTAACTTCATTGCTTCTCTAAATTTTTTTAAGTTCATCTTCAATGTCTTACAAAGAGACTTGTTATCCAGATTGCGGCGGAGTTGAAACGTATTGGCAAGGAGAACCAGAAGCTCAAGTCAAAGATAAACCTCATGTACTCTAACTATAATAGCTTGCAAGCGCAACTCATTAATTCACAGGTACAAAGATTTTTTTTTTTTTTTTTTCCATTCGTCCAACCGAGAAGCCTTCATGTAAATTCTAAATGCTAAAATTTTCTATGATTTGTAGGAAGGGCATTTGATGTCCACCTCAAAACCGATGAGGGAGACTCTGAAACAAACGGACAATGAAAAGCACAGGGAGCAGGCATTGGATTGTAGCATGGATTGTAGCAATGCTCACTCTGGGAGCTCACAAGAGAAGAACTCGAAATCGTCAATGGAGAATCATCGGCTGCCCACCAAGAAAAGGAAAATAAACTATGATCAATTCGAGCAGAGCGCTAACGCTGAAGAGAAATCATATATGGATGAGGATTTACTCCATAAGAAGCCACACGTACTCAACGACAGCTCCGATAATTCAGTTGTGCCGCAGCCTAAGAAAATCTTTACTGTTCGGACAAAATTAGAGGAAGGCAAGGTAACAATCAATTTCCCCAAACGTTAATATGATTTTGTTCCTCAGTTTTGGACTACGGACAGAATAGGACACCAAAATGTGCTTTATAGAAACATATCTTGTATCCTTTTTTTAATTGAACCAGCTATAATGAGATTTTTTTCTGTTGTTCCCAGGTAAACGATGGCTGTCAATGGCGCAAATATGGGCAAAAGATGACCAAAAATAGCTTGTGGCCGAGAGCTTATTACAAATGTGCGGTTTCCTCTTGTCCCGTAAAAAAGCAAGTACAGAGGTGCAGTCAAGACGCCAGTATTGTAAGCACAACCTACGAAGGGGAGCATAACCATTTGCTTAGTCCACTAGCCATGGCCGCCATGGATGCTGCTTCTCGCAACCTCCCACGAATACATTCGGAGACTAGCGGGAGTTTAATTGGGGGAAATGATCTGCCGTTTCCGGTTTCCATTGCAACCATTTCATCCATGGGATCTTCTCCCACTATTACTCTCGACTTCACGGAGAATGCTAACCTTATGCCTAATCATTCCTTACACTCACACCTAGCAGCACGAGAAAGCTTCCTCCAGGACTCGAGTCCTTTATATAATAGGAATATGAATAACAGTCAACCAGGACTGGATCCAGGAGATCCCAATTTTACTGCAGCACTGACTGCTGCTGTAGCGGACTTTATGAAATCGAGTGCATCGTCTTAAGTTATGAAGTTATGTATATTTTGAATGTAATACTCATGTATCTTCCCCTAATACATTAATGGGAGACATCCCTTAACGAAAAAACAAACAAACAAGCCTCAAGAGCAGGGCTTAAATATGATGGTAGACCGTGCTTGTTATGATTTTTTTAATGATAGTTATATATCGAACGTTGCCTTTTAAATACTAATTAATTCATAGAAATAAACATTATAAATCATAAACATATATATAATATAATTATAATTTTTAATATCTTTTTATGATTCAGTTAAAATTTTATTTTGCATCCAATACAATATATTAAACAATACAATTTATAAGGTCAAACAATTATAAAATTTAGACCTTGTTTAAGAGATTGTGCTATTAAAGTTAAAATCAATTTTCCATAAACGCTAGATTTAGGTATAACTATCAATGGTAGAGACTCAATGTTTTCACTGTTCAATGTCAACTATTTCTTTATTTTAGTTATCCAAACTCTATTCTCAGACACCTCAACCTGTCCTACCATCAATGGGCTCAAGTCTGACAATTTTGGCCTCTTCAGTGCCATACGACAAGGTTATCCTCTTGTGGCAGTGTTATATGTTATATTTGTTGAGGCTCTTGGTTATCTTTTGGCTCATATATATGAGTGAGGTCTCATTAGGGGCATCATTCCTCCTGATAGATATTTTCAACTCATCAATGGCCATTTTATTAATGATACTTTTCTTTCTCTTCAAGAGGGAAAAAAAATTATATGGAGACCTTGTATTGCATAAACATTTTTTACAAAGCTTCTAGTTCTAACTTGCAATGAAATAAAATCTAATGCTCTAGACAAAGTATGATGCCCATCCCAAAATGGTTACATCATTACACGTGGAAGTTGATTCATCGAGGGGAGCAATTCAATTTTTTGGGCACTCCCTTTACTTTTCGATAGTTCCCCTACTTATTTTTTGCAATATGTCATAAATAGAATAGACAAAAAGGTTGAGTATTGGGTCATCAAGCCCCTCTCTGTGGCAAAGAAATTCCAAGTGTTTACTAAGATTCTAGTTGTTACTCATGTTTAATACTCCTATTGGCCCCCTTCTAAAGCTTACTATGATTAACTAGGTAAGATCCTTAGATATTTTCTCTATTCTAATGCCGAAAAAACTTGAGGGTTCCACAAATGCACTTGGGATATTTTTTTGTATCCCCAATGATAAAGTTGGTATGTGGATTATTGATATATATAGGAAGAGTATAGTCATTTCTATTAAATGTGTAGTCAAATCTATTGAAGGCAATTAATCTTGAAAAAATATCCTTTGACATTGTATTTCTTCTGGATCTCCATATGGTAAGTCCAAGTAGAAAAACTTTGGTTTCCAAACATTGTTGATCACTCCTGCCCTAATTTAAATTGAGGTCTCTTTGTGTTAAAATTATTTGGAAATATTTTGAGTCTATCAAACCCTCTTTAAAATGGGTTGGAAATAGTTATGTAGTGTTCTTTCTTCAATGATCATAACCTCTAGTGGTCTCCTTTTATGATAAATACTAGTCTACATCTTGTATAGTTGATTGGTATGAAATCTTTGAGACTTTTCAAGAAAGGAATTCAAACTATGAAGGATTTAGTCTTGGCCCATGATTGGATTCCTTAGATTTATATAAAAGATACATTTAATTTAAAAAACATAGATTTAGTAGTCATATTCGATATTCAAGAGTTAATTCCGAATGTTCACAAATTAGATCTGCAATCTCCATGTGTTTGGTGGAAAGATTGGAGATGAAATTGTGTATCTCATTTCAAGGACTACTCCCCAAGCCTCTTGTATCAATTCATGAGCACATTCTTTATGGGTTTGAGTAAGCTCAATACGCATTAGAACCTTAATTAATCACCCAAGACTTGGCTTGCCCAATGTAATAAAATATGGACTACTAAACTTGAGACTAAATTCACACATTTTATCTAGTGTTTGATTTATCGAGGTCGGAGAATGTCCTTTTCATCTAGGACATGCTCAACCTATGTGTCTAGGTTATTCCAAACAAGATTCCTTGAAGTACATATCTTTTGGACATATCTTGAATCTTAATGTGCTTGATAATGGATACATAATCTCTTTTATCCCTTCCATCCTAAGCCTTTCTCATGCCGTTTATCCCTTTTTGGGGATTCTATAAATTGGCCGACATATAGTTCTTTTCTATGAATTGTTTTCTTGATTTGTTATTTTTTTTTCATTATAGAAAGATAGAAACTTGGTTTTGTTTAATGTAATGAATAAAAATCTTTTCATTTTACCATTAAAAATAAGATGTCTTTGATATCTTTAGGTTTTAAGTAGATTCAAGCCCAATTTAGAAAGGTTTCCATGGAGTTTAGACATATACATGAGTGGGGGTTGTTTTCTATGCTATGATTTACCTCCCCTCAGATCATCCACCACATGGCTCACCACCACCAATGCTCATGCATCAAATAAAAGCTACCTATAGAGTCACAGTCATTTCTTCACTCCTCCACTTCAATGGGGGGAGGGTTGAAGTTAGATATTTCCTCATGGGAATTTTTTCACTTGTCTATCTTAGTGAGGTTCACATGTTCTTAGTCTTGACTCTATTGGTAGTGTGGCACAACTTCCTCCAACATGGAGCCTTCTTGTTTGTTTGGCTCCTATAGATCCCATGGATGGATGGGTTGTTCTTAATATTTATTCGTTGAGCCTTCTTCTTAGAGTGCTCAACCACCTAAGGATGATCCTCCACCTCCTCCTTCTGGTATGGGAGCTTGGGCTTTATATATTATTATTTTAAATGTAATTGTTTGGTTTTATGTGACTATTTATATTCTATTAGATTGGATCCTCCAATAAGAAATGTGAACCATTATTTTTCTACGTAACCTCATGTAAATTATTATTTTCTTTAATAATCTTTTTATAGAAACATTACAATAATAAAATTATAAATATGAACTAAAATGTGTGGATCATTGAATTTGATGTGACGACTAGATGAGTACAACGTGGTGAATGCTGAAAACAATGGGAAAAGTTTGAAATTGAGTAAAACTTTTCACAAGTTGGGCATCTACATTTTTACAAAAATAATAAAATAAATCTACTAATTTAATAACAAAATAATTTAATATTAAAAATGCAAATATACGTTTTAAATACATGTATTATTTTCTTTTATGTTTGTTTATTTGTTTATTTATTTTTTATTGATAATCCAACCAAATCTAAAAAATATTATGTGACGATAAGGGTCAAAGCATAATAGTCTGTTCCATTTTTTGACATAAAGAGGCCACTTACACTTTTATTTTTTTCCTAATAAATATATTGAGTTTGGGTCATTGAAATTATTCAAAATATATGTTTTAGACTA